>OW240913.1:95327254-95407240 GCA_933207985.1 Pelobates cultripes
ATGGATTAAAGACCTTGTTAGATCACGCACGTCACATTTCTCATATGGCACTCTCAGTAAACACTAGGGACACTTATGATAGGGCCTTTCACGTATTCAAAAAATGTATCACAGAGTTTCACATTCACGACATGTTTGCATTAGAGACGATTTTGGAGTTTACCTCTTTTTGCCACACTGACCTAAAACTATCCTTTAATACTATTAAACTGTACCTTAACGGCATCCAACACCATATGCTAATCCAACAACCTAACAGTACTGCTTTTCTAACCTCATACCAAATTAAAACATTACTTAAAGGCATTAAAAAATTAGATACCCATGTTCCCTCACAAAGACTACCTATAGACAACATCTTCCACTCTCTATCCAACCTATTAGATTCATCTCCTTTCGAACCCATGACAAATAGCACTATCAAAACAGCACTATATCTTGCCTTTTACGGGTTCC
Source organism: Pelobates cultripes (assembly GCA_933207985.1). Classification (NCBI taxonomy): domain Eukaryota; kingdom Metazoa; phylum Chordata; class Amphibia; order Anura; family Pelobatidae; genus Pelobates; species Pelobates cultripes. The sequence goes on from OW240913.1 coordinate 95,327,711, forward strand.
TCCGGCCTAGTGAATTCACAACCACAACCATCACCGCACCTGACTACCTTAGAACCAGTGATCTACAGAAACATACCGACCATTATATTCTCTCTCTAAGACAATCCAAAACCAGCACCGACGGACACATTATTCAAATACCACTGTACCCTACTCACAATATATGGTGCCCAGTTAAAGTGTTAGACACTTATTCACTTTCAGTCCAAAAACAACCTCAACAGCATTTGTTTGAACTGCATGGACACACTCTGACCACAGCCAAATTCATGCTGTACATAAGACTTCTGTTGACTAGGCTCGGCCTAAACCCCAATCAATTTTCAGGTCACTCTTTCCGTATAGGAGCAGCATCTTCCACATCCCGCTCATATTATTAAGGCCATGGGGCGCTGGAAATCCTCTGCCTACACACTCTACATACCCAATCCTGTTAAAGAATTAAGACAAGCTTTTTGTGACTTATCTCAATAAACGAAGTTGGTTCACGAATTATGTTTTCTGGTAATTTTCTTTTTGCCCACTTTTATTACAGGCCTACTGCTTTGTCGGTTCCGGCACACCACAACCGACTGGTGCATACTCATGGATGTTGTGATTGTATTATGCTAAGATTTCTCTGTTCGGCCATATTGCCCCGACTACAAATATATATATATATATATATATATATATATATATATACACACACACACACACACACACACACCATGTAGAGTCAAACTCACAGGATTTAAAGCCGTCCCAGACTCTATATAATATGCAGGAGGGTGCCTAAAAAGGCTAAAACGATATCCTGGAGGAGAGCAGCACAGGATACAAAGTGCAGAATCCAAAATTTATTGAACAAATAAACAATTAAAACAGGGACAATACGCAGTGTATAAATAGTAAAATATACTAGGCACAAATCCTAAATAAAACACCGCATAGTAAATAAGAAAAGTCCCAGATACAATACTTTGGTCTAGCAGCAACCGCGTTTCAACTCCAGCCGGAGTCTTCCTCAGTGCACCATTAACATAGGCCTCATCCGACCTCCAGCAAGTGCACCCATCCCCTCGAGATAACTAGGCCACATCCGCTCCAAACCCCAAGGTGAACTGGAATCCCCCAAGCCCCCAAGACAAAACTAGAAACCCATCTCGTCCGATTCCCGCCGACAGCACACCGGGGCATTCACATTGCTGAGCGTGCTGCCAACAGGAACGGGCGATAGCATCAGCCCGGCCCCTGAGAACCTCTGGTAAGAAACAAAATGCGTAACACGTCCAGATTGAAGAGCACCGAAATCCTAAACAGCCACCGAACTCAGGTCATTCCACCCAGACAGATGACAAAACCCCCCGGTACCCCTAGGAGGCGGGACAGCTGACCCAGGACGAGGAGGAGCCACACCTCCCTCATGTAACTGGCGCCAGACCACCGAACCTCCACTCCCGAAGGTGTAAGATCCAACCATTCGCCCCCCCGCCTCCTGTCCCAAATGACATATGAGCATCCCACCCTCCTTATTCCGGGGTGGGGGGGTGGGGAGGAGACAGTAACCGCGGAGAGAAATCCATTTGGAGACCGGCAGGGTGAACTCAAGGAACCTAACACCCTGACCCCCACCATTCAAGCCCTGTGAACCAGTGACACAAGCACGCCCAGCCTGGCGGCGTCTGTAGCCGCCCCTAACCGGACTGAATGCCCCCTGAACTATCCACCATCCTTACCCAGGAATTCTATCCCCAATTGGAGCATCCCAACGACATGGACGCAGGCGAGAAAACCCGGCTTCGAGAACCAAACAAGGGGAGAGGAGGCCGAACAACCAAGGGGCGGAATAGCCATAACCAAAGGAAAACAGGACACATGTTGGAACCCGGCGCTCCCCCCAATATTGGGAACCTAGCACATCCTGTTAGGAGCCTAACCATTACCCTGTGCATTCCATCTACCTCAAGAGAAAGCAGAAAGGGCCCGGTTATGTCAACCCCGCAACATCCAAGAACGGAACAGATTCTATTGATGAATCTGCCAACCGCTACCAACTTACCTTTCCCAAATACCACAGCCGTCGCGCGGCGAAAGCCTGAAGGAAGTCCATTATGATGCTTACTTAATCCACCAAAACCCCTTCCCACCTGCAGATGACCGTAACATGAACGGGAAGCCGCCAAGGAAATGCTCTCATCCGGCCTGATCGGTCACACTTTACCGTAGCAGGCCCCATGCCGCCTCAGAGATGGACCCATGGACCCGCTTCATCAGTCCGCTAGACCGAGCGACCACGTCTCCACAGCCTTATAATTTGGCCCCGTGGAGCCCCCCGCCTGAAGTACGTCCTACCGTGAGCAAGATAGAACCCCCAGGAAAAACCCCGCCTGACCAGACACTTCCAGACTCAAGCAGCGCCGAGCTAGGCGCCGCAACCAGGTAGAGGGTACTGCCACATGATATAGACAGCCTGCACCACCCCACGATTATCTCAATGGAAGAACTACCCACCTGTCCGCTAGTTGGGTACCCCACGCCTACCATGCCACCAGAATGGGGAAGCTCCAAGACAGCCAGTCTGCAAGAGCCCCAATGCTTGCCAGCTTACTGAGCAAGAGTCAGCACACCATGGAAAAAACCCAATTAGGCCCCAAAAACCCCCAAACCCGCTGCCGCGGCAACAGGTGGAAGTCAGTGGAAGGGACTTAGGGGGCCTGATTGCACAAGCCACCGTTAATGGAGGCTCAAAAGGAAAAACCCCATACCACCCCAAGGGCAACACCGACAGGCAAAGCCCAGCTTACCCAGGAGGGCGACATTAAGATGCCACCCGTGCGGGGGGCACATAGCCACAGAACACTGTCAGAAATCCGGCCCGGAAAACAGATGGAACGACAACCGAGTAAATAAGAAATCATGCGATATTGACCCTGCCCCTCTACAGGCACCATGTCCCAAGGGGGGGGAGGTTCCCGAGGGCACCCTAAAATTGGTCAGGAGGTAAGCCTACCAAGCTTTCTTGGTAAGCTGCTCCCTCACCACCCGAAGGAAGTCTCATATGGGCCGAAAGGTCCTGCTTGGAGAGCACCCACGTCCCCTATCCCCACAGATCGCCCGCATGAAAAAAACGCGAGGGACGGGATGGGCCCCCCTGTGACCGGAACCCTCGTGCTGGAATGGCACGAGGACCCCATTTTCCGTCTGCAAATTCCCAGCTCACCCTAGGAACGACATGTCCCAGAAAGTGTCCTGACAGCAGAACAATGTGGAGCATATCTGGGGAGCCCTCTCCCCGACACTGCTATCCAACATACGATGCCCTGACACACTCCTCGCGCGCCATGGGGCGCAACCAATTATGGTATTTTTCCCCCACACACCACCTGGAGTACCTACCAAGCACAGGGCCCCCCGCGACATGAGGGAACATATTACTAAGAAAAAAAACCTCACCACTGCTCTCTAGTATTACGCGCCACCCTTACCGCCTGCCTCTTGGGAGACAACGCCAGCAGATGATATTGAAATCAGCTTCCACTGTTTTGTTCCAAGATGTTCCAGGCGCCACCTGCTGGGCATTTCTATGAACTGCAGCCAGGACCTGTGAGAAGGGCATGGAGAGGACGTGCCACCAGGAGGCAGCCGAAGTAAGTAACCAGAGAGAAGAACAGAAGGCAGAGAGAGAAGAACAGAGACAGGAACAGGTAAGAGCAGGGGAAAAAGAAAAGGGGAGGGACGAGAGGGGGGGAGAGGAGAGGAACAGAGAGGATGGCAGAAGAGGAACAGAGAGGGGGGCAGGAGAGGAACAGAGAGGGGGGGCAGGAGAGGAACAGAGAGGGTGGGGCAGGAGAGGAACAGAGAGGGGTGGGGCAGGAGAGGAACAGAGAGGGGGGGGCAGGAGAGTAGGCAGGAGAGGAACAGAGAGGGGGGCAGGAGAGGAACAGAGAGGGGGGCAGGAGAGGAACAGAGGGGGGGCAGGAGAGGAACAGAGAGGGGGGCAGGAGGAACAGAGAGGGGCAGGAGAGGAACAGAGAGGGGGGGGGCAGGAGAGGAACAGAGGGACACTGGGTGAGGAGTTGGAGGTCCCTCCGGAAAGCAAAAAGGGGAGGGTGGGGGCCCAGGACCCGTGCAGTATAAGGGGAGGGGAGAAAAACCGGAAGGGGGTGAGGGCAGAACGGAAAGAGCCAGGGGGACAAATGTAAAGAGGAGTGACAGAGGGTTGGGGGGGACAGAGACCCAGGAGAGCCCCCCCCACCGGTGGTGGAGGCTCCTAGGTCACCTGAGGTCCTCAACGGTGGTACCGGAGTACCCCGCGCGGCCCCACCGGGCCTACCCACCCTTGGGGGCCCTTGCCACAGCCCCGCCGTCCCACCGGCTGTGGGGGGATGAAAAAGCCCGCTGGGCGGCCACCCGTCGCCGGAATAGTGCGGCCCGCTGTCCACCGCCCTCGGCCATGGATGCAGGCCGGGTAGGCCGCACTTCCCGCGCGGCACCTGAAGGCCCCGAATCCACTGTAAAAGTTGCAGGCCGCGTGTCTGGATGCCTCGGGCCCAGGCTCCCACACCTCAACTGGGCCCGAGAAGGAGTGACAGGATACCCCCTTTAGTGGCAGGGTACCCCCAGGAGCAGAGGCCACAGGGAAGGCACCAGAGAGAGATAGGCCGCGGGGGGGGGGCGGGGAGGACCAACGCCTGCAGCCATAGCTGGAAAGAGGATATCACCTGGATCATGGAGTCACCGGCCACCATCCACGCTGCAGCAGCTCTGAGGGAAGCCAGCAAGCCTCAACCTCCATCCCTCAAGCTGTGTAAATCTGCAGGCCCAGGCAAACAGGAGCAGCAGGACAGGAAGCTATTTGCTGGCCCGAATCCCAAGTGGCACTGAGGTAAGACCTCCCCCACACTAACTTACACAGAACATAATCCCACACCCACACACTCTTTCCCAACCAATCCCATGCATCTATCCCCACACTCCTACATGTGCCCTTGTCCACTTAGCTGTACCCAGGGCCTAAATTGCTTCAATAAGCTAAAGAAGAGAGGATCAGACAGACAACATTCCCTGCAGCTCTCACAAGCGAGAAGCTGAGGTGCCGTCGCACGGTTGAAAATGTGGATGAAGACTTCCATCATAATGTATTTAATTGTGTGTTTTAGTTTTTACTATATATACGGAATGCAAAGGTGATGACATACAAGGCTGTGATAGTTGTATTAAGACTACAAAATAAGGTAACCAGATATCCCAAACTCTTATTTGGCACTCACATTATGAATGTAAAGGATCTGTGTCTAAATACAGATACTTAGACACTGATTATAGTGTGTGTCAGACAGTTTCAGGTGAACCCAAATGCTTTGATCTCCAATTCCAACCCTGTACAATATGGTTGGTTCTTCGAAATGCCTACTCTCAGGGGGCATTGATAAATAAAACTTTTTTAAGTAACACCTCTTCCCTAGGCACCCTACTATTTGATGCATGTAAAGCAATTTCTGGTAGTGGAAAACCTTGGAACATATGTGGTAATCTTAAGTGGGAACAAACCTATGGGTTTAATGATAAATACCTATGCCCTAGTAGAAGAACCACTGACCCTGATTGTCCAAATAAGGACTTCAACTTTTGCCCATTCTGGTCATGTGTAGGTTGGGTGACCTGGGGAAAAACAGTAGAAAAAGACCTGATAATTCAGAGGTTACCTACTGCTCCTCATTGTAAATCAATGTCACCTACAGGCTTAGATAAGCCATTACACGTAGCAACTTTATTTCATCCAGGACTTTCTTAAACAGCAGGAGTGGTGAGAGTGTAATCCTGTACACATGCCAATTTCTAACCACCAGTAATTTATTAATAAGTTTGGGAATCTTTTCTGTTTTTAAATATATGGTACAGGGACAGACCCAGGAGCCGTCCTATATCCAATTCCACCTCTGATGCTCGCCTTCAAGATTTCTCGAGGGCTGCACCGTTCCTGTGGAACTCGCTTCCCTCTTCCATTAGATGCTCACCCAGTCTCCACTCCTTCAAAAAATCTTTAAAAACCACTTCTTCATAAAATCGTATCAATTAAACTGTTAATAGCTCCTGACTGATTCCTCTTCTGCAACTGTCACTAGTCTAATACTATCCTTACCTTTTTGTGTCATTTTACACAACTCCCTCTAGCAGGTAAGCTCATTGAGCAGGGCCCTCAACCCCTCTGTTCCTGTGTGTCCAACTTGTCTGGTTACAACTACATGTCTGTTTGTCCACCCATTGTAAAGCGCTACAGAATTTGATGGCGCTCTATAAATATCATAATAATAATATATATATAGGCCTTAAAACCGAGACCCTGAATGCCCAAACTCATCAGGTATTCCATTCCTTTTATGAGGAGATGAATGTTGAAGATGAAGCTCCCCACACTGTTAAAAACCTGTTCATCGATCTGGCTGAGAGTATTGCAAGTAGTCTTAATATAACTGCTTTGTATGTGGAGGTTCAAATATGGCCATGGGAAGCAAGAAAAGTATGGTACCCTGGTTCTGAGACAAATAAGCAACAGATGCCTTCCCACTCCAGTAATCAAGCAACCATATGGGAAAAATTGGAATGGCAATTAAAAACATCCATAATTGGTCATGTATGCTTAGCTAGGGGAGGCCCAAAGTATAACACACCTGTAGGTGAGTTGACTTGTCTAGGGCAGAAAGCATATAATGCTAGTAGCCATAATACACCTGGTGGTCAGCTTCAAATGTCTCAGAGCCTACCAATCCTTTTGTTAATTACACCAATTTAAGAGACGTATGGTTTGATCTATCGGCTACATCTAACTGGAGAGCCTCAGAAAATTTATACTGGATTTGTGGTAAGAAGGTGTATTTAGAAGTACCACAAGATTGGGCAGGGGCATGTGTGCTAGGAATGCTCAAACCATCCTTCTTCTTGTTATCAATCCAAACAGAAGAGACCTTGGGATTAAAGGTCTATAATGAAAACCATAGGAAAAAGCGAGTACCATTAAATATTGGGAATTGGGAAGATGAAGAATGGCCACAACAAGTGAATTATTAATTACTATGGACCTGCTACTTGGGCTGAAGATGGTACTTTTGGTTATGGAACCCCCATATATATGCTCAACCACATCATAAGATTACAGGCGGTGGTTGAGATTATAACCAATGAGACAGTTGAAGTACTTAACCTCCTGGCAAAACAGAATAACCGTATGAGGTCAGCCATTTACCAAAATAGGCTGGCCCTTGACTATTTATTAGCGATAGAAGGAGGTGTATGCGGAAAATGTAATCTCAGTAATTGTTCTCTGCATATAGATGACGAAGGGCAAGCTGTGGTTGATCTTACTAGCCACACACATACCTACTCAGATCTGGAACGGGTATAATCCAGGTAGTTGGTTTGAAAGCTGGTATGAACAGTTTGGAGGGTTAAATGCACTGGTAGGAGGAATGGTGTTTATTATTATTTTATGCCTCTTACTACCCTGCTTGATTCCATTAAAGGACCACTATAGGCACTCAGACCACTTCAGCTTAATGAAGTGGTCTTGGTGCCAGGTCCAGCTAGGGTTAACCCTTTTTTCTATAAACATAGCAGTTTCAGAGGTTAATCCAGCCTCTAGTGGATGTCTCATTGACAGCTGCTAGAGGGCTTCCGCGTTTCTCACTGTGATTTTCACAGTGAGAAGATGCCAGCGTCCATAGGAAAGCATTGTGAATGCTTTCCTATGGACTGGCTGAATGCGTGCGCAGCTCCTGCTGCGCATGCGCATTCAGCCAAAGAGGAGGAGAGGCGGCGGAGAGGATGAGAGCTCCCCGCCCGGTGCTGGAGAAAGAGGTAAGTTTATCCCCTTCCTCCCCCCTCAGCGCCACGGGAGTGGGACCCTGAGGGTGGGGGCACCCTCAGGACACTATAGTGCCAGGAAAATGAGTATGTTTTCCTGGCACTGTAGTGGTCCTTTAATAATTTGGTCTATATGTAGTGTTACTGAGAGCACTATAGAAAGGAAGACAGCAGCTCATGTAATGGTCATCTGGAAATATGAACCTCTAGCCCAGAGAAAAATAATTTGTAAGTTCTGAGAATTCATAAGATTCAACTAGAATGCTCACATGATCTCTCCTGTTTTGTAATTACCTGAGTGGTATTGGCAAAGTATGGTAAGTGATGCATTTGAAGTACTCCGTATCAGAAGCATCAAAGGGGGAAACGTGATGGGATTTCAGCAAAGCCCAAAATTTAGTAGGCCTAAAATCTCCATGTGGCATTTACAAGTACAGGTATCTGTTAGTTAGTTAGTTAGTTACGTGTAGCTAAGATACTGTCATCAATGTACTGAGCATGTGCTTGATTTGAAAAACCACATTCCATTCTCCTAGTGCCATACTGCCTATCCATATAAGGTAATGCTGTAAATGCTGTTTGCTGTTTGGTGTAAGGGTACAGATGGGGGATGAATAGCTGAGCCATGTGCTCAGGGCTCAGACATTTTGAATATGAGTTCAGCTGAGAGTGAGTGCAGATCACTGCTGATGCTCCCTTGAGGTCCAAGGCCAAAAGCAAGCATTCACAGTGATCAGCAGCCAGACAGAGGTGTAAACCTGGAGCACAGCCCACCAGAGTGTCCCACTGGATTTTTGATATAAAAATGTTCTGATTTAGTTACCTGGTATCCTGCATGATCCGATCAGTCAGTCTAGCATGCACAATGGCAGACTTACACACACCTACAGCAGATGGGCATGCCCACATTCTGGGGATTACCTGCACATTATGGGCATCACCAGTGAAACAAGTTGTGTCTGTGGCCCCCTGATGACCCACCCAACTGTTTTGATTCCATTACTTCCAATGTTGGAAGGCATGGTCTCCCTCAAGCACATGTGGCCCCCTTTTGTCAGGGATCACCAACCTATGGCATATGTACCATGCATGGCACATGGAGTGCATGCCGGACCCAAGTTCGCCAGAGTAAAGTTTATGAAGGGAAGCGGTTAATCAATGCCCACAGGATGCAAAAAAAATCTTGCACCCAGCTGTGATGGACCTTTGCATCACCCCTGACCGGTACCATAACCACTACATCATGCTGTAGTGGCTTTGGTGCTTGCAGTATTCATTTAAAGTGGTTCTGTCACTGTCTGGGGTAATTGCATATGTTGTAAAGATCCAGATGGTAATTGGAGGGTAAGATGAATTTTACTTCCTTAAAGCTATCACTCATGGCCACCGCCGTCTACATTCTGTGGGTCCTCTTCAACTCCTGGCACTTCATCTGACATTGTGCATGAGCAAGAGTACAACACTGAGATCTATGGAGGATTGTGCAAGACCACAGGAACCATAGAAAGACCCTTTTGCCCTCAGCCATCGTTGGTGGGAGCCCCTATAGAAATGCATGTTTTTTAAGTGCTCTGCATTTTGTCAAGTTTTGTCAGGTATAGGGAATATACATGAGTCAAGATAGCACTGCTTGGTATCATCATATTTTTGACTGCATTGGAATTTTAACACAGATTTTATCTTTGTGAAGGGTGTGACAGAGCCACTTTTTCTTTGCAGTTTTTGTATGGATTTTTTGTTACTGCAGTATATAGATATTATTCTCTTTTTTGTATTTTGGCAAGTAGCAGGTCCATTTATGATTGAACGACTATTCTGCATATTGGAAGGTGTATATCATTTTTTGCATTTTGCTTTTTGGCTTACTCTTCTGGGACAGTATTTCGATGTCTTATGGAAATATTTGCGTAACTGACAGCAAACCTCTCCACTTCTCTTTCTGCTCTAAAGATTTCACAGACTTAGAAAATTTGACTGATTGAAAATTGGACTGATTTTCCCTTATACACTGTACACTGCAGACACTTTAGTGCATATTGCTCCTTTTAGGACTGAAAAAATCTTGCAATAGTTAGTAGATAATCCCTTCTAAAACTTTTTACCTTAACAGATCTGAAACTCCCTATTGCTTGTGTTTTAACTTTATTTTATACTGGTTGGAACCATTTGTATTGTCTTTTTGTAATTTATTTGTCACCTATTATTGCACAGATATGTCGCAGTGTTCCCACGCTGTTTTGCTTATAGTCTGAATACCATGAATAAATAGTTTTATTTAAGCATTTGTGTTTTTTTTTGGTATTTTTGGATGTTAGAAAAGGAGACATGACTGATTAGAAAGGAAAAAAAAAAAGGGGCATCTGATTAAAGATGCTGGGGATATTATTGTGACTGAATAATGCAGGTGATGAGAAACGTGGTGTATATAGGGGTGTAAGCCTTGCCAAGGGCTGCACTAATCCTAGAAGGGACACTCTATGCACTAAAACTACTATATCTTAATGTTGTGGTTTTAATGCAAAGATGCTGTCCCTCTACTTGGGCAATGCAAAACATTGCTATTTCTGAGAAACAGCAAAGTTTATATTTGACTAAGAATACACGTTTAGTAGCAGTGAGGCAGTCACTAAATACACTTCTTCCTAATGACCTTCAATTTAAGATGATACCAGAAGCATGATGATGCTTCATACCACTAATGCTTCAAAGAGAGAAGCATTGAATTCATCTGATTGGCCATCGTTCCTCAATACTTCTCTATGAGTCGCAATATATTATACCGGAGGTCATCAAATATAATGATCTCAAAGTGGGAGGACCATCTGCTGGGATCTGCTGTCTCGATGCTGTATAACATGTAAGTTTAAAGGCATCTTTTATTTTAAGAATGAGAGAGCCTGAATCTAAAATAAAAAAAGGGACACTCTAATGTTAAAAATAAATATATTAGGGTCAGGGACTGACAAACAACAAAGCAGGTTGCACGTGGCTGGAGCTCCTAAGATGAAAGGGAAACTATAGCACCAAGAAAACAAAGTTGTTTTCCTGGCACTATAGCTTCCTCTAGTGACCACCTATCTGATGCCCCCCACGGTGCAGAAGGGTTAAATACCCCTTTTGTGACTTACCTGAGTTCAGCATCTATCCTTCAGCGCTGGCTCAGGCTCTGCCTTTACTCCTGCCCTGCTGACATCAGCCGGCGGGGGAAACCTAATACGCATGAACGGCGATTGCCATGCTCATATTAGGGCTTCCCCCATAGGAAGTCCTCATGCTATGCAGGGGGATATCCAGCATCACCTATGGGGTTTTGGGTGATGCTGGACATCCCCCTGCATAGCATGAGGACATCCAGTATCAGTTAGCCGACCAAAAGACGCCTAGCGACCCAGACATCCCTGTAGTGGTTGTCTGGTAAAACAGCCACTACAGGTGGAGTTAACCCTAGCAGATAATTACTGCAGCTTTTTAAAAAAAAACTGCAATAATTACTGTTGCAGGGATAAGTGACCTGGGACACTGCACCGAGACCATTTCAATGAGCTGAAGTAGTCTGGGTGCCTATAGTGTCTCTATATATCTAGCCTGACAAACCTCCAATTACTAGAGGAACACTCTGCCGAGTACCTGGTTTGGGCTTTATTGGTCTTGGTAGCTGTGGACCGTGCTAGACTGTCTTGAGGCCTACTAGGAAATCGAGAGTGGAGGAGGCGGTCGATCCTCTGCCGAAGCCCGGGTTCCAGCCTCATTTTAACCCGCTTCTCTTCCTCTTTGGACCGGTTGGGGTTATCCTGGTCCCCACTGGTGTGCTCCTTGGCCCACACACATGGTCTTTCCCAGCCACATGCAAACGGGGTGCTGGAGACCTGTACACTAAGATTGGGATAGACTCTATACCCGAGCAGTGACTTCTTTACTATACTTACAAGCATGCACCAATCCGTCCAAAGGTTCCCACTCAACGGAGTCTACTGTGTACATCGAGACAGTCTAAAGGTCAAGTCACTAAGATTATCCATGGCATGTCTCATGGAGGTGCAGTGTGGAATCGCATCCATGCTTGGGGCTGTTGGGGTGTCCTTCCACGGCTCGGTGGACTGATATACCACTGTCTCTGCAGCCTCCCATCTACAAGCATTGGCTGAGTAGCCCTATGCAGAGAACATGGATTCCCTGCAGTTATGAATAGTGGAGATCCTGCTTTCCAACTGATTCCATTCTGATATTGGTGCTATATTGTTTTATATGATGATCCAGCATGTTTAATGATATTATGTGTTGCCAAGCATGTCTTCTAGCTATTCAGTTTACTTATATCCTCCATGCCTAGCTAGCCTAGCATTCTTTTATGTTACGTTTTTGTCTCAGACGTACATAGCAATTCTTAGCCAGACTCCACTTAGTCTATGCACTCACTAATAGCAATTAAGACCTGATTTGGCCTCTTTTCTTTTTTGTTGTTCCTAAAAAATGTGCTGTGATCTCAAATGTCTGACAAACTCAAGAACGTTTGTTATTCTGTGGACAACAAAAATAAAGATTGACAAATAAGTGAATAAATAAATAAATAATAAAATAATATATATATATATATATTAACATTAGTGTGCCTTTAATAGATGTTATTGCTATAATTTCTTGTTTTAGCATTTTTTATCCGATCTCTCACGTGTACTCCAGATTAATCCATGCTATGACAGTCAGGTATAGACAGCCATTTGATTTTTCCCAAACAGTTGGAGAGCAGATGTGCCTATGAAATTCTAATCTAGTGAAACCATCTATGCTGCCAGTTGGCCTGTTGAGATTTTGCATTCCATGTATCACAGCTTTTCTACTTTTCTTACATATTTGTTGTAGACATCAATCTCACAGTGACAAAAGTAATAGCAAAGTGATTCAAATTTTTTTATTATCTTTTATTTTTATAGTATTGATTTATACAGCGACGCTGTATGATAGGTAAGGGATAGATAATATATAATTGTGACAAATGGATTAGGGAAAGAGGGTTCTTTTGAAAATAAGCTTTCACTCCAAGTAGTGGAAAATTATTATGTTGAATGTAATGTATACTGTATGTAGAAGGGGAAACAGCTGCGTTAATGCAAGCACTGTGTTTACATGAATACACAAAAGTAATAGAGTCATAAAGTGAATACAAACAGAGGACATACAACCTGCTCAAGGTCTAAGAGTTATTCCAAGCACCATAACCAGTTTTCGAGTGGTCATGGTGCCTGGAGTCTGTATGCAACATGTTTCACTATGAAATGCTGCACACACAGTTTAACCTCTCTTACTCCGGCAGCGTTACTGGGTTGTCATCAGCCAACTAGAGCACTGGGCTGTAAAATGTCAATTCTGTGCAATTTTGTGACTGTCTACCTGCCTGCCTGTGTGTGACTATCTGTTTGTGACTGTCTGCCTGCCTGCCTGTGTGTGTGACTGTCTGTCTGTGTGACTGCCTGCTTGTGTGTGTGACTGTGTGTGTGTGTGTGTGACTGTCTGCCTGTAACTGAGCGTGAGACTTTTCGCACAGGGCGCCTAATGGCCTAAGGCCGGCCCTGTTCATATGCATATATAAACAGTACTCTAAACTGCACAGTGCCATCTACAGCTCAAGTGTTCGGTATATACATATTATGCAGTACATGCTGTTGTATCTCCCAACAATAAGTCAGGGCAGGGCACACATATGAAGAGTAGAATGGCAAAATGGCTGCACATGAATACGAGATATGACAAGCCCATAACACATCTCCCTTCCATCACAAAACAGCACACAGTAAGTCCTGCAACACAGGCACCAGCAACTATCATCAACATTTGGAGGTGTCCCCATAATCCTGCTGGCATCCATCTACACTGTCACTATATTCCATCATAGCTCCTGGAAGTCACCAATGTAACCAAAATTTTAGTCTCTAATAATTGAGAGTACATGACTATTCATTTAGAGGTAACTAATTTAAAACCTGCTACATGATGACAGCAATGAGAATGGATTGATTTTTGATTAAATTCTGAAGAGTAGCAAAGACCTCTGAAAAGAATTCTGAAGAACAGAGAAAGTTTCTAAAAATATACTGTTTTTCTCCCTTGGAATGTGTTAGTTATGCATTATCATAATTTGAATAATTCATGCTGCCATGCACTGACCTCTGGGTATTGTCAATTTCACAGTATAAAGAGAAGTTTAATGGAATTTTGCACATGTGGAAAAGAGTAATCATTTTATTTTCCTATTCAAAACAATAATGCCACCCCTTAAGTAAAGCATTAAAAAAGTATATTAGTGAAACGTAGCCTTGACTAATTATCAGGGATTAGTACCGAAAGAGGACACGGTGCAATAACCTATAAACTAAGAGTAGTGTTGAAACAATACTTTTTTAGTTTTCAGCCATTAATAATGCAGAGAGGCAATAGATTTCCAGCTCTGAAATTAGCCCTTTAATGAGTTATGCATGTCTCTTTCTATAATGACATGCCTAGTTTACCATATTTTTAATATAAAATGTGTAAGATAATAAAATGCAAGTATTGCATTCTCTTGAAATGTAGAAATCATAAACAGATCTTAATGTAGATTTTTGTAAAACTCAAAAAATCAAGCACACAAAGAAATACAATTTGCATTGAGCTTGACAACAAGCCCTTTGTGTGTCTAAAAATGCACCCAATGCCTGCATGCTGAGAAAAGTTTGAGACCCCCTTACTGTCCCGTATAAACAACAAAGCAAGGAAGTTCTAAATGCATCTTACATTATTATTCATTAAACTGTGAATTAGGGATTGACCGACATTGATATTTTAGAGCCGATACCGATTCTGATAGTCTGTGAACTTTCAGGCCGATAACTGATAGCTTACCGATAAATCTTTTTTTAATTAATGGGACACTATAGTCTCCTAAACAACTTTAGCTTAATGAAGCAGTTTTCGTGTATAGATCATGCCTCTCAGGTTACACTGCTCAATTCACTGCCATTTAGGAGTTAAATCACTTTGTTTCTGTTTATGCAGTCCTTGTTTATGCAGTCCTTGGCATGAAAAAAAAATGGTTTCACTTTCAAACAGATGTAATTTACCTTAAACAATTGTATCTCCTGCTCTGTAAATTTAACTTTAATCACATACACGAGGCTCTTGCAGGGTCTAGCAAGCTATTAACACAGCAGGGGATAAGAAAATCTAAATTAAACATAACTTACAATAAAGGAAGGATAAACTTTAGATGACTCTTTACAGGAAGTGTTTAGGAAAGCAGTGCAAGTTATATGCAGGGAGGTGTGAATAGGGCTCATAAACAAAGTGATTTAACTCCTAAATGACAATGAATTAAGCAGTGAGACTGCAGGGGTACGATCTATACACTAAAACTGCTTTATTAAGCTAAAGTTGTTTTGGTGACTATAGTGTCCCTTTAAGTGGTAAATGCACAAAATATACATGCCAGTCAGATATTTTTTTATGTTTTCAAGAATATTTATATGTGTGAGTAGTGGATTTAGTGAGAGTATTTGATAAGTTGATGGAGTGTGTGTGTGTGTGTGTTTGTGCAGTGGATGCAATGTGTTTGTTTGTGTAGTGGATGCAGTGTGCTTGTTTGTGTAGTGGATGCAGTGTGGGTAGTGGATGTGTTTGTGTAGTGGGTGCATTGTGGGTAGTCGATGCAGTGTGTGTTTGTGTAGTGGATGCAGTGTGGGTAGTGGATGCAGTGTATTTGTGTGTAAATATGTGCCTTACCTGTCTCTGGTGCCCCACTCTACCCCAGTGTTCTCTTTCCCTTCCCTCCCCTGTGTCCTCCCTTAATGTTCCCCCTAGTGTTCTTTCCCCCCCTCTCCTGTCCCATAGTGTTCTTCACCTCCCCTTCCCTGTCCCATAGTGTTCTTTCCCCACCCCCCTGTCCCATACTGTTCCTTACCACCCTGCCCCATAGTGTTCCTTTCCAACCCCCCCATAGTGTTCCTTACCATCCCCCTCCCCCATAGTGTTCCTTACCACCCCCTCAACATAGTGTTCTTTACCACCCCCTTACATGGTGTTCCTTTCCACCCTCCCTCCCCATAGAGTTCCATACCACCACCCCTCCCCATAGTGTGCCTTACCACCCCCCATCCCATAGTGTCCCCCCCATCCCTTAGTGCCCCTCTCTCCCCTCCTTGGTCCCTGGTGTGTATCTCCCCTCCTTGGTCCCTGCTCCCCGGTGTGTCTCCTGGTAGCGTGGCCGAGCAGAGCAGTGCACACCGCGGTACAGGAGATTCAGTCTCTCTTAGTGAACACTTCCTTTCAGTCCGTCCGGGTACAGGAAACATAAGTTCCTGTATCGCGGTGCGCACTGCTCCACTTGGCCACGCTACACAGAGTGCCTGGCAGGAGGAAGTGCTGTGCGCCCACCTTCTGAAGGCCACTCCTATCTAGCAACCTCCGGGCTGATGCGCCCTAAGGCCTTATGGACGCGCCGGCCCACCCATTCATTATTGGTATTGCCAGTGATACCTACTGATACTTACAAAAAATCTGAATATCGGCGGATAATATCGGCAAAACCGATAATCGGTCGATCCCTGCCGTGAATTGTTGGGAATTCCGAGCTTGGCTTAAAATTTTAAATTCACTGATTAATAACACTTTGATCTGTAATTATTTGGAAACTTGTTATTTGTTAAATCAGATATGTCTTTTCATTTTTTTAATTCTAGATATAGTTTGCCAATTGTAAAAAAAAAAAAAAAAAAAAAAATTAAATTCAAAGTTATACATACGGAAAATAGGGACTACTTTTCCTTATGTAGAACTAGCAGGGTGACGACTTGGCAAAGAGTTGAGCTTTAGTCAAGCTCCATTGTCAAATTTGTCATTAGCCCAGGATTTAAGTACTCACCTCCCTCCAGGCCCTAGTCATATCCTGTTGTGTAGTGCCAGTGCTCTCAATGCTGACCTTAACGCCCAGCTATGGGCAATGACTGACATTTGGTTGCCACCATCTTAGATAATTGAAGATGACAGTGCCAAGTGAGAAGACCTGTTAGTAATGGTAAGTATAGCTGGTCCCTGGCTCTGAAAATGACCTGGGGGCACGGATGCATAGATCCATCAGCTTTTGTTGGGTGTCAGAGCTGCTTTAATGCAAGTATAGCTGAATAAATCACAACAAATTTAATTCAATAAAAATGGCATTTATTATCTGTTGTCAGGAACACAGTTTAGTGGACAGAGCCCAAGATGCATATAGATGCTGAAGGCAAAGAACCAAGTTTGCAGTACCAAAGAATTAGACGAAGAGAGTAGTCAGGGAAGCCAAAGGTCAGGACAGGCGGCACAGGTTCAGAAGCGATGATACAGGTAAGAGTCAAAATCAGGAACAGGATCAGGATACAACAGGAGAGTCTCTGAAGGTCTTTACACAATCAGGAGCACAGTACAACTGAGCAAAGAGTGAAGGGTATATGCAACTTAAATAGGGAAAGTGGGAGGTCTTGTTAATTTAGGTTCCACCCTGGTCTCCATCTCCTGTACCCATAAAAAGCTCTCTGTGAGCGCACACACACCCTTTGATTCTCCTGAAGTTGTTCCTTCTGTGTGGTTGCACGTGGAAGCAGCAGCGTTCTCACGAACAGACTTCTGTTCTTGCTGAGTTCGGGAGCCGGCGTTCGTAGGAAGTTCTGCCTGCAGTATAGGTGAGCAGTGTTCGCATGAATAGAGATGGTGTTGTACGCATGGAGTTCTTCCTTATGTATCTGGTAAGTGGCATTCGTGTTCGCATGAATGTTAGCGGTCAGCGTGGGTGATTGAACCGACTGCTCCGCCTGGGGGGTCATGCTCCGACATGGCATCCTCGTGGAGTGAGTGAGAGACGCGTCTTTGGACGTAAAGTAGGTGAGTGAGTAAGGGACAAGGACCTGATATCTTTATTCACTGTGGTTATGTAGGCTTGACAGATTTACCGGGGTTTTCTTTACATAGCTACTATGTACTACCAGGCAGCACTGAACATTCAATGTCTAACATAATATAGGATTTATCTAGGACAGTGTGGTGGATCTGGCAAATCTACATAGACTGAGATAACATAATTCCTGTCTTTGAGGGAAGACTAGATAACTGTAGTAGATGTGATAAATAACCATCCTTGGCTCCTTTGGATTCCAATATTGTTGGATGGGTAAGGCAATGGCTGAGTGACAGGCAACAGAGGGTTGTAGTCAATGGAGTATATATTAGAAGCTTGGGCTTGTCACCAGTGGGGTACCTCAGGGATCTGTACTTGGACCAATTTTCTTTAATATTTTTATTAGTGATATTGCAGAAGGTCTTGATGGTAAGGTATGTCTTTTTGCTGATGATACTAAGATATGTAACAGGATTGATGTTCCAGAAGGGATAAGCCAAATGGCAAATGATTTAGGTAAACTTGAAAAAGAGTCAGAGCTGTGGCAACTGACATTTAATGTGGATAAGTGCAAGATAATGCATCTTGGACGTAAAAACCCAAGGGCAGAGTACAGAATCTGAGGTAGGCAGACAATGTAATAGAGCAGCAGGAAATGCTAGCAGAATGCTTGGTTGTATAGGGAGAGGTATTAGCAGTAGAAAGAGGGAAGTGCTCATGCCATTGTACAGAACACTGGTGAGACCTCACTTGGAGTATTGTACACAGTACTGGAGACCGTATCTTCAGAATGATATTGATACCTTAGAGAGGGTTCAGAGAAGGGCTACTAAACTGGTTCATGGATTGCGGGATAAAACTTACCAGGAAAGGTTAAAGGATCTTAACATGTATAGCTTGGAGGAAAGACGAGACAGGGGGGATATGATAGAAACATTTAAATACATAAAGGGAATCAACACAGTAAAGAAGGAGACTATATTTAAAAGAAGAAAAACTACCACAACAAGAGGACATAGTCTTAAATTAGAGGGACAAAGGTTTAAAAATAATATCAGGAAGTATTACTTTACTGAGAGGGTAGTGGATGCATGGAATAGCCTTCCAGCTGAAGTGGTAGAGGTTAACACAGTAAAGGAGTTTAAGCATGCGTGGGATAGGCATAAGGCTATCCTAACTATAAGATAAGGCTAGGGACTAATGAAAGTATTTAGAAAATTGGGCAGACTAGATGGGCCGAATGGTTCTTATCTGCCGTCACATTCTATGTTTCTATGTTTCTATGTTGGCTTCTGACAAGGTGACATCACTTGATCTGGATATTGTGTTATTGTCAGGAAGGTACAGGGACACAACAAACAAGGTATAGAACAGACAAGGAAAGTGTGTATTACCAGTCCTTAGAGGTGGCTGGGCTTAATGTATAATACAGAAATAGAATGGACAAAGAACATCCCAAGGTCAAAGGACCTTGAGTAATGACAGATCAGGTAAACAAGCAGGACTGTAGAGATCATAAGAGTCAAAGTACAAGCCAATAACCAGATAATCAGAATAAACAGAGGAACATATTGCCAGGCTACTATAACAGGGCAATGATCTCAATCAGGAGCAGGTATAAATTAGATTCTGAAAGAATGATGTTAAAATAGCATAGATCGATGACACCGGAATAAGGCTGTACCAAACTGGCTATAAAAAGAGCTCTGGGTGACAGGTTGTGGCGGGACCGCTGGCTGTTGGTGAATTACTCTCTTCTATATTCATAGATTCCCCATTATAAAATGTGTGTTTCCCTATGTGTGTTTCCCTGTGTAATATGCCTTGTGACTGTGCGCGGGGGCGCTCCCGCACGAAGCCCATCTGCCTCCCAAATGAGTACCACCCCGGTGCCCCATTAGAACGTTCCCACCAATTAATCAGAATGTTCGCTCTTGCAACATAGGTGTGAAACTGCAAGGGAAGTAATTAATGAGCACTCCCCTAGGTGGCCGCCAGGGGCAGCATTACCCTGGGTGACCACCAGGGGGAGCATTCGCATCCCAAAGAGAGATGCTTCCCTTGTGGGGGCATCGCACCGGTACTCCAGGCATGGGTCCCTGATATTGGTAGGGATAACCTCTGGGGTACTGGTGGTCCGGATCACCCTAACCTACTCCAAAAGGAGCCATAATCACTGTCCCCTGTTCGTGATTGTGTGCCTGTAACTGTGTGTAAGCTGCCCAACGAGTGCCCCTCCCCCCCGGGTCTGCTGGGGAGAGACGTGAGCCTCAGCGGGGAGCCTGAGGCTGTGAGTAGACTTCACAGCCGCAGAGTCCCCGCTGGCTGCCTGGAAGTCCATGCTGACCAATGGGAGAAGGTGCTCCCATTCAAACTGGGTTTGCGCCATTCTCCTGATTGGTCGACACCAAGAAATGCTGATTGGTCGCTGCAGGGCTTTCTTCAGATTGGGCGGCGAAAACTCCTCTCCTCCCTGAGCGCTGATTGGCGCGAATTGGTTTTGCGCCTTTCAGCTGATTTGCTGTTGCTTGGTTTGGGCGCAAAGTTTGAATTCACCGGAAGAAACCAAGCAACGCTGTGGAACTGATTTTGAAGATTTACAGAGCCTCGAGCCCCAAACGTTATACAACGGTTTCTCAGGCACTGTACATCCGATAGCCCCGCTATTTGCAGGGATCCTAGCTGGGACGCGGGGCTATCCAGAGATGTATGTTTCATGTGTGTACCCCATTCCCTTCCCAGGGCGCAGAGCCCCTTAGTGTTCCCCCATATAAGTAATGTGTTTTACTGTTTGCAATATGTTTCAATGTATGGAACTGTGTCTTGTTGGTATCTCCCAGAGCGGGATATGGTTATCTGTAACCCATCCCCCTTCTCCTGCCTGGGACAAAGGATTGTGTTGAACTGAATAGAGACCTCCTGCGTACCAATAAAGAAAGCTCTGTTTACCAATAAAGAGTTGTCAGTGTTGTAACCTCCAGAGCTGTATCTTGTCCACTTACTGGGGGGAAATGGATGCCTGCTTGTTGTAAGTCAGTGATGGCGATCCTTTTTGAGCCTGAGTGCCCAAACCGCAATACATGCCAACTTTTTTTTCCTCAAAGTGCCAACACGGCAATTAAACTAAAATACTGAGATTTAAGTTTAGAAAAAACAACTCGTACAGTTGTCCGAACTAGTTAACATCTTTTGTTTTAAAAGAAGAACACAACAGAGAGTTCAATGATACAAATTTTAAATAATTATATAAATTATGCTCATATTTATTAGTATCTCCAACAAATGCAATACATACACACAGACTGCTGAACACATATACATACACACACAGACACACAGACAGACTGCTAAATACACACAAAGTCCGCTAAATACACACACACACAAACATACACGCAGTCCACTGAATACACACACACAGTCTGCTGAATACACACACAGTGCTGAATACACACACTGCTGAATACACACACACTGCTAAGTACACAGTCTGCTGAGTACACACTCACAGTCTGCTGAGTACACAGTCTGCTGAATACACAAGCTCAGTCTGATGAATACACACACAGTTCGTGAATACACACACAGTCAGCTGAATACACACACACACACTGCTGAATACATAAAGACTGCTGGACACACACACACACACACACACACATATACTGCATTGAGGGGTGCAGTGTATGTGTTTGTGTGAGGGGTGCTGTGTGTGTGGGGGCAGGGTGCTGTGTGTGGGGTGCTGTGTGTGGGGTGCTGTGTATGGGGTGCTGTGTGTGTGGGGTAAGGGTTCTGTGTGTGGGGGGGTAAGGGTGCTGTGTGGGAGGGGTAGGGGTGCTGTGTGTGTGGGGAGTAGGGTGCTGTGTGTGTTTTGTAGGGGTAGGGGTGCTGTGTGTAGGGGGTGCTGTGTGTGTGGGGGGTTGGGGTGCTGTGTGGGGGAATACCAGTTCTTTATTAGCCATCTTTATCTCTTGTTTTATCTGGGCGCAGCGTAGCTTCTGCATTCGGGCTATGTTTCCGTGCTCTTCAGTACACATGTGGAGGGTTGGGGTGCTGTGTGGGGGGTAGGCATGCTGTGTGGGGGGGTTGGGGGCTGTGTGTGGGGTGCTGTGTGGGGTGCTGCAGGTAGGGGTGCTCTGTGTGGGGGTAGGGGTGGTGTTTGACGAGTAGGGGTGGTGTGTGTGGGGGGTAGTGGTGCTGTGTGTGGTGGGTAGAGGTGCTGTGTGTGGTGGGTAGAGGTGCTGTGTGTAGGGGGGTAGGGGTGCTGTGTGTAGGGGGGGGTGCTGTGTGGGGAGAAAGGGTGCTGTGTGTAGGGGGTAGGGGTGCTGTGTGGGGAGAAAGGGTGCTGTGTGTAGGGGGGTAGGGGTGCTGTGTGTGGGGGGAGTTGAAGATGCATTACATTTTTTTTATTTTTTTTTTAAACATGTTAAATACATATGAAATCAGTAACCCCCCCTCCTTTCTTCTTACCCTTGGTGAAAGGGAGGGGGGGGGGACACAGCCATCCATGGTGGTCAGGTGGTGGTAAGTATCTAGGACAGGATGACAGGTCCTGCAGCTCTCCTGTCTACCCGCGCGATGCTGTGTGGAGTGTTGCCATGGTAACGCGTGGCAACGCTCCACACAGCTCGCGGGAGTACAGGAGAGCTGCTTCCTCGATCCCTCCCCCCTGCTTCCGGTCTTCCCGACAAGAAAGCAGAGTAGGCGCCTGCCGTTTTGGGCAGGCAGGTGCCTACTCTTCATTGATGGCGAACCTATGGCCGCGTGCCCACAGAGAGGGCCCGGCGTGCCATAAGTTCACCATCACTGTTATAAGGGTTCATGAATGGCTGAAGGAAGGGAATTGGCGGAGGTAACTGGTCGGGTTACCCAGGGATCCGCTACACAGGTCACGTGTCATTCTTGACATTGAAATAGCGCACGTCTTCATTATTGTGATGCCAAACCAGTTGGGAATGTCTTGTGTAATTTTTGCTGCAAGAATGACACATTGCGTCAACATTGAAATGCTTGATGGAGCGTCTTGCATCAAAATTGACTCTAGAATGTCGGATCCAGTGGAGGTTCGGCTGTAGGTTCTTTGGCAATTATAGGTTCCTTGACAATTATCCATACAGTTGCAAGAAAAAGTATGTGAACCCTTTGGAATGATATGGATTTCTGCACAAATTGGTCATAAAATGTGATCCGATCATCATCTAAGTCACAACAATAGACAATCACAGTCTGCTTAAACTAATAACACACAAAGAATGAAATGTTGCCATGTTTTTATTGAACACACCATGTAAACATTCACAGTGCAGGTGAAAAAAGTATGTGAACCCTTGGATTTAATAACTGGTTGAACCTCCTTTGACAGCAATAACTTCAACCAAACATTTCCTGTAGTTGCAGATCAGACGTGCACAACGGTCAGGAGTAATTCTTGACCATTCCTCTTTACAGAACTGTTTCAGTTCAGCAATATTCTTGGGATGTCTGGTGTGAATCGCTTTCTTGAGGTCATGCCACAGCATCTCAATCAGGTTGAGGTCAGGACTTTGACTGGGCCACTTCAGAAGGCGTATTTTCTTCTGTTTAAGCCATTCTGTTGTTGATTTACTTCTATGCTTTGGGTCATTGTCCTATTGCAACACCCATCTCCTGTTGAGCTTCAGCTGGTAGACAGATGGCCTTAAGTTCTCCTGCAAAATGTCTTAATAAACTTGGGAATTCATTTTCCCTTCGATGATAGCAATCCGTCCAGGCCCTGACGCAGCAAAGCAGCCCCAAACCATGATGCCCCCACCACCATACTTCACAGTTGGGATGAGGTTTTGATGTTGGTGTGCTGTGCCTTTTTTTCGCCACACATAGTGTTGTGTGTTTCTTCCAAACAACTCAACTTTGGTTTCATCTGTCCAGAGAATATTTTGACAGTACTGCTGTGAAACATCCAGGTGGTCTTGTGCAAACTGTAAACGTGCAGCAATGTTTTGTTTGGACAGCAGTGGCTTTCTCTGTGGTATCCTCCCATGAAATCCATTCTTGTTTAGTGTTTTACGTATTGTAGATTCGCTAACAGGGATGTTAGCATTTGCCAGTGACTTTTGTAAGTCTCTAGCTGACACTCTAGGATTCTTCTTCACCTCATTGAGCAGTCTGCGCTGTGCTCTTGCAGTTATCTTTACAGGACGGCCACTGCTAGGGAGAGTAGCAGCAGTGCTGAACTTTCTCCATTTATAGACAATTTGTCTTACCGTGGACTGATGAACAGCAAGGTTTTTGGAGATACTTGTATAACCCTTTCCAGCTTTATGCAAGTCAACAATTCTTAATCGTAGGTCTTCTGAGAGCTCTTTTGTGCGAGGCATCATTCACATCAGGCAATGCTTCTTGTGAAAAGCAAACCCAGAACTGGTGTGTGTTTTTTATAGGGCAGGGCAGCTGTAACCAACACCTCCAATCTCATCTCATTGATTGGACTCCAGTTGGCTGACATCTCACTCCAATTAACTCTTGGAGATGTCATTAGTCTAGGGGTTCACATACTTTTTCCACCTGCACTGTAAATGTTTACATGGTGTGTTCAATAAAAACATGGCAACCTTTCATTCTTTGTGTGTTATTAGTTTAAGCAGACTGTGATTGTCTATTGTTGTGACTTAGATGATGATCAGATCACATTTTATGACCAATTTGTGCAGAAATCCATATCATTCCAAAGGGTTCACATACTTTTTCTTGCAACTGTATGTGTTAAGAGTAGGAAGCCTGCTTGTCTTCTCCATGTTGTGTTGTATTTATTAGAAAAGATAATGAAGACAGAGTCCTAAGCAGGAAACTGACATCAGATCACCATAAGCTGTGTTATGGGGCTAAAACTGTAAGCTGCATATACGAAGGAAGCTGACAGTCTCTCCACACATAAACACACCTTAGACTTAAACAAACGAATCCTCCCCAGCCATACCCTTACTTTAGTAGCCTCATTTCCAATGCCATTGTTTTTAGAGCACAGGTCTTGTATGAAGGCTTTCTGAGAAGTACTAAAGATGCAAAAAGCAAAGGATGGACACACTTATTATACCTGCTTAATATTATTTATGTTATTTTTTTGTTAGATGTTGGTGTTATGTTTTCTACCCTCTCTTTGTATAAAGATACGTGACTTTATATTTTACCTTCTGATGCAAAATTACACAGTATTAAACAGAAACCACTGTCTTATTAACATGGTTTCTTGGAGCAATGAAATAAAAAATAGAAATGTTCCATAACTTCTAGATATAAGAATTGTGTCTCTGTATGAGCTCTTTTATGCTAGCAGAACAAGTATTACTGCCCCTTTTAAATTACTTATATTACAGTGCCATCTATGGATTTAAGTGACACAATTTTCATGTTACAAACTTACTGGTGTTAAACTAAGAACATGCTTGTTAATACCTTGCAAACAGGAATGGAGAAAATTGTATAGAACAGATTTAGGGCCAAACTTAATGATCTATTCTCACACATATTTATAACAAAAAGTTAATAATAAAGAATCAAAAATGGATTACGTTATAGAGATGGAAATACAATCAAACAATTTAAGAAGCCCAGCATTCCATTCTCTATGACGAATTTTAGTTATTCAGTTAATCAAATTAATGATGGGTGGATAAGATTTGCTTTAAAGGGACACTATAAGCACTATAACCACCAACCTATTGTAATCGTTATGATGCAAAGGGATTTTTTTGTTTGTTTTTTTCAAAATGTTTTTAAATGGTTTTATGGAAAAAAAAAACCTCTCCTCCCACTCCCCTGCAACTAAAATGTGTGGATTGTTTCTTCTGTTGGGATATCAATGATAGGCTGCAAACACCTTAGATTGTTTGCTCATGTGAGTAAGGCCCTCACCATTTTTTGTTTCTGTGTATTCAGCCTGTTATTCTGAATAAACCTGTGTGTCTACTAGCCCATTTCACAGCATGCAAATTTGTTGGCCCTTTAAAAATAATAATGAAAATAATTATTGCTGTCTAAACATATACAGGATTTGCACAGATAATACAGATAAGAAATATCTGCAGAAGGTCAGGATTTCAGATTTCAGAAGAGCCCCATTTTTTTTTTTTACTAACTCATCAAAAATGGTTTGACATAAAACAGGGAGATTACACTCAATGACTCCTTGCACTATAACCATTGCAGAAACCTTTAGTGATTATGGAGCCATAGGCGTGCGCAGCCTATTGAATTAGGGTGTGCACCCTAAAGCACAAACATACACCGCATGTATATATTATATATATATATATATATATATTTACACACACACACACACACACACTGCTATTTGTGTGTGTGTGTGTGTGTGTGTGCTGTTAGTGCGCTGTGTGAGGGTGGTGTGAGGGTGCTGTGTATGTGTATGTGTGTGTGTGTGTTTGTGTGTGAGGGTGCTGTTAGTGTGATGTGTGTGTGAGGGTGCTGGCAGTGTGCTGTGTGTGAGGGTGCTGGTAGTGTGCTGTGTGTGAGGGTGTTTGTGTATGTGTGTTAGGGTCCTGTTAGTGTGCTGTGTGAGGGTGCTGTTTGTGTGAGGGTGTTTGTGTATGTGTGTTAGGGTTAGTGTGCTGTGTGAGGGTGCTGTGTGTCTGAGGGTGCTGTTTGTGTGATGTGTGTGTGAGGGTGCTGTTTGTGTCGTGTATTTGTGAGGGTGTTGTAAGTGTACTGTGTGTGTGAGTGTGCTGTTTGTGTGAGGGTGCTGTGTGTGTGTTTGTGAGGGTGCTGTTAGTGTGCTGTGTGTGAGGGATATTGTGTGTTTGTAAGGGTGCTGTGTGTGTGTTTGTGAGGGTGCTGTTAGTGTACTGAGTGTGTGTGAGCGTGCTCAACACCACCTTGTGGGACTCACATCTGAGCTTTCATTGTGCAAAGTATACCTGTGACGTACTCTTTAAAAAGGAACAGGTATCTTCCTCCTGTAGTAGATGAATATGTATTCACAACCTAGGAAAATGGGGAGATGAGGGACCTAATTGGAAAGTCAAAAATACTGGGCCATTTTCTGACCAGTAGATCAGCCCATAACTTGCATTTTTAACCCAAAGAAGAAAATCTATAGAAGCAACAAAAAAAATCAATCCACGAATATGAATATGAGTAGAATAAAAAGTACATACTTATATAAAAGAGGCCATGTTCATGATGCAAAGATTTGAATCCATTAAAATCTCTGTCTCAGAATGGCACTGCAATGGGATCTTTAAGTTTTCACAGAGGAATCAAGCTGCGAATCCAATAACAGATTCAAATAACCACAGAGAATTAATTTCCATTTTTTTATTGTTCCAGTTGTATTCAAAAGGGTTCTCAAATTCGAAAGTGGGTTCTCAGTGGGCAAGTAAACATTTGCTAAAGTCATATCAACTCCATTAAAGGATCACACAAGAGTGTTAAAGTTCCCATAGGAAAGCATTGGATTGGCAGAGCTTTTCAAAGAGGCAGATTAGAGGCTGAGCTAGCACATGCCAAACACAGCCCTTGCAAATCAGCATCTCCTTAAAGAAATGCATTGCATCTCTATGAGAAAAGTTCAGTTTCTCCATGCAGAGGGTGGAGACTCTGAATGTTGGTCACACTGTGCAGCACTGCCACAGGAAGCACCTCTAGTGGCAATATGAGGAGTGGCCAGTGGAGGTATCCCTAGGCTTTAATGTAAACACTGCATTTTCTCTTAAAACACAGTGTTTACTACAAAAAGCCTGAAGGGAATGATTACACTCACCAGAACAAATTCAATAAGCTGTAGTTGTTCTGGTGACAATAGCGTCCCTTTAACATATCATCAGAAATTATAGCGTATTAGCCTTACTAGGAATGAAAAAACACATTACATACACTCAGTCAGTCTAGGCTACTTTTAAGCTAGTATACACACATTTGTTATATCAAGGCAAAGCCTGGACTACAGAAAATCTACTTTAAAATAAAACAATATAGTGACTTACCAACTGTTATAGAGCACAAAGTCCATGATATAAATGGTTTTCAGGAAAGGCTTTCAGGTCCAAGAACAGGTTATTGGCTAGAAGAAATCTACTAAGGTGAGACTGGATCTTGGTGATTGAGGATTAGAGGAGGGATGACATAACCCATTCTTTGGAGAACCTTGAAGGTTTGGAAGTTGGAGTTGAGTCGATGGTCTCATGTAAAATTAAATGCCATCTTCCAGGAAGAGAAGCTTTATGCTGTCTTCCAAGGTAGAGACAATTAGGACAAAGGAGCACTATAGGGTCAGGAACACAAACATGTATTCCTGACCCTATAGTGTTAAAACCACCATCTAGCTACCCTGGTCCTAACTTGCCTCCCTAAATATAGTAAAATCTTACTTGTATTCAAGTCTGCAGCTGCTTACTTAGTCCCCGTTTCCTTTAGACCTGCCCATTGCCTGCTGGCATCATCGGAAGTGGTAGCCTGATCCAATCACAATGCTTCCCCATAGGAGTGGCTGAGACTGACAAAGAGGCAGATCAAGGGCAGAGCCAGCACAACTCAAACACAGCCCTGGCCAATCAGCATCTCCTCATAGAGATGAATTTAATCAACAAATCTCTATGAGGAAAGTTCAGCGTCTGCATGCAGAGGGTGGAGACACTAAATGTTTGGATGCATTTTAGGCAGCCATGACCCAGGAAGGATCTCTAACAGCTATCTGAGGAGTGGCCAGTGACGTTATCACTAGGCTGTAATGTAAACACTGCATTTTCTGTGAAAAGACAGTTGTCACGGCAAGGGTGTATAATTTATTCTTACTCTATGGAATATCATCCTTTAACCCCTTAAGGACATATGACATGTGTGACATGTCATGATTCCCTTTTATTCCAGAAGTTTGGTCCTTAAGGGGTTAATGTAATTTTTGTCGTAAATGGCACAAATTACAGAGATGCTATTGCTGAGGTCAACAGGGGTAGTATGAATGGCATAGGAATGTGAAAAGGATTTTACTATATGGATGTGAAGTAATCAAGGCTCTGCAAGGTGTGAGGTTCTACACTGGGAAAAAGTCTGAATGTCTCTTCATCCATTTGGCATGTACCTTGTAAAGGATAGTTCAATCCTTTGATATGGTAATTGGATTAGTTTCATGAAGATCCTTGTGTTCCAGTATCTTATCCAAGTGAAACATTAATACTTACCCACAGGTTAATAATTAAGCCTCATTTGTATTATATTTGGAATGGGACAAGCCCAATCTCTTAATTAAGCCTAAACATGAGTTGCACAACTTAAACCATGTGGCAGGAATTGTGATGTCCGTCCTATTGGATCGTGGGCGGGGCGTGCAACATGTCTATGGAATGGGAAAACAATAACAAATTCATAGAGGCAATTATTATTTCTGTGGCAAGTACAGTAGAGAAGATAAAACCAAAAATTTATATGTGGCTTGTTGTTTTCTGGAACAAAGGAGGTGGTCACTTAGTATCTCTATAGGTACGCCTTGGTTCCACCCCTGGGTGAGGCATGGTAATTTACAGGGTATATCTCCTGTGATCCTGAAGGGTGCTTGTGTACTTGCTTGGGGCCAAGATCTAATTTTGAGTGAGTCACCATCTTTCCTTGCCAGAGACCCCTTGGACAGAAGTTGTACTTTGAAAAACCTAAGTGAGTAATTAGGACTTCTGTATTTTATCCTTTTTGTTTTTATCTGTTGTTGGTGTAAATAATTTGTTTATCATATATTGTTAAATGCACTGTGACTATCTTCTGCTCATAATAAACATTCATTTATTAAGTTTTGCCTTTGTCTGGTTAAGAATCACGTTACCTGAAGAGACTAGCTAGTATTTTTGTAATTCCTTGAATATTGTACTAAGTAATATTTGGTGGGTTTTATTGTTGATTTACCTGGGGGACCAAGGCACCCCATTTATAAATTGTCTTGGTGGTGGCAGTGTTAAAATAGTAATAGTTATATTATTATGTTTAAGTGTGGGTGGTGTTAAAGGGGGATTTTGTCATTATTTCCAGTCTAGTGCAGACAAATAGTGAACTTAACCCTTTCACAACCACAACTACGTCACGCACACTCTTGGAGTAGGGTGCATTCCTGACAACAGTGCTTACAGCAAAAAGCATGAAGGTAATGATTCTACTCACCAGAACAAATGCAATAAGCTGTTCTAATAACAGGTCCCATAGGAAAGCCCCACGAGTACAGTATTTATTGTGTATACAGGTAGATTGGGAAACAAATTGACATATGGCGTGGAGCTACTGTGTCTTATGAGTATAAAAATTAATCTGGACAATAATGTCCTTTGGGGATCTTGTGGGAGCATTAAGATTCTCAGAAAGACTGTGGATCTGATGAATCATGAAAGTGTCAGATGTAACACCAGAGCAAATTCTTTGAAATAGTTCCCAAACTCTGCATGTAGTATGGAATTCAGAATGCCCCAAATACAAACATTAGTTCGTCTTGACAGTCCTTGGCATCAGCTAATTTTTGCTCTAAACGTTGAACATCTGAGGTAAGTTTCATCCATCTTGGGTGAGGTCAGCAATAAATTGTGATGTGTCAGTTTGGAGGTGTTTCCTTAGCTCTTGGATCGGGTTCCTCTTCTTAGAGGTAAATCCCTTTAGATTCCAATAAGGCTGCTACAGTCATGGCCTGAGTTGAGACCTGGTCTTCAACATGTGGCAGAGTAGTTGCCTTAGAGTTTTAGACCTACCTAAGGCAACATTTGGCACTCCAGATGTTGTCGACTACATCTCCCCTGATGCATTTCCAGTGTTATGGCTGTAATAGCATTAGGGGAGATGTGGTCCACAACATCTGGAGTGCCGAAGGTTGCCTACCCCTGATCTATAGAAACCAGCTGCAAACTCCTAGAATTACTCATTAGATACAAGTGTAACGTCTCCTGAGCTTTTCTATTGTTTTAGCCCCTTACATACAGAGTTAATTTGGATCAAGTATGCAGCCAAGTCTGTGTGTGGTGGTCATTTTAGAGTCTTGGAAGAGCAGAGCTCTGAATCATGCGCTCATTTGTGTCAAGACACCATCCCATAATTATATTGTTTTTATTTATTTTTTATTTTATATATTTATTTTTTATTGAGTTAAAGGACCACTATAGGCACCCAGACCACTTCAGCATAATGAAGTGGTCTGGGTGCCAGGTTCATCTAGGTTTAACCCTGCCTGCTGTAAACATAGCAGTTTCAGAGAAACTGCTATGTTTGCATTAGGGTTAATCCAGCCTCTAGTGGCTGTCTCACTGCCAGTCGCTAGAGGCGCTTCCGCGCTTCTCACTGTGATTTTCACAGTGAGAAGATGCCAGCGTCCATAGGAAAGCATTGAGAATGCGCATGCGCATTCAGCCGATGACTTCAGAAGAAGGAGGAGAGTCCCCTACGCCGAGGGAGCCCGGCGCTGGAGAAAGGTAAGAATTTAACCCCTTCCTCCCCCTAGAGCCCGGCGGGAGGGGGGGCATGAGGGTGGGGGGGACCTATAAGCACTATAGTGCCAAGAAAACGAGTTTGTTTTCCTGGCACTATAGTGGTCCTTTAAACAAAGGAGGCATACAGTGCATTTACCATAACAATTTAGTACTTTTCAAGTAGGCTTTCAACATCTTGCACATAGTAACAACTTGAGAAAGGTAATATGATGTAATAAACATATAAGTAGTATACCCCTTGATTTTTTTGTAATTATTTTATTTTTCTCTTTCTTTCTGTCCTTTTCTCTTATTTCTTTTCTTTTCATAATGTAACATTTCTTTATAATTAACAAAGTGCAAGCATATTAATGATATATAAATAGTACTATGTTAATAATATAGAAAATTCATGGATATAATATCAATGAAGAAATGCCATATTATTTACTATTGTTAGTGAAATATGTGTAATATACATGTATAAATAATACTAACTATGTAGCTTCACACAAGAACACCATACACCAATGACAGATAACACTAAGTAATTAATTTTACTTTCTAAAAACTAACGGAATCTTACAAAGTTCCATTGTAAGGAAGGGTGAAATTAAGGTTAGGACGTGTCAGGAATCTAACGTATAGCCAAAATGCAAACACAAGTCTGGGTAAAAGTGAACCAAAATGCTTTGAAGTGACATGTCTTTGGATGACGGTTATCCATAAAAGATAACTAAGATGACTTCAAACGCATCACGAAATTCAGTTAACCCATTATACAAAAAGGTAAATGGACCCCCTGACCAGAATTTCCAGTGATGTGATTCCAAACATTAAGGAGTCATGATTCGTTAATAATATATAGAATTCGTAATTCCATTCCTGCCGGTGGACCAATGAACTCTATATTACTTTTAACTTTAAAAATAGAATACCAGGCAATTATCCAGATATATTAGCTTACATAATTTAGAAATCGTGACTCTTAATTAGAAAAGTTAAACTTCTGCAAATGTTAAATCTGATTAGAATTATTCTTATTGGATGGATATAGGAATGGTCAATGATCAAGTATGAAAAATATTGTATTTGTAAAATTGCAATGTAAAAGGATATCTTGCCTATGAGAATTGTAGCCAGCATTGAAAGAGTTAATTCAGTGTGTTTGACTGTCAGCCAAAGTTTTTATTGCCTTACGCTGTGCTGCTGTGAGATGCTGTTCTGTGTTAAGTTGATTTTAAAGTAAAGTGTCCTGTCGTAAATCTTGTCGATATAACTTGCTATTTAGCTGTCTGTAATTGTGTTAAACCACTGCCATATTGTATACTTATGTTATACCTAAATATTCACTGATATTATCACGCATGTTACATATTATTATTATTATTGACACAATAAATTATATCTTTATAATTAATTTTGTGATTAATGAGTGAAATACAAATCCTCTAATGGAACTTACTTTAGGATCTATGAGAATTAAAATAGTTGGTAATTCTCAGCTTTAAATTAATATAAACGTATTTGATTGCAAATTCCTGTCCTATTGTGTTTTACACCCCACCTCCTATAGAATGTAAGCTCTTTTGAGCAGGGTCCTCTTCAACCTATCGTTCCTTTCTTGTAATTGTCCTATTTATAGTTAAATCCCCCTCTCATAATATTGTAAAGCAGTACGGAATCTGTTGGCGCTCTATAAATGGCAATAATAATAATAACAGTGCCAAGATATCACATTTTGATATAATAAAAATGATTAAATTACATTTTGATAATTTTAATGAAAATATTTTTATATTTATCACCCCATAAATATCCTCACAGGTTATGAATAGAGAGAGTTCTACTTCCTTTCTCCTTAAGGTCTATATTGGACCAATGTTCGGAAATGATGCCCCCCCCCCCCATTTTAAAATCCTTATATAAAATAGTTGAGGAAATTCTAGATTTCTTGTCCTGCCAAATTTATTAATCATTAGTTGGATTTCCTTAAGTATTAAATTATTAATTCTGATATGTTTTTAAACAAATATAACATTTTAAATAGAATTTTTACCACTTCTGCTCTTCCCATCCAAGATAGTTCCATCCCTATTCAATTTGCTAAAGTATTTCTAAAATCGCAAAGTTTAAGATTATAATTTTCTTTTCTGATCTAGTCTAAATCGATATAGTTTAATCCCAAAATAGTCTATATATTTGGAGTGCCAGTCAAATTTAAATCTTGATTTAATGTACTCAAGATCCACAAAAGATACATTATTCAATAGTATTTGAGTTTTATTAAAGTTTAGTTTAAAATTTGAAAAACGGCCATATTTTTCAATCAAATGGATGACTTTGGGGATAGAGAATTTCAGATTGGCTAGAGTTAAAAGGACATCGTCCGCATACAAGGAAAGTTTACATTACAATGTTCCGATAGTAATACCCTTGATTTCTTTATCTTGTCTAATCTGGTTAGCTAACGATTCCATTGTCATGACATACAAGTGAGGAGCAGGAGGAGAGCCCGGCCTTGTTCCGTTTCTAATTTTGAACCACTCTGATAACTGCATGTATCCAGCAATCCTAGCTGTGGGGCAAATGTACAAAAGCATAACACTATTCCTAAATGCACCCTCGATGCCAAAAGCTCCCAAGACCTCATATAAAAAGTGACAATACACCCGGTCGAAAGCTTTTTCGGCATCGAGAACCATCATGGTCGAACGCCCCTCTTGTTGGTTTATATGATATATAATATTTATCACTTTTTTGTAGTGTTATCATTTGTGTACCTGCTCTTTATAAACCCACATTAGTCTAACTGAATCAAATCAAGAAGAACTTCTTTCAATCTTTCGACCAAAATTTTAGAATAGATTTTAATATCCAGATCAATGAGAGATATTGGGCGATAGTTTGAAATAGAGGTAAGATCCTTATTAACCTTAGGTATTGGAGTGATTGTTGCTTGTAACATTTCAGATGGAATGATATTACTCGTCATAAATTGATTATATGTTCTTAATAATAACGGTGAAAGTAGATTTTCAAATTTCTGAAAAAACCTGTCGGAGTACACGTCTGGCCCTGGTGATTTGTTTGTTTTTAGTGATCTAATGCAATTTTTTATGACCAATAATGATATAGGCTTATTTAAAAAGTCTAATTTGGTGGGCTAAATTTTAGGAAGTTTAAGATTATTAAGAAATTTAGATATTTCAACCTTAGAAAATCCATACTCTTCTAGATTATATAAAGATCAATAATAGTCCCCAAAAGCCTAACTAATCTGTCTGGGGGTTAGGAGTTGTTTCCCCTTTTATTATATCAGCATTTCTCTTATTCTTTAACTTACTTGTTAACATTTTGCTAGATTGATTGGCAGCATGGTACCATTTTTGTTTTAAAATAAAAATGGCTGTATTGATTTTTAAAAGTGCCTGCATGCTCTTCGATTTCCTTTCTCACGCTATTGATCTCTGACAAGGTGGCCTTATGGCGTCTTTCTAATTTTGCTAAATTAATATATAAAATGCTCAGTGATTCTCCCTTTTTTTTTGAGTGCCTATTTTCATGAGTATACCTCTGATATAACACTTCAAAGTACACCACAAGGTCATTTAAGAAACTTCGCCCCTGTCATTTTGATCTAAAAAATCTTGAATGTGGGATGAAAGAGACAGAATGTTTTCGCTCTTACATAGCAGACTCTCATTAAGCCTCCAGTTATTCCTGACCTTATATTCAGTGTTATTCTTGAGAGAAACAAAAATAGTGCATGGTCAGACCACGTTATTGAGCCTATTTGAGTATTTGTTACATAGTTCAATAAATGAGATCTTAACAAAAAGTAATCTATGCGACAATATGTTTGGTGCATTTGAGAAAAAAAAGGCATAAACTCGCCCTATTGGATTATTCACTCTCCAGCTGTCATATAGTTGGTTACTATGTAAAAACATTTGCATTACTTTAGTTAATTTTGAGGTCTCGGAGTCTCTTAATTTTACGATTATTTCTATCATATTTATGGTACATTATGCAGTTAAAATCACCCCCTATTAGTAATCTGCCTGCTTCCAATTCGTCTACTCGGTTCATAAGTTTCTTTAAAAATCTCAGAGAATAGATTTGGAGCGTACAAATTGACAATTGTATATAAAATGTCATTAATTTTTGCAATGAAAATTAGATAACACCCATTCTCATCCCTTTCCAAAAGGATTTCCTCAAATGTAACTTTTTTTGAAAGGATAATGGCCACCCCTCTCTTTTTTTTCTTTTGGGTCTCCATATTTGCAGCGAATATATAGGGGTATTTAGAGAACCTCCACAGCCCAGAAGCCTAATCTTGCCAATGCGTTTCTTGAACCAGAGCTATATCCACGTTATTTTCTTGCAATAATTCATATCGATGAACACGTTTCTGAGGTGAATTCAGGCTCCTGACATTCAGTGAGACTAAATTAATAGACATAAAGTTTACTGACTGTTACACATTTAAGTACATCAACTCTATCCCCACCCCAGGACCTTCTCCAAACATACCACAAACCATACATTCAATTTGACCTTACAATGGCATATCCTCGAGCAGGCCCGGACTGGCCATCGGGCACACCGGTGGCCGTGGGGCCGAGGCCGGCAGGGGAGGTCCCAGGATCTCCCCTGCCGGTCTATGCAGGGCCGGCACTATCCGAGCGCCGGCCCCGCTGTCTTCCATGGAGGGCCGATGGGGAGATCAAAGATCTCCCTCACCGGCCCATTTAAATAGACCTGCGGCTGGGGAGGGAGGGAGAGAACCCGGCGGAGCTCTGTCTTGCAGCTCCGCCGGGTTTCTCTCGCGAGATCCGGAGCGTTGCCATGGCAACGCCCCGATCTCGCGAGACAGTTCACTCACCACTGGACCACCAGGGATGGTGTGTGAGTGCCGGTGCCCCCCCTCCCAGCTACCACGTGCCTGTCCCCCCCTCCCAGGCTAAAGGTAAGAAGGGAGGGGGGGGGTTTAGTTTTTTTTTTTGCTTAGTTTTTATTTATTTTTTTTATATATTTACCCCCACTTAATTTTTTATTTGTTTATTTACCCCCCAACACACAACATTTATACACAGCACTATCACACTCAGCATTCTCAGCACTCACACAACACTCTCACACACATCACACCCAGCACTCTCACACACAGCACTCTCACACACAGCACTCTCACACTCAGCACTCTCACACGCAGCACTCTCACACACATCATAGCACTCTCACACACATCATAGCACTCTCACACACATCATAGCACTTTCACACACATCATAGCACTTTCACACACAGCACTCTCACACACATCATAGCACTCTCACACTCAGCACTCTCACACACATCACACGCAGCACTCTCACACACATCACACCCAGCACTCACAACACACAACACTCTCACACACAGCACTCTCACACACAGCGCAGCACTCTCACACATCATAGCACTCTCACACACATCACACGCAGCACTCTCACACACATCATAGCACTCTCACACACATCATACACAGCAATCTCACACATCGCAGCACTCTCACACACATCATAGCACTCTCACACACATCATACACAGCACACAGCACTTTCACACTCAGCACTCTCACACACATCACACAACACTCTCACACACAGCACTCAGCACTCAGCACTCAGCACATCACTCTCACACACATCACACTCAGCACTCACACACATCATACACAGCACTATCACACTCAACACTCATACACAGCACTATCACAATCAGCACTCACACACATAACACACAACACTCACACACAGCACTCTCACACACATCACACATCATACACAGCACTATCACACTCAGCACTCACACACACTAAAACAGACCTTATTACACAATACCACACCATGACCAGCTCACTCTGCACAAACGTAATACCACAAACAGGCTCCAAACACATGCACAATACTCTTTCCTGGCCCTTTTGTCTCCTGGTATCCATTTATAGAGACACCAGAGACAAGTTGCAAGGAAACAGTGCAAGCATGTTATTAAATTTGCTTGCACTGTGCAGAACAAATACAGGGCTTTTTTCTCATGCTAGAGCTCTTCAGCAGAGCTCTGCGCATGGTCTGCCCTGGAAGAGCATTGAACCAACATGCTCACTTTGAGAGGGAGCGTGTTTGTCATGAGTGATGACAAAACACACCCTCTCTGCCCCGCCCCCTTCTTAGTGGGCCGCTGTGATAAAAAAATGCCCGGGCCGAATTTTTTTCCCAGTCCGGCCCTGTCCTCGAGGGATAGTCGATAAAGGTCCATACCTCCTAAGCAAAGCACTAGTAACTCAAATACATTTTGAGTCCGTGCTTAGACCTGCAGCCGCCGCAGGAAGAATGAAAGCCCAGCAAGAGGGGGAGGCCACACGATAATTCTCTCTATTAATATTTAGAGGCTAAAGAAGCCCAACATCTGCACAAAGCCATAAAATTAACATCTCTTTGAAGGGAGAGGGGAGAAAGAGGGAGGAACAACAAACCTCCAATAGCTTTTAGACCTCTTTCCCTAATTATATTGTTTTTATGAGGATACATATTATAGTTAATCTTTTAGATATGAACGAGTGAAGGATGTTCAATGCATTTTAATGATTTGTTACTTGTTCGGAAAGTTTAAAAATGTTTTTATTGGTTTAAAAGCTAGGAACCAATCACTGTTAAATACAGATTTAGCATATCTTTTTAATCTCTTGATAATTTTTTCATGCAACATCATAAATTGAGGTGATGAATTCCAAGTGATATGAGGAGGCAGCATGGAAAGCGTGTCTCAAATTCAACTCTGTAGTAGAATTCATATTTATTAATAAAATTTATTTATTTCTAAAATATTTTACCAGGAAACATACATTGAGATTTCTCTCGTTTTCAAGTATGTCCTGGGTCCAGAAAACTTTGCACCGATACATTACGGTACAACAAAATACAAAAAAAATATCAATACACAATATACAGCGGGACCTCGGTTTACGAATTTAATGCGTTCTCCGGGACATTTCTTATTGCGAAAAATTTGTAAACCGAAACGCGGTGTCCCATAGGAATGCATTGAAAACCAATTAATCCGTTCTGGAGGTCAGAGAAAAAGTCAAAATGAGCTGGCATGGAAACCAATCCACAATGCAGAACACAATAAAAGGCATGCAAATGGCGAAGCTCAGCTCCCTACCTTTCCACAGCTTGAGCAATTCACCAAAAAGTCCCAAAACAACTGCAAACAATTTACAGAATGGCTCCAAAACTCGATGCAAAAGCCGCTCCAACACCTCCACACTCGATGCCACGTGCTACCCACAGGCTCCAGCATGCAGGGGGCGGTGCTATAAATCTCCCAGGTGCAATGCATCCCGGAGAAACTTGTTTGTATTGCGAAAAAAAATTGTAAACAGAGGCATTATTTTCAATGCATTTTCATTTGTAAAACGAAAATTATGTTAACCGAGGCATATGTAAACCGAGGTCCCACTGTATACAAAATTTAACATAGAAAAGGTAGGTAATATATAATCAACCATGACACGTGCATTCTGTTTTGAGGTATGTAGAGAGGGATCTCTTAAAGGACTTTAGGCTTGGGAAAGATTTTAAAGTGTGCTGAAGGTCGTTCCATAATTGCGGTGCTCTGTAGGAAAAGGAGGATCGGGCTGCTTTCTTTTTGTATTGAGATAGATTAAATAAAGTGCTTGTATTGGATCGAAGGTTTTAGGAGGTGGGAACAGCCGAGGAGAGCATTCTGCTCAGGTAGGGCGGGAGCTTCCCAGAAAAGCTCTTAAACACAAGGCTGGAAAGATGAAGGGTGCGTCTGGATTCCAGCGACAGTCAGTTTAGTTCTTTTAGCATGTCACAATGTTGGGTCCTGTAATTACATTGTAGCACAAATCGGCAGAACGAGTTATACAATGTATTGAGTTTATTAATGTGGGATTGCGATGCAGATTCATATACTACATCTCCATAATCAATGATTGGCATCAGCATTTGCTGTACAATCTTTTCCTTTACTGTAGGACTTAGGCAGTATTTGTTTCTGTACAGGGTGCCTAGTTTTGGATAAAGTTTAGATGCAAGCTTTTCTATGTGCAGGCCAAAAGATAGATTGGGGTCTAACAACATACCCAAGTATTTGAAAGAGTGGTGGGAATACAGTTTATTAGTAAATAGTTCCATTTAAAATATAATCTAGTGATTAGTGGACTGGTTTGATTTCATGCACTGTCTCACAACATGTATAATTTATTATGTGTCTGGCAAAAAAATAAATAAAGAAAAAATACAGATGTGTCTTTTAAAAAAAAAAAAAAAATCCTCTATGGATGCATACATGCCATACATGCAGAGTTAGCACATGCGATTTATGGAAGATCATAATAGCTTGTAAGCTACACAAAGCATGTGATTGATGCCAGTCTGCTTGGAAAGTCTAACTTTCCACACAGGCAGTGCATTGGACAGCTATAACGGGGCCCTTTAATCGAGTGACGTAATGCGGAAGTGAGGTGGCTGGCACGCACATGGTTCACATCCCCGGTCTGTGAATTGCTGCCTTCAGGCCCGGGAGGTGAATTCCTCATCGCGTCTGGTTGTGGAGTTTCCTTTGCAGCGCTGCTGGTTCGTATTCACATTATGCTGCACGTTTATATGTCTTCATATGGGGTGTCACGGTTATCTTGCAACGGGTAGGCCAAGAGACATGAGCGTGATTAGGACCAGGTGGTCGCCGTGGTCTTAAAATCGAACTTGTTTCATAGGCAAATGAGTTCAGGTCGAATGTGAGTCGTGCTTCAAGTCCTGTAATTCTTAGCATCACAAGATTAATAGGCCACACACAGCTACAGTGCTCATGATAGTGTATCTCCGTGCTGACAGATATCAGTATAAGAACACAATTTCCTAATCTCTGTAGCATTTCTGATTTTCGGTAACTATTTTACTAAGTGATTTAAATGGTTTCAAAATAAAATATTTTGTTTCAAAGTGATATATTTTATTAACTGTCTTAAATTACCCCAGGCACCTGACAATTGCAGTGATTTAAAGTGGTTATGGTGCAGAATTTCACTCTGAAGCTGTGTGTATATACCCATTTTAACCCCTTATCTGCCAAAGGGGGTAACTCCCTTTCGACAACGTTAGGGTGCAAAGTTCAGGGCTGGCTAATGTCAACTTTATGTGCAAATTTTGATGCTTGGAATCAAATTCAGAGAGTGGTCCGATGACGATCTCGGCCAATGAATGAGTGACAGGATGGGCATTTGGTTTCTGCAGAAGCCAGATTTTGTAAACACTGCTTCAGGGAATCCTCTGTTCCTGGCAGGATCAATGGCCACAGTTACGTTAGAGGTCAAATATTAACATCTTACCTCTGTTAGAACATGTCATTACGCCCTGAATGGTATGGACTTTAATGATGTTAGGGCATAGTGACACGTCCTAACATCTGTGCCCCTGCAGCCCATGCTCGAACCATACATGCCTTGCCAGACCCAATCTGGGGGACGACAGACAATTTTTGTGATCTCAATGACCTGAAATGAAAAGGAAAATGAAAGCCTTACTTCTCATTAGCAAATTGATGTAAATTAAGTGTGGGTGCATTTAAAGGCCCACTCTAGGCACCCAGACAACTTCAGCTTAATGAAGTGGTCTGGGTGCCAGGTCCAGCTAGGATTAACCCATTTTTTAATAAACATAGCAGTTTCAGAAAAACTGCCATGTTTACAAATGGGTCAATCCTTCCTCCAAATCATCTAGTGGCTGTCTCATTGACAGCCGCTAGAGGTGCTTGCGTGATTCGCACTGTGAAAATCACAGTGAGAGCACGCAAGCGTCCATAGGAAAGCATTGTAAACCGGCTGAATGCGCGGCAGCTCTTGCCGCGCGTGCGCATTCAGCCGAATGGGAGGAGAGAAGGAGAAAAAAGGTAAGTTTTAAAAAAAAAAGGTAAGTTTTAACCCCTTTCCTCTCCCCAGAGCCGGGCGGGAGGGGGACCTTCAAGGTGGGGGCACCCTCAGGGCACTATAGTGCCAGGAAAACAAGTGTTTTCCTGGCACTATAGTGGTCCTTTAATATGAAAGAGGTAAATTGCGGTTGAGCAGACAAGTAGCTCAAATTCTAGGTTTTGTTTTGGTACAGAACTTGGATAGTTGCCTCTGTCCTTAAAGGACCACTATAGTCTCGTTTTCCTGGCACTATAGTGCCCTGAGGGTGCCCCCACCCTCATGGTCCCACTCCTGCTGGGCTGGATCGAGAGGAAGGAGTTAAACACTTACCTTTCTCCAGCGCCGGTGCTGGAGACTCTCCTCCTCCTCCCCGTCATCGTCTGAATGCGCATGCGCAGCAAGAGCCGCGCGCGCGTTCAGTCAGTCCACAGGAAAGCATTCTCTATCTTTCCTATGGACGCTGGCGTTTTGTCACTGTGAAAATCACAGTGAGAAGCACGGAAGTGCCTCTAGCGGCTGTCAATGAGACAGCCACTAGAGGCTGGATTAACCCTAAAGTAAACATAGCAGTTCCTCTGAAACTGCTATGTTTACAACAGGCAGGGTTAACCCTAGATGGACCTGGCACCCAGACCACTTCATTAAGCTGAAGTGGTCTGGGTGCCTATAATGGTCCTTTAAGGGGTTAATATATACACACACACACACACACACATACAAAAAAAAATTTGCTAGTACAGGAAAATAGACTAAATACAAATAGGAAAAACGGGGGCAACACTCCTTGAAATGCAGTGTTGTGCACAAAGTGCAACACCATAGATTTATTAAAGGACATGGAAATAACACAAATCTTTTGGATGTAACCACTTTAAGTGCAAATGGTCTTAACAGTATAGAGCACACAAACCAAATATGTGATGCTACTAATTGTGCCGCGTCCCCTAAAGTGAAAATGTGACTTGGGAGTACCAGGATTCTCTTGGTGACATCTTGCTGATTTGCACGTAATTTGATAGCATGTGACATCATCAGTAACAAAGGCAAATGCATAATGAACAGTGTATTCTAGAAAACTTGTTTTAAGTACCAAGTAAGTCCAGGACAGCACTTAAAGTGGGCACAAAATTGTATAAATAAACCAGATTCAAAAACCAGAATGACATGTTGCCAGACAACTATCCAAGATCCTTCTGAGGTTCTGGACAAGATACTGTAGTATACCTAGAAAGTTATAAGAGAATCCAATATTTAATAAAGCAGTTACTAGGCAACAAGCCAGTCATACTATAGCAGCCAAGGTGCATAGACCGCTTTAGAGAGCAATCCTTCCTTGCAACACACCACCTTGTGGATGTAAATAATATAACTGTATACAATATATACAATAATATGCCAGCTTGCACATAGATATAGGTAATATATCAACCTCGAGTGCTAGAAATGCTTAAATGAGAGGAAACTGGATAAGACAGTAGTTTGACAATACACGGAAAGTGGGGAAAAAAATAATGTAAAGAGAGCAAACTGGTGTAAAACAGTTTGCTCCATTACCAGTGAACGGCACAGGGATACTCCTAAAATCATAACCACTACGGTGGGCTGTAGTGTTTGATGGTTGGAGTAACCCTTTAAGCTTCTTCTAATAATTTTTTATAATAATTCCAAAGTACAAACCTGTATCCTAATTATACGGATTGTGAGGAATTACATTAATAATTTCTGTTGCCTGTTCTATTTCATGTTATATAACTCCTATGTTCAACATTGTGTAACCTTGCTGTAAGTATATGAAATGGTTACATTCATCCTTGCATTCATATGTTTTTTTTTGTTTTTTTTTATCTTTCAGATAAACATTTAGAAAAATGGAGTACATGAAAGAACCAGCAACCAGCAGCCAAGGGAACATGTAAGATTCTGCCTTAATTTACAAAATAGTGTATTAAAATGCTTTCTGCCTATTATAAACTTTATACATGTCACAAATAGACTGGCACACAGGCTCCTGGTACATAATGTAACCATATGTGTTTCCTATATAGCTCAGAATTTACAGCTATAACTGTTCGTTCCTCCTTAAAGGAACAATCTAAGCACCAGAACTGTACTGCCTAGATTTTGGTCAAGCTGTTTTTGAGCGGTTAAAAAAAAACAAAAAAAAAAAAAACAGGGTCCCCTAGACTCCTGCAACCTGGCTCCCTCCCTGTTCAGTTCAACCTCTGCTTTAGTGATATGATTTTTATCCATCTTTTACAGCCATGCATTGACCAGCTCACCCAGTTAAATGACTTAATATATGTCTTAAATTTGAATGTGATGTGTGTTGCTGTTTGCACTCACAATTCCTATGAATAGTTCCATGCATAGTATTTTGGGATTGTGTTTTATGACTTTTGAAGTACAGTTAGGTCCGTAAACAATTGGACACTGATACAAGTTTTATTATTTTTATACTGGTGAGCTTTGCAACACAAAAAGGCCTGGACGGATGTCCATGGACGACCACAGTGGTGGATCATCGTAGGAGTACAAAGTGCAAACCATTCATAAGTCTCAAGAATAGAAAGGCCAGATTAGACTTTGTCAAAAGACATCTTAAAAAAGCCAGCCCAGTTCTAGATCAGCATTCTTTGGACAGATGAAACGAAGATCAACCTGTACCAGAATGATGGGAAGTAAAAAGTATGGAGGTTTGGAACGGCTCATGATCCAAAGCATACCACATAATCTGTAAAACACTGTGGAGGCAATGTGAAGGCATGGGCATGCACGACTTCTAATGCCACTGGGCCACGAGTGTTTATTGATATGACAGGCGATATA
Organism: Pelobates cultripes; assembly: GCA_933207985.1. Lineage (NCBI taxonomy): Eukaryota > Metazoa > Chordata > Amphibia > Anura > Pelobatidae > Pelobates > Pelobates cultripes. Next base: position 95,371,683 of record OW240913.1, read on the forward strand.
AGCAGCTGAATGAATTCTGAAGTGTATAGAGATATGTCTGCTCAGATTCAGCCAAATTCAGTGAAGTTGAATGAACAGCGCTTCACTTTAGACAGACAATGACCCAAAACATACTGCAAAAGTAACCCAGGAGTTTTTTTAAGGCAAATAAGTGGAATATTCTGCAATGGCTGAGTCACTCACCACCTCTCAACCCGATCAAGCATGCATTTCACTTGCTGAAGACAAAACATAAGGCAGGAAGACCCACGCACAAACTGAAGAGAGCTGCAGTAAAGGCCTTGCAAAGCATCATAAAGGAGGAAACCCAGTGTTTGATGATCATGCGATCCAGACTTCAAGCAGTCATTGCCTGCAAAGTCGAGAAATCAATTATAAAAATTAACATTTTATTTATGATTGTGTTAATTTGTCCAGTTACATTTGAGGCCCTGAAATAAGGGGACTGTGTATGAAAATGGTTGCAATTCCTAAACGTTTCATACGATCTCTTTATTTCATTGTGGTGGCGTAGAGAATCAAAATCATGAAACCTTTGTCAGTGTCCAAATATTTCTAGACCAACTGTATATAGATTTGCATGTGTCTCCACTGTACCACCACAGCTGTAGATTATTAGTTTGCTACGCCTTTTGTCATTGAAATCTAAAATTAAATCTTGTAGCGGTATTTAAAAAAGTTAGAATTTTAGGCCAATTCAAAGTGAATTTCAAATTTAAGGCCAGAGTGCCTGAACTGAAAGCATAGCTGACTTAGAGAATGTTTCCAGTTTGCCTATTCTGACCTTACATTTGAAATTCACTTTGAATTCTCACTTTAATGGATGACCATGTTTAAGTGAAAAATATTTTGGCCCATGTATAAATAAATTGTATTATTATAAAATGGCAGGATCCTTGGCACCCTCCCCTGTACATGGCACAAACTATAAATAGTATAAAACAGGTGAACAGGACTACTCAGGGGATTGAGCAATAGGTATTTTGTGAGGCAAGTGCTGGCCAGTTGTCTCATACTTAATCCTTGCACTGCAAAGAGTTCTTTTTCCATGTTTATTTTTTTATTTGTTTGTTTTATTTGGCTTTATTTTTGCAAGTAGCTAGTGCTGCCAGTGGGCACGTTGGCTTTTTATAATTTCACTAAATAGCAAATTAATTTCTTGGATTTACCTGCCTCTGGGCGTTTGATTTCTGGTAAATATGCGAATGCTTTATTTTACAAAAGGCTCACATGCAAAAATGAGTGGTTTTAAATTGAATGTTATTGGCCTAACTGTGTTCATTCATTTGGACTGACTAAAGATTTACTAGATTTGTCTTTGGTAAATATGAGAATTGAAAATCAGATCGTTTCATGAATTTTGTCCATCTGTAAAATTTGGTATTTTGTAAAAAAAAAAAAAAAAACAAAAACAAAAAAAAACAATGTTTAAAAAAAGATTTTATTTATTGAACGTGACATTGACCTACTTGTATTTCTACTGTTTTGTCATTTTAACAAATAATGTGTATATCAATTATTGATGTATTCTTGGAATTCTGCTGTCTAGTTTTGGCTGTGAAGTTCAGTACGTGTATTTTTAAAGATTTGAGAATTTTGTAGTGGTCTGTCATCCTGTTGTTTTGTTATTTTAATGTTGCGAACATGTTTACTTTTCTTTTATGTAGTCTTTGCTGCCAGTGTGGGATTCCAATTCCCCCAAATCCTGCAAATATGTGTGTTGCATGTTTGCGAACACAAATTGACATCAGTGAGGGAATTCCAAAGCAGGTATCAGTCCATTTCTGCAAACAGTGTGAACGGTAAGGATCTTAATAAATTGTAATTTTGCCAGTAACTTCTTGAGGCACCATTGACCACTGTATCTAATTTAAGTAGTTATGGTGCTTGAGTTCGCTGCTGCAGTCCCATTATTCAGTTTCAAACAGGTTTTAAAGCCGTTAGACACCGAGGGTCTCTGGGCAGCCCAGCTCATCTCTGCTTCTAGGTCTAACGCTCCTGCATTGGCCAGAGCATCGATGGGTGGCTGTAATAATTATTTTTATTAAAAATCTTTGGTATTGCCCTATAGAGTCTAGTAGAATGTGTCAAACCCTGGTATAAAGTGCCAATAAGTCTTGCTAGGTTCACTTCAATAATGTTCTGATTAACATAATTTCTTCCTTCTTTCCTTTTCCCCCCTTGCTCTCCTCCCCCTTGCTTCCCCCCCTTCCTTTCTCCTCCCTCTCCCCCTTCCTATAAATACAAACTGTATTAAAATGCCAACACTGCACACAAATCTACACCTACATTTTTTTTTTTTTTTTTCTTTTAGGTTTCAAATCTGTATTTTAATCTTGAAACCTTTATTATTGGGCTTGTTAATATATACTAACATAGGATTTAAATAGGTCATGAGGTTGCATTTCACTTGTCTATTTAAATGGTCTTTCTATCTTCATCCATAATTAGTTTCGTAAAGGGGCTCTGCAGCCTGGAGTTGAATAATTTCGTTAGTTAAAATCTGCCATAAAAATTGGTTTTGCTCGAAGTCTTCATACAAGCCACAAATCTCTACTTTTTTTTTTTTTCGTTTCTAGAATTTTTCATAAAAAGTTCAAAAACATGAACTTGAGAAAAGCATTCTAAAAGAAAGCAAACAATGGCTCTTTTAAGTAAGAACTGATTGTGTATAGATTTCCATGGGTGTTGGATGTTGAATGCTGTAATGTTGTATACGGTTTTTGTTTAAACCTTTCAAAGCAGAGAAACACAACTTTTTTTTTTTATGTCTGTTAAATAAGTCAAAGTGTAATTTTTGTATTATACAAATACAGCAATAAAGAACTATTAATGTTTACTCTATAATAAATCCATATTGTAATATTAATCATGCAGTTTCAGAAATATTTTAAGAATAATTTCTCAGGGTTGACCAAAAGGTAGATCCCCAGATGTTGTAGAACTACAACTCCCATGGTGCTTTGCATGTCTTTGGAATGTCTTTACAATGACAAAGCATCATGGAAGCTGTTCTACAACATCTGGGGATCAACCTTTTTGGCACCCTTGATCTATCTAAACTAAGAAATACATGTATTAAATGGAGTAATCAGGAATTGCACATTCCAGAGCAAAATTGTCAAGGGGGGATAAAATTATCCTTGTATTTCGAATCAGCTATTTGTTCTATGCAGTTACCTGATAATTTCTCAACAATTTGTGGCTTAATGTATAACAATAATATCCTTTTATTTTAGATATCTGCAGCCACCTGGGACATGGATACAGTGTGCTTTGGAGTCTAGAGAACTACTTACTTTGTGCCTTAAAAAATTAAAGGCTTCCTTGAGCAAGGTATGTCTTTAAGGTCTAATCTTATGTTAAAATGGACCATCCAAGACACCTTTTTAGTTTTTATTGGTTTTGCAAGGTAAAAGGGATACAGAAAAGAAGAGGGGGTAACATTGTTTTGCATGTTTCACATTATTATTAGCAGGATACATCTGACAAACGTGAGAAACATCTCTTTTTGATAGTGGGCACAATGTATCAAACAGAATGTAGCTTTACATAGGGTATCCAACAGACATCAGCAAACATAGTTCCATGTTATATAATCAGCAGGGTGCAGTGCCTGTCAAATCTCAATTTGCATTTTACTCTGCTCCACATGGGAAGACATCGAAATAGATGTCCCGTTGATGCGATCGGGACCCCACCGAGTAATTTGAGCTATGTACAAAGTGGAAGCTAAAACTGGGAATAATCCGGGTGTTGTGGATGGGGGTGTATAGTGGGAATCATTGAGTGTAACTTAAGGCAGGTGGTTAAGTAGGGTCTGTGCGGTCTTGGAGTGTGTGTCGTGGTGTGTTTTTGTGAGGGACTATGGCTCCCTAGAAGGTGGTCTATGAAACCTAAGTCCTATGAGTGCTTTCGGTACTCACTCTCCCACACCTGCCATGTGGTTTCAAATTTTTGTTTGGATTGTGCTGAAGGTAGGGATAATTTTTCATAGGTGTAGAACTGGTTCAGCTTATCAAGTAGTTGTGTCATGGATGTGCAATTGCGGGATTTCCACCCTTGTGCCAGGAGGCTTCTTGCCGCCATTAGTGTTAACACTGTAATCTGTTTTTCACCTGAGCTTAGCTGCGCAGGTAGTAGTAATAGGCATACAGCGGGGGTTAAGGGAAAGTCTGGCATGTCCAGCATGTCTAATATGGTACGAGTTAGGGTCCATAAGGGTAGGATATCCTCGCAGGACCACCAAATATGTTTTAGGGTACCTAGGGCATTGCCACATCTCCAACAGGTAGGTGAGGTGTTAGGAAATACTCGCTGTAGACGGTGGGGGGGGGAGGGTCATGTACCAACGGTACATACGTTTTCTGTGCGCTTCGATGTGTGAGAAACAACGGGTCCACTTAGAGAGCCCGTTCAAAGCATGTAACCAATCTTCGTTAGTGTTTCATTACAGTCTGCTTCCCATTGGGCCTTGTATGATTGGGCTACAGTGGGGGTGATCTCTTGCCATACTTTATAGCATAGTGCCAGTGTTTTTGGTTTTGTCGGTGTAGACTAACACCTGTCTAGGAGTAGGTTAGGGGCAACCCATTTAGGGTTGGGTGTAATAGAGCTGCGTGGTGTGTATGCTGTGAGGATGCTCTTCAGTTGTAAGTATGAAAAGATGGCCTGGTTTGGTAACTGCCATTGGGTCTGTAGTTGAGGGAAGGGGATCATTTATTTGTTCCTCATCAGCTGGGATATGTGGGTGATCCCTGCTGTGGACCAGGTTGCTAATGGGATTTCTTGTGACACAGCTTTAATGGTCGAGATGGATGCTCGTGGGTGGAACGTTTCTTTGTGGCCTATACAGGAAAAGAACTTGTCCCATATTTCTACGGTGTGTGATGTGGTCGGGAAGAGTGTGGGCTTTTGTTTCCTAAACTGTCGTGGTGTCCACATATAGTCTATAATTGGTTGGTCTGGGCATTGCGCTTTATCCATGTCTGTCCACTTTAGGAGGTTGGGCTGGGCATGGAGGAGAACTCCCATTTGTTAATGCTGCTGCTTTATAGTGCTGTCTGATATTTGGTAGGTCCACCCCTCCCAGACTGGGTGTGATATTTTTTATTTATTTTTTTTTTTTACCCGCCCAGATGAATGTACTACAGAGTTTCTGTAGGTCTTTACAGTATTGGTTGGGAAGTTTTAAGGGTAGCATTCTGAAAGAGTAGAGGATTCAGGGGAGGATCATCATTTTCTATGCATTGATTTTCCCCATCCATGAGAGCATGACATGTTTCCATTTATTCATTTCAGTTTTACATAACAAGACAAGGGAGTTGTAGTTGAGTGTAGTTGTTGTGCTTATTGATGACGTTATTTTTACCCTTAAATATGTGATAGATGTTGATCTCCAATCAAAGCGGAAATTATCACGTAGGGAGTCCACAGTCAGTTTTGGTAGGCCTATGGGTAGCGCTTGGGTTTTATCCTGATTTAAGCGGTAGTGAGAAACTTCCCCAAATCTTTGCAGTAGGGGAGCCAAGGATTGTTGTGGTTTAGATAGGGTTATGAATAAATCATCAGCAAAGAGTGCTAGGCTATATGTTCGATCATGCATATCGATACCATGAATGTCAGGGTGTCCACGGATTTTGTGTGCCAGGGGCTCTAGTGATAATATGTAGAGAAGTGGTGAGAGCGGACACCCCTGTCTGGTTCCATTTGTGATCGTGAATGGTTGGGACATAAATTCGTTAAGGGACACCCTAGCTGCTGGAGCACTATACAGGGCCATAATGCTTTTTATAATTCTTTCAGGGAAGTTGAATTTTCAGCACTTCGGTCATGTATGTCCATTTTAGTCGATCGAAGGCCTTCTCGGCGTCCAGCGCCAAGAACGGGCCTTCCGATCCGTGTTTGTGTAGGGTAGCGGTTATGTTTCGAATTTTCCTAGTATTGTCTGAACCTTGACGTCCTTTCACGAAGCCTGATTGGTCATTGTTTTTATAAGTTTATGGAGGTGTGGTGTCAGTCTATTACTAAGGAGTTTTGCGTAGATTTTGGCATTGCTATTGAGTAAGAAAATAGATCTTAAATTGTGTCGGGGGTTTCCACGGTTTTGGGAGGGTTGAGATATGGGCCAATAACATCTCCTCCGGGAGAGCGCCTCTCTTAGCACTCGTATTAAGGACCTCCAAGAGGTGTGGTGAGATAATAGAGGAAAAGGTTTGAAAGTAAGCGTTGGGGAGACCATTGGGTCCCGGTGGTTTATGAGCTGGGAGGTGGGATATGGTGTTGGTTAGTTCCTCTAGAGTGAATGGGCTTTGTAGAAATTCTGTCATCGTTAGTCCGGGTAGTTCTAAGTCCCTTAGGAAGTCATCTATGGTTTGTGGGGTAGGGGTAGTTACGGTTGGGTCGTTCTTAAGGTTATATAATTCTCCGTAGTAGTTTGCAAATTTAGACACTATGCCTTGCGGATCTATTATACGCTTCCCCTCCCCATCTTCCAGGTAGGCAATTCTGGAAGCCACCATCCTATGTTTAAGCTGAGCTGCCAGCTTTGCGCCCGCCCTGTTGCCATTGGTAAAAAAGTTGTTTCACTCTACGGAGAGCAAATGTTGCTTTTGCCAACTCTAAAGCTCTGTCTGGATTGCAGCTGTAGGAGTTGTGTGTGCGTTGTGGGGTTTGGGCTACTTTTATTAGTGTGTTAATTGAGTAATGTCGGATATAAGTGAGTTGTACTCCGCAGCTCTTAGCTTTTTAGCGCGGCTTGCCTGTTTTATAAAACTGCTTCGGATACATGCCTTGTGCGCTAACCAGATTTGGTTTGTGGAGGAATCTTTAGTAGTGTTTTCCTTAAAATAGTGAGATCTGCAGTTATTTGTTTGATAATATTGGGGTCTGCTAAAAGTGTCTCATTCAGCCTCCAGGAGCCAGTCCCTTTGTTGGGGAAGGGTTCTCTTATATTCATTGTAATGGGCGCGTGGTCAGACCATGAGATTAGGCCAGTGGTAGATTCTTCTATATTAGGTAGGTAAGTGGCTGGGACTAGAAATCTGTCTATGCGGGAATAGCTGTTATGTGCAGCTGTGTGACAGGTTTAATCAACCTCTGTAGGATGTTGAATGCGCCAAGGGTCCACCAGCTGGTGGAAGGTTAGGGTAGCGCATATCCGGGATGTTAAAGCTGTTCTTTGTTTTAAAGATGTCGCTGAGATATCCGCTGCGGTTGAGGAGTTAGTGTTACTGTCAATCAGGAAATTTGTGTCACCTCCTATAAAGACCTCCCCATATTTGTACAGTTCTGCTAGTGCTAAAATCGCAACTAGGAAATCGTGTTGCTTATCATTAGGGCTGTACACATTAATCAGAGTATAGGGGTTACTGTTGATAAAAAATTGCAGGATTAAATAGCGTCCCCTTTTGTCACCAATCTTGCGTATCAATGAAAATGCTGCATCTTTGCTTATTAATATTGAAACACCTCGTTTGTATAACAAGTATGGAAATCATGGGGGTAGTCCTTAGAGTTAAATCGTGGTCTACCCTTGCATGTGAAATTGGTTTCCTGATAGAACGCTATCAGGGCTCTGCACTTTTTGGCTTCACTTATGGCCAGTCTCCGTTTATTCGGAGAGTTGAGCCCCTTGGCGTTTAGGGATAAAATTTTAATTGTCATTGGAGTAAATACGTAGTATGCTTATGTTTGGGTATTGGCTCTCTGTCTTTCTGAGCCCTATTTGGTCCCATTTCACCACCACTGGTAACAGCATAACCATCACGGCAAACCTATGGTCTCCGTCAAGCACACTCATTTTGTTGAGGGTAGGGAGAACTGGGAATAAACTATTTACAACATTCTGTATGTCACGGAGGGTGACATCAAACTGCCTATAGCAACGGGTAATTATGGTCAACTGTGGGCCTTGGGGGTGACTCATTTTTGTTGTTTGTATCAAGATTGCATGATCTAGCATTCTGGCGATATATGGAAAGTGTGTATTAAGCGGGCAGTGGCTCGCCCGGAACAGCTAAGTAGTTTGTCATTAAATTAGCCTTAAAGGGTATTCTTGTATAAAATAACAATAACTAGGTATAACTAACGTGGCTGGAACATTATGTAACCAATACATTACATCATATGTGTAACTCCGGCCTCTCAGCGACGTGGTGTTTTCAGGTGACGGGGGCACCAGAGTTCGCTGAGGGGCGGTGTGTCTTGCGGGCCTGTGACCAGTCTTTAACCAGAGATTTTAACGCTGTATTGGTGGTAGTAGTTGCTTGTTCCACGCCGGTGGAGGAGAGCGGTACCTGCCATTCCTGTAGTAGTCGTTTTCCCTCTGCTAGGTCGGTGATAGGCTTGTCCACTCTGTTTTACAAGTAGCTTGGTGGGGAAGCCCCATTTATAAGGGATGTTAGCATTGCTCAGTGCTTCCGTTATGGGTGCGAAAGTACGCCGATTAAGCATGGTGGCGGAGGAAAGATCCGTGGAGTCTTGCATAATTCAATCTTTTATGTTGTAAAAGTGGATTCTGGTAATTACGTCTCTTGTCGCGTCCGGAGGTAGGTGTTTAGGGAGTCTGTGTGTTCTGTCAAGTGTTAGGTCCAGGTTGATTAAGGAGGGTATGAGTGTTTTGAATAAGTCCTGCCCATACCTAGGCAGATCTGAGTTCTGTATTGCTTCAGAGATTCCTCTGATGCGGACATTGTTCCTCCTGCTTCTGTCTTCGTGATCTGCCACCCTCTCCTCCAGTAATTGCAATTTGAGCTTGCATGAGGAGTAGACCTCCGCTACAAAATTGTGAGCATCTATGAGTTCATCAGTGTGCTTCTAGCTTGGCGGTTCTTTCACTGATGTTATGGATGTCGGCTTTTATTTCCACCGTCATTTGTTGGTCTGCTTTAAAGGACCACTCTAGGCACCCAGACCACTTCAGCTTAATGAAGTGGTCTGGGTGCCAGGTCCAGCTACGGTTAACCCATTTTTTTTTAATTTTTTTTAATAAACATAGCAGGTTCAGAGAAACTGCTATGTTTATATTAGGGTTAATCCAGCCTCCAAATCCTCTAGTGGCTGTCTAATTGACAGCTGCTAGAGGCGCTTGCGTGCTTCTCACTGTGAAAATCACAGTGAGAAGATGCAAGCGTCCATAGGAAAGCATTGTAAATGGCCATGAGAAGGGGAGGAGAGGAGGAGGAGGAGAGCTCCCCGCCCGGCGCAGGAAAAAAAAAGGTACGTTTTAACCCCTTCCTCTCCCCAGAGCTGGGCGGGAGGGGGACCCTGAGGGTGCCCTATAGTGCCAGGAAAACAAGCATGTTTTCCTGGCACTATAGTGGTCCTTTAAGGGAGGTTTTCAGCTTTTATTCTCACGGAGAGCTGTTGCCAGGTTAGATTGCTCGGTTTGATCCGAGATGTTTTCACCCGTGTCGGAGTTTTGCGCCGGAGATCCAGGCCTATTGGCGCCATGTTGATCTCCGTGTTCCGACGTTTGATGCACTTCAAAATGTGAGTTCAGAGTTTTCTGTTTAAGTTTTTTGCTGTTTTCGTTGCCATGCCGTTATGATAGTTCCCCTCAGTTATTGAGCCCTTTTCGAGTTGATTTGTAGTCTATACCAAGCTGTAAAAGCCGTTTCTCGGGAGAGCTCTCGTCCCGCACGTCCTCTCACATGCGCCTCTAGGACACGCCCCCATCCAAGACACCTCTTAAGTGTCAAACCTTAGGATTATACTTCCTAATGAAATGGGATTCGTTTTTATTACTATTACTGTAATTTTCATCTAAAATATCAACTTATGTGTCAGACCTATCATTTGATAGGCTTTTGGCTATCCTCTTTCAAACCACAGTTGCCCTCCCCCCACACACACAGCCTTAAAGCATGCTCTCTTTAACTTTAAATATGTTGTTTGTGCATGTATATAAAGAGTGCATGCATATGCTACATGTGACCCTCTGTTATTCTGGCTTTGAACTAATACACTGACGTTGAAGTTTACGTGTGTGTGTGTATATGTGTATATATAATTTTTTAAAATTTTTATTTATAGTGAGAGAGAGATAGATATTATATATATATATATATATATATATATATATATAATTTTTTTTTTAAATATTTTTATTTATAGTGATATATGTGTGTGTGTGTGTATATATATATATATATATATATATATATATATATATATATATACCTTCGTTCTATGTGTATTTTGATATAAATATATATATATTAATATCACAATACAGTTAGAACGAAATAACACACATCTATATATTTTTTAATTATTTTTTAACGTATTTACATATTTTTTTGTATATTATATATATATATATATATATATATATATATATATATATATATATATATATATATATATATATATATTCAGTCTACGTGTAATTTGATTAAATATATATTAATAGTAAAATACACCTAGACACTGTGTGTGTGTGTGTATGTATATATGTATATATAATATATATATATATATTACATTTTTTATTTTTTTTAATACTTATTAAACTTTTATTTTATTTTAATTCAGCCAGCAGGGGGACTACCTGTCATTACAGGCAGTCCCCCTGCTGGTAATGCAGCAGCCAGCTATCCCGGCCATGTGATTTGTGAGGTCCTCCACCATTTTAAATTAAAATGTAATTACTTGTGTGTTTTTCCCATAGGTGCGCCTTATTGATGCAGGTTTTGTCTGGACCGAGCCTCATTCAAAGAGACTGAAAGTGAAGCTTACGATTCAGAAGGAGGTAATAGATTTAGTATTATCCATTCCGTGTTCTAGCACTCTAAGTCCTGTATATGTTGTTTTGTACGAGATGCTAAAAACTTTAGTTTTTCTGAAACGCACTCTGTTAATTTCACGGTAATTGCAGGAAAGCTATATGTGTTGGTTCTGCAGCTGCTGTTCTGAAGCCTATAAGTGCTACAGAAATGCTCGGTATTGAGATTTGATTACCTGCTATTGCGTCTCTGGCAGGTGTTGAACGGAGCCATTCTCCAGCAGGTCTTCATTGTTGATTTCACAATGCTGTCCCAGATGTGTGATGATTGCCACAGAGTAGAAGCAAAAGATTTCTGGAAAGCTGTGGTCCAGGTTCGTCAGAAGGTAAGAACCTATTACTTACTTTTCTTTATTGAGCTAGTGATCTTGGAATAATAATGTTGATGAGTTTTAGATGATCTGTTCTGCGATAATCGCTGGTAATTATTGAATTAGGAACGCTATGCCTATTGTCTCACATAACAAGAAAGTGTTCTCTCTTGTTTTTCTGTTGTGATGACCTGTTCTTTATCACATGGACCTGGCTGTAAAAAGATTTGTCTTCTGCACAGCTGGTGCCGATTCACAAGCCATTTGTAGCAGCTCTGTTAGAATAGAAGTTCACCTCATCTCTGTTTGTCATGGCTACTGGTTTTAGGATTTTAGCTGTATGCTAGCATATTTCAAGGTGATGAATCTTATGGGAGAAACTAATTTGATAGAAGTGATGCTTGTATATTTCTTTATAGTGCTACACAGAGCAGCAAAACGGTTTTACAGAATTCTGTAAATTGCTGTCGAAAAGCTGGTTTCAAAGTTCTTTCCAAAAAAGACAAGATTATTTAAGTATTACTTATCTGCTACTGGGATTTACAACATCAGTTTTTGAATTACAAGTAGTAGACATTCCTGGTAAATCATTCATTTTGACAGATTGGTCTTGTGAGGTTGTTTTTGTAGCTGTGATTGTATGTGGGGATTGCATTGTAAACCTTTTCTATCTTTTTCATTCACAATTAGGTTCAGCACAAGAAAACATTCTTCTATTTAGAACAGATTATTTTAAAACACAGGTTGCATCAGAACACGCTACGAGTCAAAGAAATACATGGTAAGGGTTATATTCCTTATTACAGATTTTTGGCTACCTATTTTTAATTTTTTTTTGATTACTAGAAATTGAATTCCTCTGGTTAAGTTTATATTTTCTTTCTGTTGTAAAAAGCTGTTTGCCTAACCTTTTAACAAGTCTGACATATTGGTGCTGAACATGAGTATTCAAGGTATAGAAATCTGCACAGTATCCTTAGAATCTGACACCTACTTGTGATTAACGGGTAGCAGGACACCAATACACTGTGGAGCCAATCTCATACAGCACCACACAGATTCCATTATTGCTTATAGCTCCCTAGTGGCCCATATTGTCTAAAGTACAGAGTACAAAAAACAAACACATGCAAACACCAAAAAAAACAGGCATTGTAATGTTATGGTTCTGTATGTCTTATTTCATTAAATCAGAAAGCTCACACTCCGCCCCCATGCAGTCATAACATTGCTTCTGTTTTCTGATTCTCTATCCTATACAAACACCCCCCGCTCTTCCTCCCCGCTCTTCCTCCCCGCTCTTCCTCCCCGCTCTTCCTCCCCGCTCTTCCTCCCCGCTCTTCCTCCCCGCTCTTCCTCCCCGCTCTTCCTCCCCGCTCCCAATATATAACCAAAGAAGAATCCAGGATGCACTTGCAGGACTTGGACAAAAATAATGTGATTTATTTAAATAATGTGCATACAGCAAACAAAGACGTTTTGACCTCTGCGGGTCTTTTTCATGGTTATTGTGACATCTAAAGCAATAAATGTATGTATTTGTGTGTGTAAGTGCACTTACCAATCAGTTTCAGTGTGAATCCCTTCACCGATACCCAGAAGTGTGTTCGGACAGCCTACATGACGTCATCACGTATTGACGTCCGGCAGAGTACAAACATGATCACCATGGAGACCTGCTATGCTACTGTGCAGGATCGCAATCCTGTGTGTAGAAGTGAATCGAAGGGTATAGTAAGAGAACATCAAGACAGAAGATCGACAGAGTTAACAGAAAATAGGCTTAGCCATGCCTAAATATGTACCAAGTACCAAACAGCCACTGATAGGTGAAAAAATACTCTAAACAGCGAAACTGTCTACAAAGACGTGAGCAAGTGATAAAAATAAACCAAAAGTGCAAGTGTGAATGCTCAAAGTGGCGAAATGGTACAAAGAAATATATGTATAAGTACTTGAAATATAAACCATTCATTGGTAAATAATGTAACAATGAAATTCTAAACATTGTTATAAAATAAACATTATTATACAAATAATAATCAAATTAAACATAATACAAACGGAGCCCATATGTAGCTTAGTAGCATATAAGTGCTATATACATCACTAAATATGATGAAACTAAAATGAAGATAGATAAAAAATAATACAATCTATTATGAAGCCCTACAAAAAAAATAGACCTCATGTAGGCGGTCCTAGCACACTTCTGGGTATCGGTGAAGGGATTCACACTGAAATTGATTTGTGTGTGTGTGTGTGTGTGTGTATATATATATATATATATATATGTATATATGTATATATAAATTATAATTTTTTTTTTTTTTTTATGTCACAGTAACCTTGAAAAAGACCCACAGAGGTCGAAATGTCGTTTTTTGTTTGCTGTATGCACATTATTTAAATAAATCACATTATTTTTGTCCAAGTCCTGCGAGTGCATCCTGGATTCTTCTTTGTATATGTATGTGTATAATATCTCACAAGTCAACATTCAGCATGTATTCTTTATTGGACAATGTAGAGCATTATATATTCATACATTTCTCCTTTGATTTTAAAGATGGCCTTGACTTCTACTATGCTTCCAAGCAGCATGGACAAAAGATGGTGGAGTTCCTTCAGTGCACCGTACCATGCAGGTCAGTTGAATTTTATACCTGTTAAGTTGCCATCAGAGTTTTGGGCTTACTGGACGTTACACAGGATATTACAATTGTACAATGCTAATATTCCCCTGCTGAGTATTTAACACACACACTTATAATATTAGGGTTTTTGTATATTGGGAATTCATAAGTGTTCAGTGCTAAAATTGAAATGTGGTGTGGCTTTACTTGAAATTTCAGGTGACGCTGGATGTCCTCATGCATAAATGAGGATGTCAAGCATCAGGTGACCAAAAGTCGCCTAACGACCTGGAAATGCCTCTAGACAGCCACTAGAGTTGGAATTAACCCACACAGGTAATCTATTGAAGTTCCTTAAACCCTGCAATAACTGTCTTTGCAGGGTTAAGTAACCTGGGAATATGCACCCAGACCACTTTAATGAACTGAAGTGGTCTGGGTGCCTATAGTGTCCCTTTAAATATTGTTGTGCAGCACTGTAAGCAGTCTTGCACAGGGTGGAAGCATCTTCATGGTGATTTGATCAGTTCTCACTTTTTATTGGGTTCAGTATATTAGCCACTTCATTCTGCATTGGGAAATATAAACTAATGGGAAGGTGTCCTCCAATTTTCAATGGCTCAAATCTCAAACCTTTAGAAGCAGTGGTGCCAGTTTGCATCCTTGCCTACTTTTATATGGTGCAGTAAAATCACTGTCTGTACAAGGTTTCTTTATTTGGTATTGCTCACATTTTTATTTGATCTTGGTAAAATGGTTCTGTCATGGTCCGAGTTTACTTTGATGGACCCATTGTGCCTGGCACAACAGACATTTTATTCATATTAACCTCTTGACTCACATCAATTCAAAATTGTACTAGGAAAATGTTTTAAAAAAACAGACTGAACTAAAATGTCAGCTGAGCCATGAGTTTGTTTAAAAATAAAAACCAAACAAACACAAAAAAAACCATGCTCAATTATGGTAAAAAATAAATAATGTGGGTATTTGTGAAAACCAAACTCTAGAGAATGATGACATTTTATGCTGTTCTTTCCAATAGGGAAGTATCAAATTGTTCTAAAAATTATGTAAAGTAGGAGGTAGGCATATTGGTGACTCCTCTCCTTTTACATTTTTTGTACCAGGTCTTAGAAGAGAACACTTTCATCTCTTCTATAGTGTGTGTGTGTGTGTGTGTGTGTGTATATATTATATATATATATATATATATATTTTTTTACTTAAACCATTTTTAACCATTTTTTTTTTTTTTTAAATGGATTTAGCCTAGTTCTTTGAGATGGTGTTTAACCTTCATTTTAGCTATGATTTAGCTATGATTCTTTAATCTGCAACACTGTATGGATTGGAGGGGTTGGAGACCATAAATGATATGGAAGGACCAACAAAGGGTGAATATTCTGTTAGACTATTAGTGTTATGCAAGATAATAGCTGTTGAGTTCTAGCATATTTGTTTCCATAATCCCAGCAATAATGGAATGCATATGGGTAAAATAATACAATTTTAAAGGATTTAAGACCATGTGAGATCGTCTTAGAGAAATGTTTCATTTAAAAAAAATAAAAAATAAAAAAAAATCACCTATAAATTGGCACCTGTTTTTAGTTAAATAAATGTTCCCTGTTGGCAGATAGCAAAATATTTAGTTAGATCCTGCAGGCATCAAATGTATCCTATTCCTCACAGCTTGACAAGTACCAGCTAAAAACTGAATGTAGATGCTATGGCAGTGTAATTCTTATGTTTTTAACCTGTAAATCAAATTTTAAAAATCCATGAATTGACCAGCTTCAGTTGATTTAAAAAAAACAAAAAAAACTAAGCTGTGCAAAAATATTGGTATATAATGTAACCTGTATTGGCTCATAACATGTCTTTTACAAAGGCTCTATTTTGTTCCTCTCTTTAAAGATCCAAAACTTCCCAGCGTCTGATCTCCCATGATATCCACACGAACGCATACAATTACAAGAGTACCTACTCTGTAGAAATTGTTCCTATATGTAAGGTCAGTCTGATTTTAAAAACTTCCCTGTAATGTCCTTCTCATCCCAGTCCAATTTACCATCCTTGGGACCCTTTCCAGCTATGCCTCTGGCCTTTACTGTGTCTTTTTGATATATTATAATCTGACACTATAGTGCTCCTTTAATTAATATATATATATATATATTTTATTTTTTTAAGGGGCACTATAGTGTCAGGAATACAGAAATTTCCGCTTTGCCAATCCCGCCTCATCGCAGTCACAGCCCGGGTGTAATATCACGCACTGATGGCTGTAGGGGGATGACTGGTATCGGTGTGTCTGGTTACTGGGAGGATCATTAATACAGGGAAGGACCGAGCTGCATTGTTGGTGTGAGGTTCCAGTTAGCAGGCCCTGTGTGGATAGTGTTAAGGGGAGATGTGGGGAGGATCCTTGTTTCCAGGCAGAACCCTGTTAGTATCGTTCAAACCAAATGAGATCCATAGACAAGACGACGTCTGGATTTCAGCTCTTCAATTAGTGCTGTTTAGAAAGCATGGGCATAGCAGGGCCACCTTAATAAAATTCTTTTATTTGAATAAGCCTCTTTCATTTAATTGAGAAATATGATCACATTTGGTGTTAATGCACGTTATATTCACTTTCAGAAATAGGAATATGAGGGGTAAAAAATAATTTATAAAAATTCTGTTCTGACACAAATTTTAAATTAGAAAGTTTGGGGACACTGCTTAGACCTTGGCATTTGGAGGGTTATTCGCAAAATATTCTTGTGGGTGTGTGTGTAGAAAGATGAGAGGGGTGTTATGATAGAAACATTTATATACATAAAGGGAATCAACACAGTAAAGGAGGAGACTATATTTAAAAGAAAAGCTACCACAACAAGAGGACATATTCTTAAATTAGAGGGGCAAAGGTTTAAAAATATCAGGAAGTATTACTTTACTGAGAGGGTAGTGGATGCATGGAATAGCCTTCCAGCTGAAGTGGTAGAGGTTAACACAGTAAAGGAGTTTAAGCATGCGTGGGATAGGCATTAGGCTATCCTAACTATAAGATAAGGCCAGGGACTAATGAAAGTATTTAGAAAATTGGGCAGACCAGATGGGCCGAATGGCTCTTATCTGCCGTCACATTCTATGTTTCTACCTTACCTCATGTTAGAAAGGTGATTTACTCTCCTTTTTCCAGTGCAGCACAGGGCCCTCGCATCTGGCCCACACCCGATCTGCCTCATTGGCTGACCTCTTCAGAATTGAGGATCTCAGCCATTCCCTGCACCAAAAAAGAGTGGAAGCAGGAGGGTGTCAAAAAAAAGAAAAATATCTGTCATTTATGGGTGTGTGGGTGGGGGTGTGTGTGTATATGTGTGTATGTATATATATGTATATATGTATGTGTGTGTATATATATATGTGTATGTGTATGTGTGTGTGTGTATATATATATATATATATATATATATATATATATATATATATATATATATATATATATATATATATATATATATATATATATATATATATATATATATATATATATATATATATATACATACATATATATATACATACATATATATATACATACATATATATATATATATATATATATATATGTATATATATATATATACACACACTATCTCTATATCCCAGCAAACAAACGCCAGCTCTACATACAAATACATTCAAACACTAAATACCAGTACACCACTGCTTTCAAATGGAAAATACAAACCAACAGCTGCATTCAAATGCCAACACTACACACAAATGCGTTCATGTATAGAAACACACAAAACATGCTTACATTTGTCACATGTTGGTTTTTTTTCTGTTGCATTAAGAAGTATTTATTCATAAACAAAATGTAATGCTCTTAACTAATAATTTAAGGTATGTAATGAATTCATAACTTTGCATGTGGATAAATTTAAGATTAAACCCCCCCCCCCCTTAAGTTACCTAAAGTCGAACAACCCTGTTCTATGTGTTTCTCCTGTTTGTCACAATGTTGCTCTCTTACTTATGAGTTGTAATTATATTGATGATTTTATTTTTATTTTTTTATGTGCAGGACAATCTTGTTTGTCTATCTCCAAAACTGGCACAGAGCCTTGGGAACCTGAATCAGATCTGTGTGTGTGCCCGTGTGACCAGCACCATTCACCTGATTGACCCTAGCACTCTCCAGAGTAAGTTGGTGCTTTATTTAATGTTGCCTTTATCATGCTTTTGCTATTTTGTGATTGAATCCCACTGTGATTTGAGGTTTAGAAATATTTGATTTCCTCCTTTTAAATTGTCACCAGAGCACCAAAATCACTACATCTAAATGTAGTAGCTGTCACATTTTTTGCAGTCTTTTTAATAAATATAAAAAAAGTACAACTGTGATGGTTGGAAGGAAACACCAGGCTGATGGTACCCCCATTGTGAAAAGTTGTAGGTATAGAAGTCCAATAAGAACAATTTGGAAATGTGTCTCCAGGCGCTTACAATTAGTAGTAAAATAAACAATAGCAGCTACCACAATAAAATAGGGGCTCTCTTCCCTATAAATTGGTACATAGAACAGGTGTACACACAGTGCAGGAAAATACAATAATAGTAGAGACCACCACTGGTAGCGCTTAAAAGTATACAAGCTTATCCTTATGGGTTGGCATACATATGTATGGAAAACGTCTCGCAATACAATGTATCTGAAATAGATATAAATACAAATAGTGCAAGTAACGTATGTACTAGATCCGGTGCATAAATGATCTATATGGTCTCACTCATGTGTCAGAGCCCCATAGGGGAGGCTCAGGTCTCAAAGGCTTGCGTGTACTTATGGTGACACGGTACCCAATCGGTCCTTCTATCGTCACAAAGTCCTTACACATGCATATGAGACAAGAAAAGGAAAAACAGGAGAAGCAAAGTGCCCCATGTGTAATAAATTCCAGCACTTAGTACATATAATGGAAGAAAATTGGCTTCTCACCTGGTGAGGAGCCCAATACCTGGCTCCTGGTGTAGTGGTGTATGTACCTTTTTAAGGGGGATGCAACCCTTCTTTAAGCAGCAAGGCAGAAGATGGATTCCAAGTTAAAATTTATTAATGTAAGTATAAAAAAAACTAACAAATGAAAAAAGAATAAATATTAAAAGTTCAAAGTGGAATCTCCAGTCTTCCTTCCGAAACGCGTTTCGCTGTGCTGTGACAGCTTTCTCAGTCGGGAATGTGCCTGCTGCTATTCATGGTTTAAATATCCTGTTCTTTCCACTCACTGGTCATCCAATTGATTCCTTCTCCAATCAGCTCCCGAAATTGTCCCTGCTGTTTGTGTGACCCATGACGTCACTTATCGCATCACAAACTGGGCGTGTTTTCGGACCTGTATTATTAGATCTTTGCCATCCATATTTGAGTTGGGCAAGTGCCCATTCTTTACAGAATACCTACAAGTCCGTTTATATTACAGCAACTCAATGCAAATATAGACAGACAAAACATTAGAAGGAGAAAAGGGAGATGTATTAATAACCTTTTATATCGAACTAGTTCATTTTACTGTGCAATTCACAATCATTGTATTTCACAGCCCAGTGTTTTAACATTTAAAGTGCCTTGAGTGTAAGGTGAAACCTAACTAAAAAATAAGTGCCAATGTGAACCAGTAGTTACTGTAGATGTCATCCAAATGACATGATGATATAGGAGCTAATATAAATGTGTATATATAATCAGCTGAAAAAAAATAGGTTATTAAAAAGGTTATTAAAAAAACTTAAAAATTGCTAAAAATATTTTAAGTAAAAAAATTGCATAGCTCGAAATAATCATTAAGACCATGGGGCTGCATAGTGTTTAGTTTAAAAATCCATTGCATCACCCTCTGACCAAATTTCTTAAAACAAATTGCCCCCCATACAATCTGATAGTATTCTCTGTATTGCATAAAACTCCAATTGGGTGGGGTCACTATTGTGTGTGCGTTTTTCAAATGTAGGGAGATGCTATGCTTTTCAAAACTTTTTTTGTAATTTTTCTGATATGTTCTTGTATTCTAATATGCAAGCCCCTTTTCGTTCGTCCTACATAGGCAAATCCACATGGACAGGTCAAAAGATAGATGACCTTCGTAGATTGACATGTAATTAGTTCATTTATCTTAAATGTAACTTTTTTAATTTTGGGGATGTGGGAATTCCTTTTATTAATCTTTTTTTGTTCTTTGAATTCTTACACGCACAGCAGTGTCCGCAACCATAAAACCCTTTTGTCTCGTTAAACTCCCTACTGGGCTTTTCTGGAGGTATGTGGTTGGGTATTAGGGAGATATATATATTTTCTCCGAAAGGATACCATGAAGGAGAGGGTCATTTCTTAGAATGGGCCAGTATTTTAAAATGATTTTTCTAAATTCTTTACTCTTGCAATTAAAGTCACATATTGGGTCTATTGACTGCGGTTCCTCCTTATTCTTTGTATTGTATTTAATTAGATCCTTTCTATCTTTTTGTTTTGACTTCTTCAATGGCTCTTTCCAACAACTAGTCTCTGTACCCCTTTTCTCTAAAATCTTCCATGATTTTATGTGATTGTTCCAGAAATGTTTCTTCCTCCGTGCAGTTCCTCCTCATCCTGAGGAGTTGTGCTTTGGGTGCACATATACACCAGTGGTGGTCTCTACTAATATTGTATTTTCCTGCACTGTGTGTACACCTGTTCTATAGAAGTCCAATAGATTATCAGTAAGTTTTGACCTCAGACTCCAACTTTAAATTTATAAGTTAAGAATCCAGATCTCATTCTGGGAGTTAACTGATGTATTTATGGTTTTGCTTTTTTTCTTGTTGAGCTAAAAAGTGTTTCTGCTCAGAAACACTTTTTCTTTTTTTTCTTTTTTTTCTTTTTTCTTGAAATAATAAATAATGGTATTTTGGACCTACTTGTGCACTGCTGCACTAGAAAAAAAGCTCTTAAATGTTTTTATGTAATGAATCAAAACAGGTTCATTATTACAGTATTCCAGCCATTCTCAACTCAAGAGGCAGCAATTGCCCAGAGCACCTGCCTTGCAAAGATTTCTCAATCTGCATTGGGAATGCTGTGATTGGACATCCACAGAAAGTCTGGGCAGAATTGCAAAGTCTTCAGACAAGAGAACTGCAGATTTTGCAAGCTGTTACTGAAGGGGTCAAGCCATCCTGGAATTGTTACTCTTCACGTAGAAGTGACTGCTTCCTAGTTTTTTTTGTTTTTTTTGTTTGTTTTTTATAACTTCACTGTGAAATACATTTTCTTGATGCCAATATTTGTATGTGTATTATGCATCAAATCCTGCCACTAAGTGTTTTTACTATGAGGCTTGATGAGTTTTGTCCAAATGTAATTTCCAAGTACAAATGATTGTGCTTAGGTACATTTTGTTACAAGCTTCGATGATTTGTCGCAGCAGAATCATTATTTATTTATTTATTTATTTATTTATTTTGTTGACTGCACTGTCTAGACATTGTGGCAAATCTCTGTAGGCAATGATTTAATATTGTAGAAAAATTGTACGGATGATTTAAAGCAGCGTCCTGCACTGCTTGACTCAATAACACAAATGAAAAAACAATTAAACTTTTTTTTTTTAAATTTTTTTTCCATTTTTTTATTTTATTTTATTTTTTTGAGCTGCCAGCATTAAATAAAAACAAGAGATGCTTGCATTTCACACATCTATTATTGAACTTTCTGAATGTGTGTGTGTGTGTGTGTGTGTGTGTGTGTATATGTATATGTATATATATATATATGTGTATATATATATATATATATATATATATATATATATATATATATATATATATATATATATATATATATATATATATATATATATATATATACACAAATTTACATTTTGCTTTTAGTTTAAGTATCTTTCTCTCGCACATTATCTATATTGTTTTTTTTATTTTACACACCCACATATAATTGTAATATCTTGCCGACAAATATTGTTAAAAATGTATGCAAAAGTGTTTCATTGAGGCACATGCCAGCTAAAGTGGAATATATGTAACCAGCAACTTTTTATTGCAAGAATAGATTACTATTTTTGGAAAGATCTGTGTCGCTGTACATAGAAGTAACAGATCACTTTTGATTTATAAAGCGTTTTGTGTTTTTGTTCTGTTATTTTTTTTATTTTTATTTTTTTCATATTTCCTGCTTCTTGTATTGTAAATGGATGGGATGTCTGACTGGATTTATTTTGCTCCTAGTCCGTTAATTATTTAAGTTTCTTTGCAGCACTAAACTCTGCAGCTTATTTGAGGTTCATATTTAATCATTGTTTTCTTTCTTTTCCCATAAGTTGCTGAAGTTGATGGAAACACATATTGGCGTCATCCTTTCAACAGTCTGTTCCACCCTAAACAACTGGAGGAATTTATTGTAATGGAAATCGACCTGATCAGAGATCGAAAACTAGGAGCAGGGGCAGGCATAAGATCAAACAAAGTATGGATTCCTCCATTATTGCTTTGTCTTTACCATGCATTGAGTTCTTTAAAATTGTTGGTGCATATAAAATTTTAGAGTATTTTTGAAATTTGCATTTATACAGTGCCATGTGCAATTATGAAACAAGTGTATTGGTGCTTTGAAAACAAGATGGGGATCAAAAGTGATGACATGAGGACTCAACAGGACAGTGAAGCCTACATGACACAATTTTCATTCACCCTTTCTCCAAAAGTGATTTGAAATTTGAGCCCTCACTATGTAGTTCGGGGTGGGGAGGTACATACCTTTTTTTTTTTGTATTCTGTGGACTGCAGGAGCAGAGCCGCTGTCTGATTATCAACCAAGCAGCACTGGTTGATAAATGATCTTCTGATCAGCACTGATGTGAACTTGTTTTGGCAGCTTAGTTAGAGATTCGTGTCTCCATTTGAGAGTAGTCAAAGTTTTGCGAGTTTTGGTTTAATATTTTGATTAGGTTAATAGTTATACATTCAGTATCTTCTCAAATCATCTTAGACAAACCTTGTCCGTCTATATCTGTTTTTCTCCATTCTGTTAATCATACATCTGTTTTCCTCTGTGACTTAATCAAACCTGCGTGATCATGCATCAGCAGTGATACACCCCAACTGGCAGCCCCAGAAGGTTTAGATGGGTCTAGTGTAGATCTGTATTTTGCACTCCGAATTGCCTCTGTGTGCAGCCAGATGGGTTTGCTCCATTCGTTAGGACCGTTCAATATCATTGAATAACCCTGCGTGTGTTTTGATCATTGAAACTATACATGACTACATTCAGGTCTTCCAGGTAATCTGTCACTAGGAAATGTATTTGAATACAATAATTATAGCGTGTCCATGAAAATATATATATATATATATATATATATATATATATATATATATATATATATATATATATATATATAAATTTTTTTTTTTTTTTTTTTTTTTTAAAGCGGTGTAGTTCCAATTAGGCAAACTTGTTGCAACTGGTTAACTTCATAATTTTTTATTTGTATATAACTACAGGTTGTGATCATCTTAAATATACTGCTCTTTAAAATATTTAAGTAGTTTATCTAGAGATCTGCATCTATAAAGCTGTTGTTGTGCTGTTTTCCATGATGACGACTTAGAAATTCGCTTCCAGTAAAGAATACAAATAAAGTAAATAGATTTTATAATATTTTGAGTTAATTGTTTCCAAGACAACAGAGTTGTTTAAGTTTCGGGTACAAAGAATATAATCTATGATTGTTTTCTGCTCATTTAACCTGTTGGCAATACTCCTCATTAAATAGCTCATGTTGCCAAGGTAACCTGACATGTTTTAAAAGATGGAGGAAATAAAGTATGGAAGGTAAATTTGCTTTCCTGGAGTAAATTTAGAAGAAAAAAATAATTTAAAAAAAATATATCTTCTCCCTCTCCCTGGCTATAATTTATAATATATATATATATATATTATTTTATTATTATTTCTCTCTACACCCAGGATGTCTGACTTAAATATTGATTATAGAGCGGTGCTTGAGCATAAACAGCCTCTGAATGCCGGGCTTTGTCATATAAAGGTAGATTTACCTTTAAAGGAAACTTTTTTTTTTTTTATTTTTTTATTTTTTTTTATTTAACCAAGTTGTCTAAACTAGCTTTTATTCAGCTATTACATGCTACATAACTGCACGAGGTCATAAAAAAAACCCAAAACACTTTTATGGTGTGGTGTAGAATTTTTTTTTTTTATCCCGGTGAAAGATCAATACTATTTAGGTGACCTGTGCAAATCTCCGTCTGCCTCAGCAGGTTATTCAGACCTATACAAACCCGGAATTCAACCATTCCACACTAAAATACTGGAAGTAGCTTAACACCGTATTCACTAATGCTAACTATGTGTTGTATGAGGTTCATACTTTAAAATGCCCTTTACAATATTTTACGTATGCTTTCAAGGGGTTTGTTATTCAGTGGAATGTTCACTAGTCTCATGCTGTGCTCCTTTTATTTCTGTTCACAGCACACACTTGCTGAAGTTTGGGTTCAAAAAACATCAGAAATGAATACAAACCAGCAGTACCATACACGTACTCATCTGGGACATCTGCTGAACCCTGGAGACTTGGTGCTTGGGTAAGTAAACTTTACTGTAAACTGACACTACCAGAAGTTTAGTTTTAATTTGAAGCAGCACTCTAAGTAACATTATGATTTGGTAATATTCTATGTGCATCTTTCTTCATTTATTTTGCTAAACTTATCTCCTTTAATTAAACACTCCATTTGCAATACATTGCAAGTGCCAAATTTTTATTCAAGATAATTCAATAGCGTGCCGCAGACAAATTGATAAAAAGTTAGCTTTTTCACATGCAGCCATTTGCCATATTTTTTTTTTTTTTTCGTGGACGGCCAGCTGTGGCTCATATGACAGCTGCAGTCCAAGTGGCCAGTATCCTTTTCAGTATCAGAAGCCTTAAGTAAAGGGTGCTTTGCCTCAACACTACAAACAATCATTACAGCCACATGATTAGACTACTTGGCGTGGACTGTAGTGCTTATGGTGCTTGGAGTATTCGTTAAAACAATTTTGACAGAAGTGTTAACCAAATGGAAAAATATATTTATATTTAGTGATTTTAGGATTTTTTATTTTAGTTAATGCAATACTAAAATGCATGATCATACGACGGGCAGACCGAGAACATGTTTGAGCATACAGCATATTGTATTGTACTTTAACATGTCGTTTTTATAAATCACAATTGACTTTATAAGTAATCTTGGAAGCAGGAATATAAACTAGAAATCATGGGGGTGGTGAGAAGAGTTACTGTGACAAAGTAGCAAAACTGAAGCAAAAAAACCCCAAAACAAACCTAAAAATAAATGTGTGTGAAACGATTAGTCACAATTATTTTACTAAAGTGAATTTCAAATTTAAGGCCAAAATAGATGATAGGAGCATTTTCCAATTCAACTCTTTGACCTTAAATTTAAAATTCACTTAGAATTCTCCCTTATGTGAATAACCCTGAAGTGTAACAACTGTTGAAAAGACCAAGGGCTCGGAATGCTTTCTTATTTTACATTATATGCTGCCTCCTGTATTGGTTATGCAGTGCATGTATAACAGATCTAGGGACCACTCCACACCTCAAAAGCTCCTCTGATTTCTAGTCTAGGTGCTTTAACAGTGCATCTTTGGTTTCTTTCTAAAAGTGCAGATTTTAAATGAAATCAGTACTTTTGTTAAGTGTCTAGGTTGCACCCTCTTGGCTAGTCAGAAGTGTGTACTTCCTCATTGCTTTGTGCCCCAGTATGAGATGGATGTAAGGGATTCTCATAGAGAAGCATTTTAGGCAAAGAGTGGCAACAGGCAGACATGCACCCTGCATTAAAATGCTTCTCTATTAGAAGAATTCAATTGGGTGGGAGATGATCAGTACTTATGATCTCCTGGCAGGCAGAGCAGTAGAGGAGTCCCACACTTTTGGCTTGCAGGTATGCCAAGTATTTCAGGAGACATGGGTGAGGTATAAAAGTAAAAAAAAAAAAAATTCAATACAACACTCCAGATTTATACATGTATTTATTTATAAAGCTGGAGTGTTCCTTTCAAAGGAACGTTCCCAAGCACCATAATCACTATAGCTTGCTGTTCCCCATCTCCTCTACAACACAATCAAACTGTTTTCATAGCTAACAGTCGCTGCTGTGCATGTCCCCACTGCTTTTTATTTTTTATATTTGAGGCGTATTGCATTTGGCTTTTAGTAGTGTTGGCGTGGTGGAAGGCAGTTTGAGCAGTTTGCAGAGACTCGATCTTGGCGCTAGGTTTTTTTTTTTTTTTTGTTTTTTTTTTTAGATGAGGGGGCAATAAATGTAAAGGAAACCACTAACGTTAGAAATACCGATTTTGTATGCCTAATACTAGAGTATTCCTCTAATGGGATAAGCAATTATTTCTTGAAAACTCAAAATACTGAGTGGTGAAGCTAAACATTAAGCTTGATGTACCCTTGAAGACATTAGTCTTAATTCTCTGTCTGTAGTATAGCATGATTAAAGTTAAACAAATATGCTTTATATGTTCAAATATCTTTTGGTTTTAGTACAGATTATTCCAGGGATAACATTTAGAACTGTAACGCTAAAAAATCTCATTATGGTTTTACAACTTTAATTTATAAACAGAACCATAGTAGTCAACACAGAACAGCTTTTTACAAAGTCGTAGATAGTGGGATAGTCTTCGTTTGGATTTGTCTGATTAGAGAAGAATGTGACCTCCAGGGGGTATGTGACTATGTTTTGGGTTTGTTAAGAAGTGCTGTATCTTTCCTCTTTTTAAAATTATTTTTTTTTTTTTTCCTTTTTTTTTTTTTTTTTTTTTTCCTCTTTTTTCTTTTCTTTTTTGAGTTCTGAAGCTTGGCTGATTTCTTTGTTTATTTGTTTGGTATGTGTGGGTGTGCTAAAGTACACAGCTTCCCAGGGAGCCAAAAACTGTCTCTCCTTAATGATGTGTTTTGAACAAGTAACTGAAAAAGAACTTGTTCGCTCCACCAAAAAGTTATAGCACAGAATCTATATTCCTGGATAATTGAATGAAATAATTAGCATTTTTTTACGTCCAGGATGCATTATCTTGCACTTATCCCCATTAAATGTCAGTTGCCACAGCTCTGACCATTTCTCTAAATCATTTGCCATTTGTCTTATCCTTCCTGGAACATCAACCCTGTTAAATATCTTAGTATCATCAGCAAAAAGACATACCTTACCATCAAGACCTTCTGCAATATCACTAATAAAAATATTAAAGAGAATGGGTCCAAGTACAGATCCCTGAGGTACCCCACTGGTAACTAGACCTTGCTTCGGATATACTCCATTGACTACAACCCTCTGTTGCCTGTCACTTAGCCACTTCCTAACCCATTCAACAATATTGGAATCCAAACTTAAAGATTGCAGTTTATTGATGTTCCTTCTATGTGGAACAGTGTCAAAACTGCCCTTAAGGGCAGTTTTGTATCAAAATGCCTGGTAGTTCTTCTGTGGAAGATCGATAAAGCAACTCAGGACATTTCAGCCCTGGTTGGTCTCATCATTGTGTTGCTACTGGTTTCCCTCTCGGCTCAGAGGACAAAGTCTATTACCCTTTTACCTTTTACTTTTCAATTTCAATATTTATATTGAATAGAAACAGAAAAAATATATACAGGGCGCCACAATCACCAGATAAATAAACGAAAAAGATGAAGATAATATTGTTTTATTTGATAATGTGCACCAACAATGTGCAAATAGTATAAAATATATTCACATAAAAAGCCTCAATAGGCTAAAAGACCCATAGGTATAGCAGCTCTTATATAACATGAAAAAGTGCTAAATGCTAAAGTGCAGACAGTAATATAAAGTGCAGAGTGCAACTCCCATCACTTCAAGCTGGTAAACATAAACAATGTCCACAACTAGTCACATAGACAAAAAAATCATGTGCAACAGAAACTGCTGATACCAAAGTAGAAGGGTCCCCAATGCTGCTCAACGCGTTTCGTCCTTGAGACTTCGTCAGAAGCTCCTGACGAAGTCTCAAGGACGAAACGCGTTGAGCAGCATTGGGGACCCTTCTACTTTGGTATCAGCAGTTTCTGTTTCACATGATTTTTTTGTCTATGTGACTAGTTGTGGACATTGTTTATGTTTACCAGCTTGAAGTGATGGGAGTTGCACTCTGCCACTTTATATTACTGTCTGCACTTTAGCATTTAGCACTTTTTCATGTTATATAAGAGCTGCTATACCTATGGGTCTTTTAGCCTATTGAGGCTTTTTATGTGAATATATTTTATACTATTTGCACATTGTTGGTGCACATTATCAAATAAAACAATATTATCTTCATCTTTTTCGTTTATTTATCTGGTGATTGTGGCGCCCTGTATATATTTTTTCTGTTTCTATTGGATGTTTTAAGGTTTGAGTGACCTTTTACAGTGGCTTGCCTGCATACAGATATCACTACACTTCACCCAACCCTGTATTTGTTCCCAATATTTATATTGAGCTTCTTTTGGAAGTTGGAGAACTTACCTTTCAGTTACAACGTTCCTTTGATTAATGCAATAACTGGAGAAATTCGGTCCATGGGAGTAGGGGGATTCAATTTTTAAGCTAGATTATATTAATGACATTTGGAACAATGCCATTCTCTGCCACTGCACAAGTTATCTACCTGCTTTTCCTAAAAATCTTAAAGGTGTACTCCAAGCATCGTAAACACGAAGTGGTAATGTCAGGAGTACCTTGGCCGGTTTCACCAATAATGGGGAAAACCACCTTGCCGAGTCCATGCCAGGCTACAAGGCTGCTGAGGTAACGCGCTTCCAAATTCTGTAGAAGCCAAAAGCCGAACCAGTCGTCATTTATTGTATGAGAGCTTATGCTGAGTGCTTTGTCCTTGAATAGCACAGAATTGACATTTGTGTCTGGCACCCCATGGCACTACTGGGGTTAGATTTACACATCCAACAGCCAAGGGGTTAAACTCTGTATGTACAGATTCCAGACACCATACACTAAAACTTCAAAGTGCTCAAAACAAACTTGGCCTGAGATAGGTCTGTTCAATCAAGGGTTTTATTCATCCAACTTAAGTGCACTTCATAGAGATGCGTTGAATCACTGCATTTCTATGGGAAACGTTCAGTGTCCCCAGGCAGTGGAATAGGGGTAGCCTGTTTTTAATCTAATGACCAGGTGTAGAATTGGAAATCTCACTTGCTATTGAAGTATTGCTATTCAAATCTTTTTAATTAGTGTATGCTTTAATTACTGTTGTTAATTTTGTTATGTTATTCATAGAAACATAGAATGTGACGTCCGATAAGAACCATTTAAGTTTTAGCCAATCTACTCTGCCCAATTTTCTAAATTCTTTCATTAGTTTCTTATAACTAGGATAGCCGTATGCCTATCCCACGCATGCTTAAACTTCCTAACTTTGTTAACCTCTACCACTTCAGCTAGAAATCTATTCCATGCATCCATTACCTTCTCTGTAAAGTAATAGTAACCTAGTCTTGGGTCTACATACTAATGGTAGTAGCTTTATCTTGGTTTGGGATACATTGTAGTTCAGTAACTCTTCAAATGAAAGGTGTTTTTTTTTTTTTTTGAGGGTGTGGGGATTTGTGGACCTAGAATCCCATTTATCCGACAGCTTGCATGAGTCTAATTGTCTTGATAAAGTCGTAAAACGAAAGCTGTTGGTGGCTGTCAAGATTGATATTTTTGGGGGAGGCACTTCACATCTAGTATGGTGGCACTAGTTTATTTGTTGAAATTTTAATAGCCCTGATTGGTGAATAAAATTTATGTATTTCATATTTTTGGCTGTTCCTGTTTACCATGGTTTATCAGCTCACCAAAAACTAAAATTATACAATTTCCCTAGCATTGAAATGATTCTATTTATCATGACTATATCTACTTTCAGGTTTGATTTGGCAAACTGTAATGTGAACGATGAGTTTGTTAACAAGATGAATCCTCACCAAGTCCCTGATGTGGTAGGTGTTTTGTGTGTCCATTCTAATTTCAGGAAAGATGGCTTGACACATCTGACTTTCAGAGTTGCAAAACATGGAGTTTGAGGCCATTGAAACAAACTGTTTCTAAGGAAACTAACCTTCTGGATTCCTCAAAATCCTTTTTCAAGCTGTTTGCTCGAACAGTCAAACCAGGTCTTCAAACATTCCAGCTGTTTTTAGCATGCCCACTGGAGTAAACATTGTAAATCCACGTGAATAGCGACCGTATCCCAGTGAGAATCGCAAAAAATAATCGGTACTCAAACACCTTAGCGAGTATCCCTTTATCCTCACAAAAATCCATGCACTGTGAATTTTTGAGGGTGCAAGAGCACATAGAAGGATTTTTTTTTTAGTTTGTACATGTAGTTTGTGTTCTGAGCAGAATAACTGAACTTGTCGAATAAATCCATGATTATATTTTGCAATCTATAATTCTGACAAACTTCACACACAGTGGATGCTTTAGAATGTTCTTAAATATTTGGGGATATCTGGAACATTTCTAAACCTAGAAATGAACAGTAACAATGAAAGCTGCAATTCTACAAGTTTTCTTCACTTGGCGGTTTTCTGACACTTTTATTAATCTTAATCTTTGACCATTGAATCCTTCTCTTATGAATCCATTCAGTCTTTTGTTCATACATCTCTCCTTCCCATTTTGGCTATATTTATACAAAATGCCCTTGAAGCTCTTTAGTTGCAAATCTTTTGATATTTAGAGACTTAAAGGCAAGCAAGGATTTTGTTTAATAGATGTTTTGATGTTTCTTGTACAGATACTAATCAAAAAGAGTTATGATCGTTCTAAACGACAGCGTCGGAGGAACTGGAAGTTGAAAGAACTAGAAAGGGACCGTGAAGGAATGGATACAGATGATGAAAGGTCACTCATTTTTAATAAACATTACCATTATAACTTGTTCCTTATGGTCCATGTGCTCTGTAATTACAACAGTCGATGTCTGTTAAAGGACTGTTCGGGCCCTTGTGAATGAATAAGTATAATCTTCGAGCCTTTTAAACACCAGCTGTTTCTTCTCATTCTCCCAAGTATTGGTGTTGAGCAATAAGCAATATCTAATTATTGAATTACAAGTAATGCATGCACACTATTTCTTTAATTATATAAGCCACACTGAAATTAAAGAATTGTAGCTGAAACAATCATTTTTATTACCCCCGAAAACAGTTTGACAAAATTGTCTCAATAGTACAGAAATGGGACAAGTAAATGAAATACTTAATGTTTCTTTTCTGTTTGTTTTCAGGCAATATCAAGATTTCCTTGAGGACCTTGAGGAAGATGAACTTATAAGAAAGAATGTTAACATTTACAAAAGTAAGAACTATAATGGAGACCAACTATGCTATTATACGTTAAGTGTACTTACAAGTTTAGTTGATCAAAAAGTAGAGGAAAAACCAACTATCTGTTGTGCCAAAAGAATTGGGATGTATAATCTTTTTTTAAAGTTTTTTTTTAAATCTATATTAAATTCTGGTCTCTTCGGCCTGACATCTGAGCGGAGCAGACACATGCCTTGCGAGCTCCTGCCCAAGCATTGATTTTAAGCATTAAACAGCCGCCAGTCTGTAGATCAGACCGCATAAACGCAACCGCATGAACAGTGGCATCCTGGCGAACCCACCAACGTTAAAATTGTGACGCTACTCACCGGATCGCCCGACTCCTGACTTTACGGCCTACAGACGGACCTGACGTAGGAGAGACAGTCAATCTCCTGAGGTCCTGGTTGGCTGAGCAGATCGGTTCTCCCACCCACCTCCCTCTGGACTGGTGGGGGATATCCCGTTCCACACCAGAGAACGCTACTACATAGTCATAGCAGCTTATACTCGCCTTACAAGAGGCGAGTGGCGAAGCACATGCCCCCCTGGGAAATTAAGTTTCAGGCGGCTTTCGACGCCCTGTGTACAGCATTCTGGACCTGGATCGAGTACCGCCAGCAACAACTCTCACTTCCTTCAGCTGTGACCACGGAAGCTCTTCAGCTCTCTACCGACAGCCTGTACCTCTCCTAGGCTGAGAGCAAAAAAGAACAAGCATCGCACACAGCCTGCACCTGTGGTGAAGCCTACTCGCAGTGCTCCCACACAGACACCCTGACAGATAGAGATCTCACCGACCTCACCTACCTGCATGCGGGTCAAGCCCCCAGGCGGTCCAGCGCTCTATGGAACCTCGAAGACTCAACCTGACTGCAGTGAGGAGAGCATATAATGGTGGGAGCTGGTGGACAGCGGCGAGATATACAACCTGTGATGGTCCCGAAGATCCTGATCACCTGCCTCAGCATGGCCTGCTGGCAACAGGCATTGGATGACCACAGAACTCTAAGCCCATTATACTCTCCCTGGTTTGATACGGTTTCCCTCTTCTCCTTGCATAAAGCTAAGCCCACTATTAAGAATGCATAGGCTGTAGCCAGAAAAACTCCTCTAGGTGGTACTTCTCTCTCTTATCAGCAGGTCTCAACCTCAACTGTTTTTATCTTATTTTTCTTTTTATTTTATCTAGCATATAAAAGCTTTTCATGCAGACACACTATGATCGTGCACACATGCATACTGTTCTATCTTGTTTAATATTAATGCCTGTACAAGCCACGTAAAATACTTATGCATACCTAGCCTGTCAGACCATGTTCTTAGCATGTAAACTTTACTCCATTCATGAATATCTAACCTGATCACACGTGTTCCTATTCTAAAAAAGTGGCTGCCTCGCTTGTTGTATATGTAATTTGCCTATCTGATTGAACTCCATACTTACTATTCTGTACAATGTGAATCTTCTGCCACAATAAAAGAAAGATTGCCAAAAAAATAAATAAAAAAAATATGGTCTTCACCACTTAAGGTGGTCAACTAATTCCTAGTCTTAGAACATTCTATATGAAGAAATAAATGAGAAAAAAAACAAGTGTACCCCCACTAGGTAATCGTGCTCTCTAGCACAGCTATCCCCCCAGCTAGCATTTCTTAAACTTGCTGGATGATGTGAACATTGTGAGTTATGTCAGTGTTGCAATGCCAAAAGAGCGTGTCATAGCAGAGGGTAGCCATGGTTTGTGAAGTGTTCCTAAAGTGACACTCCAGGAACCCAGACCACTTCTGCCCATTGGAGTGGTCTGGGTGCCAACTCCCACTACTCTTAACCCTGCAACTGTAATAATTGCAGTTTTTTTATAAACCGCAATAATTACATTGCAGGGTTAACTCCACCTCTAGTGGCTGTCTAGACAGCCACTAGAGGGAACTTCCTGATTCATAGCAAAGATTTTCTGCTAGAGCGTTGCTGGACGTCCGCACGCTGTGTGAGGACCTCCAGCGTCCCTCAATTCCCCATAGGAAAGCAGTGAAAATCTTTTTCAATGACTTCCTATGGGGAGACCTAATGCGCGTGCCCACCGGCTGACGTGATTACTGGGAAGAGCGACCCCGACCCGAAACCACCGCCGAGGGACATCGGCGGGATCTCGGGTAAGTGACCTGAAGGGGTTTTCACCCCTTCAGCTACCTGGGATGGGAGGTGGGAGGGAGAGGGTACCTGCAGTGCCAGGAAAATGGATTGTTTTCCTGGCACTGGAGTTTCCCTTTAATCCAGGTCAATTGTATGGTAGGAAGGGACCCCAGCAAGGCCCTCTCTCTGCTAGATAGGAGGAGAATGAAAGTCTTCTTAAAAGCTAAACTGTATCACTATAATAACATATATGTAATTAAAACAAACCTGTCATTGCCAGTTTTTCTTTAACTTTCTGATGCAGAATTGAACATCATACAAAAATATAAAAGATCTAAATAGAAGACTTGCTTTCTCTCTTGGTGTCAGATGTCATTTATTAAAATGACATGTATTGGTAAAATGTTTAATTTATTTAAATGCCCTGCCTGTGCTGCCTTTTCGTGTGATCTTGTGTCCACATTCTCATGTGCATGGATGAATGTAATTGTTTTGTGAATCCATTTACAGATGAGAATATTGCTGTGGAGAGTGACACAGACGAGGAGGGAGCTCCTCGGATCAGCCTTGCGGAGATGTTGGAAGATCTTCACATATCTCATGATGCCACTGGTAGTGAGGGAGCAGAGATGCTGACAGAATAAAGACTCTTCAAAACATCTGGCTGGTGCAGTTCTTTTTGAAGATAATTCAAAACCTGCCCAATTTAATCTGAACCAGCTCATGCATATTTCTTTCTAATGGTGGATTGCCGAGTCTGTTTTGCATCATTTGAAAATATCTTATTAAAATAATGCACCTTTTAAGTTTTGTGTCTTTTTGGTTTGATTTTATTTATCTAAATAATCTAGATTGACATGCCAAAGAAAGATCTAAGCTGGTTTATTTGAAGCCTTGAAAGGGGAGCACTAGCCCTAATGTGCAAAATTTAAGTGCTGCTGGCATGGCTAACTGTTATACACAAAGGAATCATCCATCTCTACATTATACAAGCTATAAATCTTCGAAAAGCTTAATTTCAGATGTAAAATGTGGAGTTTCCATCATGTGTATATGTACGGCTATCTTATGCTTAGCAGCCCTTTACTTGCATACACTACTAACATATTTAGAGCGAATCACATCTGCTTATCGAGTTCTGGAAAGTTTTCACATGTGTATACACTAGCTGGTCCGTAGTTTGTGGGCAGGAGTAGGTTTAAATGCCATTTGTATTCCTTATTTGTGCATCATACTGCTTTTACAGTTTGGAGCAGATGTTTGACCATGACCAATAGCAGCATAAGACTAAAAAAAATAGATTTTAAATGTTCACATGCTCATCCAGTAATCTATAAGCAATGGAGAGGCTTAGGACTTAGACTTAATAGGAATGTTATGCAAACCACAAGATTATGCAATTCTTCTGAATTTCCCGATAACCCTTATTTGATGCAAATAGCTTCATCACTGGATAACTTGTTCTCATTAGGACAGCTTTGCTCCATTAAGGGTTTGTCCTGTTGATGGGCCTTGATAAAATATTCTAAGAAGGCTGTCTTAACAGTGACTATTGTTTTTTTGTCAAGACATTATGTATACGGTAATAGAAACCCAAAATGAGGTCTGTTCAGTGCATAGTGACTGAATTCTCACTGTATGTTAAATACAATAAAATATATTAATAGTAATACAGAAGTTATGGTGCTTAAAACAATCACAAGCCTCTGTATTTAGGAATCATTGTATATTGTGATATGCGGGGGAAAAAGCCTATGATGCTAATGTTCACAATGTCTTGGGGAGATTGTTTTTAATGGCATGCTTGCTGACATTAGCAGTATACATTGTATACATATAACATGCAAGATTCCTGTCTTTGCAATTTTCATTCTTACAATTCATTCATCTGACGTGTGGTGTATTGACATCACACATAACATGTAAGCAGCTGAGCCAGCCTTGTAAGTTGTACAAATGTTAGGAGCATGTTCACAGTGTACACTGTCTTCACGATCAGTGTGGAATTTGTGGATAGCCGCTTCTCGTCCGACTGGGAGATTTATTATTTAGTAAGCAATTTGTGTGCTTGTTGCTTAATTGAGCAAACCTGCCCCCTCAGGAGGAGTGGAGAAATGACTGTGACATGTAAACTGAAGCATAACAAAAATGGCTCAATCATTTAAAAAAAAAAAAAAAATTGTGCTATTTTTTTGTTACCCATTTTATTAC
>OW240913.1:95410538-95448663 GCA_933207985.1 Pelobates cultripes
ACATGCCTTGCGAGCTCCTGCCCAAGCATTGATTGCATTAAACAGCCGCCAGTCTGTAGATCAGACCGCATAAACGCAACCGCATGAACAGTGGCATCCTGGCGAACCCACCAACGTTAAAATTGTGACGCTACTCACCGGATCGCCCGACTCCTGACTTTACGGCCTACAGACGGACCTGACGTAGGAGAGACAGTCAATCTCCTGAGGTCCTGGTTGGCTGAGCAGATCGGTTCTCCCACCCACCTCCCTCTGGACTGGTGGGGGATATCCCGTTCCACACCAGAGAACGCTACTACATAGTCATAGCAGCTTATACTCGCCTTACAAGAGGCGAGTGGCGAAGCACATGCTCCCCTGGGAAATTAAGTTTCAGGCGGCTTTCGACGCCCTGTGTACAGCATTCTGGACCTGGATCGAGTACCGCCAGCAACAACTCTCACTTCCTTCAGCTGTGACCACGGAAGCTCTTCAGCTCTCTACCGACAGCCTGTACCTCTCCTAGGCTGAGAGCAAAAAAGAACAAGCATCGCACACAGCCTGCACCTGTGGTGAAGCCTACTCGCAGTGCTCCCACACAGACACCCTGACAGATAGAGATCTCACCGACCTCACCTACCTGCATGCGGGTCAAGCCCCCAGGCGGTCCAGCGCTCTATGGAACCTCGAAGACTCAACCTGACTGCAGTGAGGAGAGCATATAATGGTGGGAGCTGGTGGACAGCGGCGAGATATACAACCTGTGATGGTCCCGAAGATCCTGATCACCTGCCTCAGCATGGCCTGCTGGCAACAGGCATTGGATGACCACAGAACTCTAAGCCCATTATACTCTCCCTGGTTTGATACGGTTTCCCTCTTCTCCTTGCATAAAGCTAAGCCCACTATTAAGAATGCATAGGCTGTAGCCAGAAAAACTCCTCTAGGTGGTACTTCTCTCTCTTATCAGCAGGTCTCAACCTCAACTGTTTTTATCTTATTTTTCTTTTTATTTTATCTAGCATATAAAAGCTTTTCATGCAGACACACTATGATCGTGCACACATGCATACTGTTCTATCTTGTTTAATATTAATGCCTGTACAAGCCACGTAAAATACTTATGCATACCTAGCCTGTCAGACCATGTTCTTAGCATGTAAACTTTACTCCATTCATGAATATCTAACCTGATCACACGTGTTCCTATTCTAAAAAAGTGGCTGCCTCGCTTGTTGTATATGTAATTTGCCTATCTGATTGAACTCCATACTTACTATTCTGTACAATGTGAATCTTCTGCCACAATAAAAGAAAGATTGCCAAAAAATAAAATAAAAAAAATATGGTCTTCACCACTTAAGGTGGTCAACTAATTCCTAGTCTTAGAACATTCTATATGAAGAAATAAATGAGAAAAAAAACAAGTGTACCCCCACTAGGTAATCGTGCTCTCTAGCACAGCTATCCCCCCAGCTAGCATTTCTTAAACTTGCTGGATGATGTGAACATTGTGAGTTATGTCAGTGTTGCAATGCCAAAAGAGCGTGTCATAGCAGAGGGTAGCCATGGTTTGTGAAGT
Source organism: Pelobates cultripes (assembly GCA_933207985.1). Lineage (NCBI taxonomy): Eukaryota > Metazoa > Chordata > Amphibia > Anura > Pelobatidae > Pelobates > Pelobates cultripes. Next base: position 95,412,100 of record OW240913.1, read on the forward strand.
GTTCCTAAAGTGACACTCCAGGAACCCAGACCACTTCTGCCCATTGGAGTGGTCTGGGTGCCAACTCCCACTACTCTTAACCCTGCAACTGTAATAATTGCAGTTTTTTTATAAACCGCAATAATTACATTGCAGGGTTAACTCCACCTCTAGTGGCTGTCTAGACAGCCACTAGAGGGAACTTCCTGATTCATAGCAAAGATTTTCTGCTAGAGCGTTGCTGGACGTCCGCACGCTGTGTGAGGACCTCCAGCGTCCCTCAATTCCCCATAGGAAAGCAGTGAAAATCTTTTTCAATGACTTCCTATGGGGAGACCTAATGCGCGTGCCCACCGGCTGACGTGATTACTGGGAAGAGCGACCCCGACCCGAAACCACCGCCGAGGGACATCGGCGGGATCTCGGGTAAGTGACCTGAAGGGGTTTTCACCCCTTCAGCTACCTGGGATGGGAGGTGGGAGGGAGAGGGTACCTGCAGTGCCAGGAAAATGGATTGTTTTCCTGGCACTGGAGTTTCCCTTTAATCCAGGTCAATTGTATGGTAGGAAGGGACCCCAGCAAGGCCCTCTCTCTGCTAGATAGGAGGAGAATGAAAGTCTTCTTAAAAGCTAAACTGTATCACTATAATAACATATATGTAATTAAAACAAACCTGTCATTGCCAGTTTTTCTTTAACTTTCTGATGCAGAATTGAACATCATACAAAAATATAAAAGATCTAAATAGAAGACTTGCTTTCTCTCTTGGTGTCAGATGTCATTTATTAAAATGACATGTATTGGTAAAATGTTTAATTTATTTAAATGCCCTGCCTGTGCTGCCTTTTCGTGTGATCTTGTGTCCACATTCTCATGTGCATGGATGAATGTAATTGTTTTGTGAATCCATTTACAGATGAGAATATTGCTGTGGAGAGTGACACAGACGAGGAGGGAGCTCCTCGGATCAGCCTTGCGGAGATGTTGGAAGATCTTCACATATCTCATGATGCCACTGGTAGTGAGGGAGCAGAGATGCTGACAGAATAAAGACTCTTCAAAACATCTGGCTGGTGCAGTTCTTTTTGAAGATAATTCAAAACCTGCCCAATTTAATCTGAACCAGCTCATGCATATTTCTTTCTAATGGTGGATTGCCGAGTCTGTTTTGCATCATTTGAAAATATCTTATTAAAATAATGCACCTTTTAAGTTTTGTGTCTTTTTGGTTTGATTTTATTTATCTAAATAATCTAGATTGACATGCCAAAGAAAGATCTAAGCTGGTTTATTTGAAGCCTTGAAAGGGGAGCACTAGCCCTAATGTGCAAAATTTAAGTGCTGCTGGCATGGCTAACTGTTATACACAAAGGAATCATCCATCTCTACATTATACAAGCTATAAATCTTCGAAAAGCTTAATTTCAGATGTAAAATGTGGAGTTTCCATCATGTGTATATGTACGGCTATCTTATGCTTAGCAGCCCTTTACTTGCATACACTACTAACATATTTAGAGCGAATCACATCTGCTTATCGAGTTCTGGAAAGTTTTCACATGTGTATACACTAGCTGGTCCGTAGTTTGTGGGCAGGAGTAGGTTTAAATGCCATTTGTATTCCTTATTTGTGCATCATACTGCTTTTACAGTTTGGAGCAGATGTTTGACCATGACCAATAGCAGCATAAGACTAAAAAAAATAGATTTTAAATGTTCACATGCTCATCCAGTAATCTATAAGCAATGGAGAGGCTTAGGACTTAGACTTAATAGGAATGTTATGCAAACCACAAGATTATGCAATTCTTCTGAATTTCCCGATAACCCTTATTTGATGCAAATAGCTTCATCACTGGATAACTTGTTCTCATTAGGACAGCTTTGCTCCATTAAGGGTTTGTCCTGTTGATGGGCCTTGATAAAATATTCTAAGAAGGCTGTCTTAACAGTGACTATTGTTTTTTTGTCAAGACATTATGTATACGGTAATAGAAACCCAAAATGAGGTCTGTTCAGTGCATAGTGACTGAATTCTCACTGTATGTTAAATACAATAAAATATATTAATAGTAATACAGAAGTTATGGTGCTTAAAACAATCACAAGCCTCTGTATTTAGGAATCATTGTATATTGTGATATGCGGGGGAAAAAGCCTATGATGCTAATGTTCACAATGTCTTGGGGAGATTGTTTTTAATGGCATGCTTGCTGACATTAGCAGTATACATTGTATACATATAACATGCAAGATTCCTGTCTTTGCAATTTTCATTCTTACAATTCATTCATCTGACGTGTGGTGTATTGACATCACACATAACATGTAAGCAGCTGAGCCAGCCTTGTAAGTTGTACAAATGTTAGGAGCATGTTCACAGTGTACACTGTCTTCACGATCAGTGTGGAATTTGTGGATAGCCGCTTCTCGTCCGACTGGGAGATTTATTATTTAGTAAGCAATTTGTGTGCTTGTTGCTTAATTGAGCAAACCTGCCCCCTCAGGAGGAGTGGAGAAATGACTGTGACATGTAAACTGAAGCATAACAAAAATGGCTCAATCATTTAAAAAAAAAAAAAAAATTGTGCTATTTTTTTGTTACCCATTTTATTACAGAAGGTTAAGCCATAGATTCTCTTGACATTAAAATTGGTACATGTGATCATGTAAATGCCAGATTGTTTTCTTATTAATAAAGCTGCCTAATTCTTAAAATAAAAAATAAAATAAAAAAAGACTAAATACAAAATTTGAATGTCACGGTAAATATAATTGACCACCTGTTTTAGTACACAATTAATATAAATGTCAGTATTTTATTTTGCACTTAGTGTCATTGTGATTGTTACTAACTTGATATTACAAATATGAAGCTAGCAGTATGTATGTGTACTGCAGGTATGAAGATATATAGATGGTACAGTGAATGTACAGATATAATACTTGCAAATTTAATTCACCAGTTTAAAGTGCTACAGGCATGTATAAACAGGTGTCACTGAGCCGCTATACTGGTTTTATATAGTACTTTTCTCCTAGTTTCATTTAAAGAGCTCTGTGATTTTTATGTCAGAAGTCCCCATGCCCAAAACAACAATTAAAGAAAAATTACACGTTATTTGTGCCATACTGACACTTCATAAGAGACTGATGAATGCCACTAAGGCATGTATCGTGTTGGTCATCTACCTGGTCCATTCCCCTTGCTCTGTCCCAGCCTGATATTTTAAATGAAGAAACAGACATAAATTGTAGAAGAGATGTTTAGAAATAGGAGGTCCTTGTCGCATACCACAAAACCTAATTTTTGAGTAGGATTGACTGAATACAATATTACAGTGTATGTAATGGTCTAACTTAGGAGTCTTTGTTTTTTTTAAATATTTTTTTATGATGCATATTATAAGAAATTTATTGAAGAGTGTTGTGGGGTCAATGGCACAGTTTCCATGGCTGAACTGCCACTCTTCAATGCCTAGAAGTCAAGTGGAAATTTTGAGCACTGCAATGGTAATCTTGAACTAAACATTTTAATTCATTGCACACAGGTTTGTGTGATTTCAGCAGTGATTTAAAAAAATCCAGTTATTTTTGCTTACCACAAATATATTTTGAAGGTGTGTATATAATCCATTGATACAGGTCTGTGTATCAAAATAATTTACCTTTTCTATTCTTTGTAACTTCTGAAACAATTGTATATTTGAGTTTGTTTTATAATGATTGCAGCCCAATGATTCAGTTTAAAGTCACAAGCACTAGGTGACGCATTTGACTTTGGAACCTTATAGAAGATGACTTAGGATGCTTCTGTTCACATCCTCTGTCGTCTCCTGCTCCTATTGTCAAATGGTCTTATTTATTTTTGCGGTTATGTTTTTCTGAAAGGTGCTGTTTCAGCTTGGATGCACTGGCAGTTTAAACTGCTCTGTGAATGGCAGTTGTGATTTAAGAGTATAGATTTATCAATCGATAATGAACTTAGGGTTCTCTGACCCATAACGACAATTCCTCACTCTTATTAAATCTTATACTGACAGTTAACCGGCACAAGAGCATGAACTGCCAATCTCCATATACAGCACTAGATGGCAGTAACGCTTAGTTTTCCAGCCTAGGAAAACACCATTATTTTGGTGCATTTTTTTTTTTTTCATTTAAATAATTATAGAAGCATCTCTGTGCAGCCACTATAAACTTTTAAAGTCAATTTGTGAATTATAATTAATGCCAATATTGCTTATTTATCTTTCATTCTCTGTGCCTTTTTTTATTTTCACCCCACTTCTCTCAGTACTGCATATATTGGTTTCATAAGATCAGACTCTCTCCTGCATCACAGTGTCTGAGATTGGTTAGGGATCATAGACAACCTAATTGCATATATTGCAGTGCAGTCATGTAAGGTAAACTGTGAGAAATGACACCTGGCTTCTGCACAATCTCAGCCTTTTTATTTGGTTGTACTGAAGAAGGTATTATGGGAAATCAAGGCACTATTTGGCAGTGGACAGTTAATAAGCAAAGTCTCAGTTAAAAGGGAATATTAACTGTCAGAAAATATTTCCAGTAAACCTCATTGGACATCTCCTGCCGTCTGTTAACCGTGCCTTTCAGCATTTGTGTCAGGAACCTATAATTACAGTAAATATGAGCGGTCGATGTTTATGCTATGCAAAAACAATTCCATTTTGAAATGAATGTAAAATTAACAAATCGCTGTGATTTCTTTTTGAGTGCACTGTACAATCCAGCAGGTGGCGGCAGCAACCTGGCAAAGTTTATAAAGAAAACCAGATTCTAAAGTCATTGCAGGTATAATTTTACTTTCTGCTTTTATATATCTATATGTTTGGAACCCTGCAGCAAAGCAGCCTTAACGTATAATTTTTATCAATACTATTAACTGATTTCTTTTTTAAGTTTATTGCTGAACATATGTAGCCTATGGAGGTTGACATTTTTAAATCCGATAGGAAAAGGTCATAGTGATGGCCAACTAATACTTATCTGATGTCAGTTTTCTCTTTTTCGGCTATAAAAGTGCATTGTGCTGTTGGGATTTTGGATGGCTGGTGGCAGCTTAAAAACCTTTTTATGTGCACTTTGATCTTTTTCATTGATAGATGGACGGTTATCTGCCATGCACAGTACCCACAAGGGGCTGGCTGTTCATACCATAACTTTTGTAATAATAACGTCTTCCACCAAAATAAAAACAATCTAATGATTCAACTTGCCATCTAGACTTCATTTTTCCGATCTTTAAAACTAAAAACTTTTCTTCTTTGCTTACCACTCCACTGCTGCTAGGGTTCAAATTGCTTTTTAGACTCACTTTATTTTTTTTTTTAAATTTTCCGACATTATTTGACATATTTGCCACTCCAACTTTCTTCTTGATCTGCATTCTCATGCAGCTCTTTCCATTTAATTATCTTAATTTTCGCTAGTTTGCATCTCTAAAAGTCAGATCTTTTGAAACCGAATACAATAAAGATAAGATCCGATGAGTGATCTATAAAGTGCTATAAGCACCCGCCTCTTACCATATACCCAAGTGTTCAGTAGCTTTCCCCCAGCTTTGGACAATTGCTTGCTTAGTTTTAAGCTGTTCATGTTAATAATTCCCAAGTTTTTCTTCTGGTGGCCTTGGTAAAGTTAATCTTAAAGTGTATTCGGCCTTTGTAGTTTTGCTTTCTAAATGCATACCTTATTTCCTTTTCAGCTTGTTTCCTTAATTTATCTTGCACTGCCTGGAAAAAAGAAAAACTCTAGGTTACATATTCATATACATACATTGCCACTTTACAAATGTACTGAAGATGATTGATCCCAGGGCTGATCCCACTTGTAACAGGCCAACACAATTGTCTGCATTCAAGCCAATTCTTTATCCAACCTGATGTCCAATGCAATATTTGAAATTCAGTTGTATTTTTTTTTTTTTAGGCAACTTACCCTACCCCAAACACTGGATGCCAGGGCTAATCCTACCCCCCAATTGTCTAATTTAGGGAAGGTGGGTGAATATAGTATTTATTAAATACCCAGGGTAAAGGAAAATGACTGAATCAAAGAATTTGTGGGTCCATAAAGATGAACTGCTCAATGTAAATTTAAAGGAGACTAAAACTGCAAATATGGGTATATGGGGGGGCCTAATTTATTAATTTTTTTTAAATATCTATAATTTACTATCTCTCCACGTTTAGGTTATATGACCATATACACTACAATAGTCCCCAAATATGGATTTTCCAACTTGCCTCCCTCAATTATATTGTGTACTACATTTTTCTACTATCATGAATCCTACCTGACAGATCTCTACACCCAATATCACATTGCAATAATATGCTTTACTATAACAAAGATAGTAACTTGGAACCATAACCCTAATAATGCAAACAGCATTTTACTTGGTACTATAGGAGATGATGGTTATTGATGGACACCCTTTAAATAGCCTTCAACAGCTGCTCACGCTTGGCTCTCAATTTACCATTCTCAATCTGCAAAATAAGAGAGTCTGAAATAGCTACTTCCAATAGTTTGTTTTGCAGTGATTTTTTTTTTCCCCACGCACTACAAAGTATTAATATGCTTTAGCAAAACTCTACACTGAACTTCTACGCCTGCAGGTTTTTTTATTATATAATCTTACATATTAAATAGTTTTTCTCTTGTCTAGACCATAGTGTCTCCTCCAGAATATCCAAACACCTTTTTATAGACGCTGCTACCCAGTATAAAGGATCTCTGCTAATCTACACATCGCTGTGTGTATATATAGACCGAAAACATCGCCCCTTGGTAAGCCTTCAATTTTTAACACCTGGATATATTCCATACACCTAAGTAACTCAATTCAATCTCTTTTCCAATGATCTTATTGAAATTCTCCAGGCTACCAACATGTTTGCAACTAGATTTTTACTGTATACATTCTTCTTAGTGCACAAAAAGAGACATGGTATGGTTTTCAGACATTTGATGTTCTACCTTTGTTATAACCCCTTAATGATGAGAGACCGATCTTTTTGCTGAAGCAGTCATCATTTGTCATTGACCCTGAAAATATTAAATAAGGTGTGTTAAACTAAAATCAATATTTTCGTTATCGATGAAAGTAAATATTTGCCAACTAAACACGTTCTATGTGCAAATGTATTAGATTTTTTTTTTTTTTTAAAGTCTTGTGCAGCGACCGTGACAATCTCGTTAGAGAGGCTAAATCATTATATTCAAATGAACAGGTAGTCATTGCACTAAAATTAGCCTTTCTAGTAGGAGTAGCTCCAGGTATGGTACCATGGACATGTCCCCAGTGTCAGACGGATTTTATAGTGTTAACACGTGTGTGTTATATACATAAACATAAAGTTAAACCTAATAATGGGACAACTCCCAGCATAGCTCTGATACTATGGAAAAAAGAGCCGAATGATGCTCCACTCAACACATCCATGCTGATTTCTAAGCAGTGCACACTTTAGGGTCTTAAAAGTGATCTGGTTGTATGTCTGCTTGCATCTCATAGCTATTAAAGGACAACTTGTTTTTATTTAAAGGATCACTATAGTGGTTTTCCTGACATTCTACAACCCTTAGGTTAAAACCCCTTCAGTTACTTACTTTAATCCAGTGCCAGGCTCCCTCGGCACTGGTGACCTCTCCTCCCACTCCAAAGTTGGCTACCGAGTGGAGCGGAATGCGCATGCGCGGCAAGAGCCGCACGCATTCAAACAGTCCATAGGAAAGCAATAATCCTTTTCACATCCAGAATAAGTGCCTCTAGCGGCTGTCAGGGAGACAGCCACTAGAAGCTGGATTAAGCCTGCAATGCAAACATAGCAGTTTCTCTGAAACTAAGTTTACATCTGATGGGTTAAAACCTGGGGGACCTGGCACTCAGACCACTTCGTTGAGCTGAAGTGGTCTGGGTGACTATAGTGTCCCTTTAAAAATAATCCTTTCATAGTTGGGTTTTTTTTTTAATTTTTTTTTTTTTTAGAGAAATATATGTGGAAAACAAAGGAGAAAAACCTCTTCTCAACCTTTTAATATGACCGGATCTTTCAGCCGTAAACATACACTAACCGTGTTTGAAAACCTCTATATAGTATTCCATGCTTCACACAATTCCATAGACTATTGGTTTTCAAACAGTGTCTGACCCAAGGTGCATGTATATTGCTGAATGATCCTGTTATACACTAAAAGTAGCATGAGCGTTTAACATACTTTTTTTAAATAAAGTATATTTCATTTCAAACCTTGAAGAATGAGTTATGTTTAAAGCATAGTTTTGAGGGGACAGTTGTCCTTTAAAGTAGGTGGACTTGCATGCATGTCTAGCTCTGCCATTTGTAAGTTAGCAGAAGGTTTTGTCTGGGAGTAGGTGAAGTGATGTAAAAGTGTGACACCCATCAAACCTCAATTAACCCCTTAAGGACATGATTCGTCATGATTCCCTTTTATTCCAGAAGTTGTGTCCTTAAGGGGTTAATTCAGCATGGCAGTGAACTAGCTTTACTCTGTGTGATCAGAATCCTCCCCTCTGACAAAAGACAGAATTTTATAAAAGTCTATGATTTATGGCTTAAAACTAGAAATTTGCTTTGGATTATTGACAATTTACACATTTGTGATAACCTTGTTTCGTTGGCTGAACTTTGTTTCCTCCATACACCACATGGAGTTCTGTAGAAGAGTTGCCCGTCTACCCAAATGACACAATCAGCATTCCACAATTCCTAGCAGGCTCACGTTAATTTGCAATTGAATAATTTACAATCTCTCAATCTGAAGATTCACTTGCAAAAGTGAGTTATAAAAGGCACACAAAAGGCAACTTAATGAGGACACTGCTGTCGTAGGAAGCAATTAAGATCTGTTGTTAAGAAGGCTGAGTGGATAAGAATAGTATCACATTAAAGGGAACATCAAGGTGTTAAAGTGCTTTGGGTTAATGGGATCTCAGGCAGCTCCAGAGCTACTGCCTGTGCAGCCTTGTGGCTGCACCAGGGCCCGCACCCTGAGGATGCCCATTGGGTGGCCATTGCACTTAGGGCCACCAAATGGCAAAGTGGTTTCAGGGTGCTGGTATATGGTCCTTTAACAGTGTGACCGGGGCCCTGTAATCTTGGCAGCACTGAGAGGAAATGACCGCATATAATTTCCTCCCAGTTAGCACAGAGAGGAGGGAGCACAGACTGGGACAGCCTATGACTTCCATCAGCCTCAGCTAGCACACTGGACCCCAGGAAAGACACCCTCCTGCACCCAACGGGTAGGAAACAGGAGGGTGGCTTAAAATGTTTACATGTATTTATCTGTATGTGTCAGTTTGTACCTGTATGACTGTGTATCTGCGTGTGTGTGTGTTTGTTTGTTTGTTAGTGTGTTTATATCTGCGTGCGTGTGTGTGTGTACTCCTCCATTTAAAGGCAAACACTACACACAAGTAAGCCACTGCTTTCAAAAGGCAACAGTACATAAAAACAAACAATAAACATAAATACACCCCTACATTCACACACATACTCATACAAATGAAAAGAATGAGGCTCAGTGTTTCAATCTCACCAACACCTTTCCATTAATGTTACTCACATCACACATAGACAGCTTTGATCATATATATATACACCCACGATACACTGATACTTTCCAGGCATGTGACTCCTGTCACACTTGGGCAGCTTGGATCATATATATCCTCATACTACACTGAGATTTAATCCTAGAAATACAATCTGCAATTATTTACCCCTTATGCATATCTATCTTCTGAATGCATTGCAGTGTAAATGGGCAAAATTAGCTCAGGAGTAAACAAAGCATCCCCCAAATTATCCTGATAGGAGGATGCTTTCATTTTGACATATTGGGTTAATAAAGGATTGTAACGGAGCTCCCTGTACCCTGGCTGGGTACCTCCGCCAAGGACTGCTTCCTAGCTGGAACCGGGGAAAACTGCCACTCTTCTGGAGCCTCTCTGTCTTCTAACTGGATAGGGGACTAGCTCTATTCACGCCCTTACAAAGACTTTCCCTGCTGAATCCTCCACGAGCTGTAACAAGGTGCTGAACAGTGCTTTAGTCCTTTTCCCTCCCAGTAACTAGACAACACATGCTGGGAGTACAACTGATTGTAATGAGCTAAACACAGCCTTTTATGCACAGACCCCAGCAGGGGGTCTCCATTGTATTCAGCCCAAGCCACTCCCAGGAACATGGCCTGGGAGGTAATTGCGTTAAAGACTGGTAAGCTAATTATCTCCCAGGCACAGAGAGCCAAACACAAAAATATAAAAACATAAAAGTACTCCAAAACATCCTAAGAAATATATAATAACCCCACAAATAATACATCTTTAAAATAGCCCTGATCTAAGCGCCCAAGTTCTCCAAATAGCATGAAGATCCATTCAGTGTAGGGGAAACGCCACCATTTAAAGTTCTGACCAGCCGCACACGTGGTCCCATGCCCAAAATAGTTCCAGGGCGTTTGGTGCTTTTGCTGGTCAACTTTCGGGAGCTCCTGTGGCCGCAATACGGGGTGCTCCGTCTGACTCTTATGTAGCGTTTGTTCCCCTTAGTCTCAGACACCATCCCTCCAAAAAGCATCTCCTGGCGGATTTCAAAACCGCGAACCAAGTTGTCCGGGAACTGCACAGTCACCTCATGCCGAAAACAGTTCCATAACATTTGCAGTTAAGTCCAGCTGAGGTGACTGGAAACCCACAAAGTCCTCATGCCGAATTTAGTTCCATAGCGGTTGTGGCTAAGTACCGCTGGGACTATTCGTGCATTTGGTTCATGCGAACGGCCGCCAGAGAGCCAGCGTTCGGTTATATTTGCATGAAGGCTTGGGCGTCCACAGGAATTTTTCCAGGGAGGGTGGGGTCATTGTAATGACATCCAAAATGACATCCTAAATAGGGCTCTCTTTACAGGAAGTTTTATGGAAGGCTGTGCAAGTCACATGCAGGGAGGTGTGACTAGGGTTCATAAACAAAGGGATTTAACTCCTAAATGGCAGAGGATTGAGCAGTGAGGCTGCAGGGGCATGTTCTATACACCAAAACTGCTTCTTTAAGCTAAAGTTGTTCAGGTGACTATAGTATCCCTCACAAATTAAAGGAAGATTCTGGTCACCATAACAAATTAATCTAAATGAAAATGCTATAATGCCAGGAGGCCCCTGGGCGCTCTCTTTCTTTTAAGGGGTTAAACCTCTGTCAAGTGGTTTAACCCCAAGGGCTTCCTCCACCTCCAGGTCGTTCAGTGGTATTCGGCTTTTGAAACGGAGTGTCAGGAAGTGCAGAATGACGTCAGGCATGGGTGCAGATTGACGTCTAGGCCAATCGCTAGTTCCCGGTTCATATTTTTTTTAACTTTTTTATGAATGGGGAGCTACAGATTGGCTTAGAGTGCCAGCTGACCACTCTAGCCAATCAGCAGCACCCCTACCCACTCAGTAAATAAAAATGAACACATTAACACTGATTTTTTTTTACCTGGGGCGATGAGGAGGTCCAAAGTTTCCCTACCAGGCCCAGGTACCAAAGCCTTATGAAGTGGTGTCCAGAATGAAGTGGAGGGATCACTTCAAGTGTCCTTCCTGCTCCAAACTCATTTTCCTCTCCTTCATTTGACACAGTCTTCTTTTTCTTCTAACACTGTCTTCTCGGCTCCTTCTGCTCCTTTACCTTTCTGCTTCTTTTGCGCATGCTCATTTCTCTTTCTGATCCCTTTCTGCTCCTTGCTGTCCCTTCCTGTTCCTTTCTGCTCCTTCTCCTACTTTACCTTTGCACTCCTTTTGCCCCTTCTAGCTCCTTGCTACCATTTTCTGCTCCTTCTCCTACTTTACCTTTGTGCTCCTTCTGTCCCTTTGTGCTCCTTGCTGCCCCTTCCTATTCCGTGCTGCCCCTTCTAGCTCCCTTTCTGCTCTTTGATGTCCCTTCCTGCTCATTTCTGTTCCTTTGCCTTTCTGCTCCTTCTACCTTCCTGACCCTTTCTGTTGGCTGTCTCCCCCATTCCTCACTTACCTGATCTATAGGCTGTCTCCCCCCCCACACTTACCTGATCTGTAGGTGGATCCCCCATCTCTCACTTACCTGTTCTGTAGGCTGCCCCATCTCTCACTTACCTGTTCTGTAGGCTGCCCCCATCTCTCACTTACCTGTTCTATAGGCTGCCCCCCATCCCTCACTTACCTGATCTGTAGGATGCTCACCCCACTTACCATATCTGTAGGCTGCCCCCATCTCTCACTTACCTGATCTGTAAGCTGCCCCCCATCTCTCACTTACCTGACCTGTAGGCCCCTCCATCTCTTACTTACCTGATCTGTAGGCTGACCCCCCATTCCTCACTTACCTGATCTGTAGGCTGCCCCCCCATCCCTCACTTAGCTAATCTGTAGGCTGCCGCCCCATCCCTCACTTACCTGATCTGTAGGCTGTTTCTGCAGGCTGGAAGTTGCTGGCGGCATGTTCTGCTACCCTGCGGATTCAGTCAGCAGAGAGAAGCAGGGATAAGATGAAGTTTCCTATCCCTCTTTTTGCAGTGCAAAATAAAAATACCGGCACAAGCTGAAAAATCCAGTCCTGCGGACGCCCATGCATGAAGGGAAAGTGCCGAATCAGGGGCACCCAGGGAAAGCTACTAAAGGTGGCTGGGCAGGGTAACTCCCAAACGGTGTTTCAGACCTGGACCATAGTCAGTGGTGTATTTAGGATTTGTGCTGCCCTAGGCAGGACGGTGCTCGGGCACCCCCCACCCCAATTTAAATTTTCCCCACCTCTTCCTGATAAGGCCGCACTTTTACTGATAGACGCACACTCACTGATAGACGCACACTCACTGACAGACACACACTCACTGATTTGACACACTGATAGACAGACATACACTTACTCGGACACACACTCACTGAGAGACTCACTGACAGACGCACACACTCACTGACAGACGCACACACTCACTGACCGACAGATACACACTGACTAACCAACACACACACACACTCAATGACAGACAGACACTCACTGATAAACACACACAATCACATTCACTGACACACATTCACTGAAACACACTCACTCACATTCACTGACACACACACACTCACTCAAATTGACTGACACACACATTCACTGACACTCACATTTACTAATACACACACACACTCACATTCACTGACACTCACTCACATTCATTGACACACACATTTCTCCACACTCACAATTATTATTATTATTTTTTTTAAATTGAAATCCACCCTTCCTCCCTACGTTTGGGATAGCTGGGTGGATTTTTCACCTGGGGTCCAGTGGGGCTGCTGGGCAGGGAGGCGGCTGGGCGTGCAGTTGTTTCCTGGGCGGGCGGGTGGGCAGCCACACTAAGCTGTCACAGAGGGAGCACTTTCCCCTGACCGATCTGCTCAGCTCCCTCGCGCGCCGCAGAGTGATGCCGGGAGCTGGAATACAACGCCCGCCCGAGAAGCAACCGCCTGTTACCCCGGGGGAGCCCAAAGGTGGTCAGCCGGCCAGCTCTTGGGCTCCCATAAAACAAGGCAAACAAGGTATTTGCCTGGGCATTTGGGGGATGGCGTTTTTTGCCGCCCCTGGAAATTGCCGCCCAAGCAAATGCCTTGTTTGCCAAGGTAGACAGATCCCTGACCATAGTCAGTGGGCAGGGGGCCGATATCTACACTCTTGCAGTCCAAGGCAAACGTACATGGGAAGGAGCGTTTGTCACAAGGATACCTTCTCCCTTGCTAGATAAACCATCCCATTTTCATTTGCTTTATTAAAGGTACACTATTGGCGCCCAGACCACTTCAGCTCATTGAAGCAGTCTGGGTGCACTGTCCTGTCAGTTTAACCCCACAGTTGTAATTATTGCAGTTATTGAGAAACTTCCATAATTACATCGTGAGGTTATGGGGTTGTCCTAATGTGATCACGCATGCCCATTGGCGCTGAATTCAGGTAAATTAATTAAGGGGTTTTAACCCTTTGTGTGCTGTGGGAGAGAGGTATATAGGGTATTATAGTGCTAGGAATACGTATTCCTAGCTATAGTTTCCCTTTAAGCATGGATGGAAAGTGCATGCATCTGAGGAGTGATTTCAGCCCCACTCGCACTCTCCATATACCGTGTTTCCCCGAAAATAAACCCTACCCCGAAAATAAGCCCTAGTCGGATTTTCGGGGTGGGCTGCAATATAAGCCCTACCCCGAAAATAAGACCTAGGCATTGTACCTTTGCGGCGAGACTTCCTTCTTCTGCTGTAGGAGGAGCGTCGCGCAACGTGATGACGACATTTTGCAGCGCCGTCAGTCTGCCTTCACGGATCTTCAGCGGAAGGATCCATTTCCGGGCGGTGAGGCTCCCAGTGGTCGGACTCGGCAAGGAATCTTTGAAATGTGAGTACCGCTAGATATTTTATGTCTGGGATTAATTGAATTAATTAAAGGGGGTGGGGGGTGAATTAATTAAAGGGGGGGTGAATTAATTAAAGGGTGGGCTGGATTAATTAGAGGGGGGTGAATTAATTAAAGGGGTGGTGAATTAATTAAAGGGTGGGCTGGATTAATTAGAGGGGGGTGAATTAATTAAAGGGGGGTGAATTAATTAAAGGGGGGTGAATTAATTAAAGGGGGGTGAATTAATTAAAGGGTGGACTGGATTAATTAGAGGGGGTGAATTAATTAAAGGGGTGGTGAATTAATTAAAGGGTGGGCTGGATTAATTAGAGGGGGTGAATTAATTAAAGGGGTGGTGAATTAATTAAAGGGTGGGCTGGATTAATTAGAGGGGGGTGAATTAATTTAAGGGTGGACTGGATTAATTAGAGGGGGTGAATTAATTAAAGGGGTGGTGAATTAATTAAAGGGGTGGTGAATTAATTAAAGGGTGGGCTGGATTAATTAGAGGGGGGTGAATTAATTAAAGGGGGTGAATTAATTAAAGGGTGGGCTGGATTAATTAGAGGGGGGTGAATTAATTAAAGGGGTGGTGAATTAATTAAAGGGTGGGCTGGATTAATTAGAGGGGGGTGAATTAATTAAAGGGGGGTGAATTAATTAAAGGGTGGGCTGGATTAATTAGAGGGGGTGGATTAATTAGAGGGGGGTGGATTTATTAAAGGGGGGGGTGGATTAATTAAAGGGTGGGTTCAATGTACATACCGGTACCGTAAATAAATAAGCCCTACCCTGAAAATAAGCCCTAGTGTGTTTTTTGTGACTAAAATTAATATAAGACCCGGTCTTATTTTCGGAGAAACACGGTAGCTTACATAGGACAGGCTGCTGTCAGAAAGTAACATGTTCTGTCCAGGCGCTAGCAGATTAAGAGAGATTATTGCAGCCAAACTGTCAGTATTTCAGGCTTTAGAACCTGCACTAAATGATTTTCTCCAAGGGAACCTGACAACATTTTAATCATCAAGGTGTTGTACTGTGAGGTAAACAATCCTTTCCTACAGCAGAGACACTTTGATGACATTATAATCCATGTAATGTGATACTGTGAGAGAGAGAAGATTTTTTTTTTTTTTTTTTTAGTATTTTCATGGTCGAACATGCTATTGATAGGTGATTTTATGTATTCTTGTAAAATGTAAAACTGCATTTCTTTTGTGTGTGCACTGTATTTTGGTCTTTACGGCAGCACCACTACTGATAATGCATGTTCCTGGTGTGCCCTAAAATTTCTCTTTTTTTTTTTTTCTATGTTTATCCCCCTGCCCCCCCCATTCCTCTTTTTTCCAAACATGCTACCAAGGCAGTGGCGGATCCAGAGCCTGATCTCGGGAGGGGCACTTGTAGATTATTTAAAGAAATAATCCAGACACAATACCGACTACAGCTCAGTGTAGTGGTTATGGTGTCAATAGTGCCAGGACCCCCTCCCAGAGTAAGTAGTCAAACCGTTTAAGAACAGTTTGACAACTTACCTGAGGTCTGCTGGGAAATGGGGCTGTAGTAGGGCATAGAAGCAGTGGTGTGTGTGAGTGCTGCAATGTGTAAGGGGTGCAGTGTGTGAAGGTTGTAGTGTGTGAGTGAGGGTGGCAGTGTATATGTGGGACAGTGTGTGTGTGTGTGTGTGTGTGTGTGTGAGGATTGCAGTGTATGTCTGAGTGTGGGCAATGTGTGTGTATGGGGGGGCAGTGTATGTGTAGGGCAATGTGTGTATAGGGGCAGTTTATGTGTATGGGGGCAGTGTATGTATGAGGGTAGTGTATGTGTGTAGAGTGTGTGTGTTTTTTTGTTTTTTTATTTAATTAAAATAAATATACATTATGTCTCCCCTCCCTTCTTACCTTTACTGGGAGGAGGGGGGACATTTCTCCATCCCTGGTGGTCCGGTGGGGAATATATATATATATATATATATATATATATATATATATATATATATATATATATATATATAGTCAGGTCCATAAATATTGGGACATCGACACAATTCTAATATTTTTGGCTCTATCCACCAACACAATGGGTAACAAATAACTCTATTCCGAAGTAAAAATTTTCTAAAATGGGAGGTTGCGTTAGTGTCTGGGGTGTTCGTGTAAGTCTTATTTTCCTTTTTGCACGATGTCTGCACTATCAGTTTGATAGGATATACTTTCTAATCTAGAAATTTTGATGATTGACGAGGAAGTTGCAAACTTTAGGCCACAGTAGCCAATCTAGGAAACATAGATTAACTATTTTTTTCCTGTGTTTATTTTCCACAACTGAATGTTTTGTGAATAACCCTTATGTGTTAGGGCCCCATGGTGGGCATATGATGATAATATAAAAAGAGATACACTTACAGTGTATAGAACAATCAGTTAGCTCTTAAATAAAATGTCTGCATTTACACTTAGTCCTCTTTTAAATTTAAATTAAATATCACCTGAATTCATACTGAGATCCGCCTAGCCAGTTCTCACAGACCCTGACCATACAGGCATTTTAATACTTCTGTACCAAAATTACATTACCTGGTCGCTGGTCCAGGAATCCAGGCTAGGGTTCAGAGGGCTAATCGTGGCTAGTAGCTAGTAGTGCTGTCACTGCTGTGGCTGTGCTCAGGCAGCTCTCAGTACAGTACACACAGTACTGTCTCCGATCTCCGCGGCTCCTCCGACTCCGCATGCAGCTCCCCTCCCCCACTAATATATACCGCGCTGAGTCTGAGCGCCGGCGTGTGACGTCACCGGCGCTCAGCTGTGCAGCGATAGCCGACAGGCCGCACGTTACCCTGGTGGCGCCGGCGGAATAGGGAAGTAGGGCGATCGGAAGCCCTCTCTCACTATATTTTCTGGGGGGGGGCAATTGCCCCGTTGCCCCCCCGGATCCGCCAATGCTTCAGAGGACTCTTAAATTACTAATACATTTATTAACAAAAATAAAATAAAAGGGAAATAAACTAAACCAACCAAATCGCGTTTCACTCTCCTTTGAGCTTCTTCAGTCAACTGTAAATCTGTCATTATTAAATAGAATAAAGACCCTGCCCTTGGGGCTATTGAGGCTTGGATTCAACCAATCATAGTTGTTTCAGGCTTTCTGCCCCTTTAGACATCTTGACACACATATTGTAGACACAGTTTTGTTGGTTACTGAAAATCCTGCCTCTTTCACTTTAATCCTACTTGTTGGTAGTAATTTCCATCTATTTTACTCCTACTTTCATTGGTGGTTTGGTTGTTATTGACAGAGGTGTGTTCTGCTACCCCCATGGTTGGTTGAAGTGACACTATGGATACTCCACTTGCCAGATATACCAACCAGCCTGGGCTAATACACCTCCGTTTACGATCTTACACAAGACTGCCCTTTCCCCTATACGTAGGGTGAGAGCGATCACATGTGGGTGCCGTCCAGAGTAGGCGGAGCCGACATCACAAACCACTTTGGGCATCGCTCCGCCCTCCGATGTAATGCCTGGCTGTCTCCCTCCCCACACACTTCTCCTCAGGTTACCAATCACGGGGTCCCGTAACGCTGAGAAAAATAGAGAAAAAAAGATGGAAATAATAATATGAAAAGAGAAAGAGGGGGGAAAAAGAAAGAATGAAAATAAATAATTTTTCCATACAAAGAAAAGATCTAAAAAAAAAAGAAACAGAAAATGATATATTTACATAATGGATATACAATTGTGTAAACATCCATCTATATTATATTTTACATATGTAACCAGAATCAATATTGCACATATATAGCAAAAATCTATAAAATTATATATTTTAACTTAGTTTCCCTTAAAAAGAAAAGTTTCCAATTTAATTTTAGAGAAAAACTTAAAATCCGAACACTATAATTCTAAGAATAATATTTCAACAAACACCTCTGTACAACTAATATATATATTATGTAAGATAAATAAAAATGCTTCAACATTTAGGGTCTTTAGGTCCCCCCTACCCTTAGGGTCCCACTCCCGCTGGGCTGAAGGGGTTAAAACACTTACCTTTCTCCAGCGCTGGGCACCCTCTGCGCTGTGGAACTCTCCTCCCTCTGCGAGCCACGCACACATTCAAACTGCCCATAGGAAAGCATTTCTCAATGCTTTACTATGGACGTACATAGTCTTCTCAAGCACGGAAGCGCCTCTAGCGGTTGTCAGTGAGACAGCCACTAGAGGCTGTTTTAACCCTCCGTGAAACATAGCAGTTTCTCTGACAGGGTCGCCATCAGGGGTTGACAACCATAACGGTTTTCACAGGCCTGGCGGCCCTGGGGGCCTGGCCGTCCGGGCCCCACGTGTAGCGGTGGAACTGCGGCCGGTGCACTTGCACCGGGGCCCGCATGCTGATGGGGCCTATTGGGTGGCCCATGCACTTAGGGCCACCCGATGGGCCCTATATCTTCAGGGGCCCGGTCAGCGATGTGGCCGTGGTATAGCGCGACCGGGCCCCTTTAAAAAAAAAAATGCAACCGCTGCGCAAGTGCTGCTGGGAGGAAGTGGGAGGAGCGCGTGCGTGCGCAGCAGTGAGGGAGAGCCGCCACGACTACTCCCATCAGCCCCAGCCACCCTCCTGCAAAGACAAGGTAAGAGACAGGAGGGTGACTGGAAAATGAGCTATATGTATGTGTATGTATGTCTCTGTCTGTCTGTATGTATGCATGCATGTCTATATGTTTGTATGTCTGTATGCATGCATGTCTATGTCTGTATGTATGTAGGTCTATGTCTGTATGTATGCATGTATGTCTGTATGTCTGTATGTATATCTGTATGTCTATGTATGCATGCATGTCTGTATGTATGTATGTATGCATGCATGCATGTATGTATGCATGCATTTATGTCTGTATGTATGTATGTATGTCTATGTCTGTCAGTATGTATGTATGTATATATGTCTGTCAGTATGTATGTATAAATGTCTGTATGTCTGTCTGTATGTATGTCTGCCAGTATCAATGTATGTCTGTATGTCATTATGTATGTCTGTCTGTATGTATGTATGTATGTCATTGTAGCGGAGAGGTAGTATTATCCACGATATCTCTGCTGGGTAACAGGAACAGCATAAAATAATCCAAGCAAAATAAGTACAGCATACAGTAATCCCGGTAGCGTTGTATAAATCCTTTCTTCCCAAGAACTAGACGACACATAGACTGGGAGTCAACTGAGCTTTTAATCACAGGTCACCGTATTTATGGGATTCCCCATGCAAGGGGTTTCCTTACTGACATTCCAGGGGTTGTACAGTAGGGGACTACATGGGGGACTTAACAACCCGGACATTTCTCCCATCATGCACTGCTGCACGAGAGGGATACTCCCACTAGAATATCCAGTTAAGTGGATTATCCCTCCGTGCAGCAGAACTGACATTTTACACAAAATTACATAACTTTCACATTATTCACGTTATTTTACCGAATGATCGTTCGGCAGATAGCTGGGGTCTGAGCACAACGTTCATGAAAGTACCTCTCAGATCCCAGCATGTCTGTATGTGTGTAT
This sequence comes from Pelobates cultripes, assembly GCA_933207985.1. Classification (NCBI taxonomy): domain Eukaryota; kingdom Metazoa; phylum Chordata; class Amphibia; order Anura; family Pelobatidae; genus Pelobates; species Pelobates cultripes. Next base: position 95,432,085 of record OW240913.1, read on the forward strand.
GTATGTTGGTGTCTGTATGTATGTGTCTTTATGTCCTCATGCATGTGTGTCTGTATGTATGTGTCTGTCTGTCACTTTGTATGCCTGTGTGTCTGAATATGTGTGTATATCTCAGTATGTGTGTGTAAGTAAGTATGTATGCATGTATGTCTGTTTCAGTATGTGTGTCTGTTAGTATGTATCTGTGTCCTTTTGTATCAGTGTGTGTGTTTGTGTCTGTGTGTGTATTCCTGTGGGCGGTATTTGGAGGCGGACCCTGTGGGCGGTATTTGGAGGCGGTGCCCAGACCCTGAGCTGAGTTAGGGGCCCCAAAATTTCTGGTGGCGGCCCTGTTCTCTGATACTGCTGTGTTTTCAGCGGCAGGGTTAACACTAGAGGGACCTGGCACCTAGACCACTTAATTGAGCTGACGTGGTCTGGGTGCCTATAGTGGTCCTTTAAGAACAATAAAAAAATTAGATGAAATGACAACATTTGAAGTCTGTGTCCAAACCTTGGGGTACTAAAGTCCCAAGGCTGAATATCCACCACATTTTTTGTTGGCCAGATTTTTTCATAAAATCTCCCCTCGCCAATTGCCTAAAACTTTCTGAATGCCCATAAATTTGAGGCCCTTAGGATTACTAATATGGGTGCTGTATGTCTGTGGGTGCTGTATGTCTGTGGGTGCTGTGTATGTGTGTGGGTGGGTGCTGTGTGTGTGTGGGTGCTGTGTGTGTGTGGGTGCTGTGTGTGTGGGTGCTGAATGTCTGTGGGTGCTGTGTATGTGTGTGGGTGCTATGTCTGTGGGTGCTGTATGTGTGTGGGTGCTGTATGTGGGTGGGTGATTGTGGGGGTGGAGGTGGGGGTACATTAATTGCTATCCCCCCTCTTACCTTTTGTAGGGAGGGGGGATCGTGCTGCTGATTCCATCCCTGGTGGTCCAGTGGAGAGTGAACTCTAGCCCCTGTGGGGCTAGAGTTCACTCTCGCGAGATTTGAGCGTTGCCGTGGCAACGCTCATATCTCGCGAGAGGAACCCGGCGGAGCTGCCGGCAATAGCTCAGCCGGGTCCTCTCTTCCCTCCGTCCCTGCATGTGGGTCAGTGGGGAGGGAGGCTGAGAGCAGAGCCGGCACTCGGATAGCGCCGGCTCTGCATGAGCCGACAGGGGAGATCCTGAGATCTCCCCTGCCGGTCTCAATATGCATAGGCGTGCCGCGGGGATTAGTGTGTGTCCAGGCACACCCGGCACACCCCGTGCGCACGCCTATGCTTCCACACATATTTAAGCAAAGTTTCTTTTTTTCTTCTTTTTATTCTACAAAGACATCTCACTGGGTGTTTAACACCTGTGTGTAACTAATTTGTAATTCCTCTTCCTTATGTTCCTATGTTTAGCGTGCAGGAATACAATTAGTATTTTAAGAGTCCTCTGAAGCCTCAGGAATCTTCATTTGGGGAAGTGCCATCCCCTCTATAGTGGCACTATACCTACATACCTTAGAGCCGTGAGTTTAGGCTCTAAACAATGTGAACTTAAAACCTACCTGATATTTTTATTGATTTTATTGGGAATACTACACATTGCTGGTCTCTCTCTTTTTACTGGAGGGTACGTCTCTATGAAAGAGTGGTGTGATGCTGCCCTAAGTGCATAATAGCCTCTTATACGGAGCCAATATACATAGGCTCCACTACACGTGAGTGGCCTGATTTCACTAAGTTATAAATATTGTAATACCAATACCATCTGCACTATACTTTTTGTCTTTTTATATACTGAATTATTTCTGTGCATGTCAATATAAACGTGAGGTAGGCTATTCCCCTTATTTTTGTACTTTAGCGCTCTACTACAGGTACAAGTATACCTTGTACTGTTAGAAGGTGTATATTTACTGTGTTGTGTGGGGAAGACAGTATCCCACACTAGTGTGTAGATTTGCTATTTTTATATGTAAAGCACTTTTTCTGTAGAGGAGGTTTTTCTGGTTATATATACAGGTATCTGTTTGCACTATCCAGAAGGTTTACAATGTCCCTGACATGTCAGTCCTGGTCTACATTATCTATTTTTCATGGCGCTGTGTGATCACCACATACTTTCAGTTTCCTGGGAATTAACAAACCTCTTCCTTCACACATAAAGTTATGTGCAATCTCCTAGATTGTAAGCTCTTCTGAATAGGGCACTCTTTACTAGTTTCTGTAACCGGTATTTTTGCTTTGTCACTTATTTTCGTTTTTTAACCCCATTGTAAATTGCTGCAGAAAATGTTGGCACTTTATAAACGATATTAATAATATTCTCCTATTTACCTTTCTCAGTGAAGATCCTTCTACGAGTTTGATTTTATTTACAGACTTTGCCCAAAAATTGACATTGACGTTGTGGCAGGCTTATGTAATGATCATATAATGTAACTAAACCCCCAATATCTTTTGCCTAGATTAGGTGTTTTTAATAAAACTAACAAAATCAGTCAGCATCAAAGTAGCTGTTTAGTAGATAAGGGAGTGCACTGGATTATCATTTTTTTGCCCCAAAATTGACTGATGTGTTAAAAGCTCCACGTAATCAATAGTTAAATATCAGCCGTAAAGAGTCAGTCGGAACAAAGCTAATGCAGAATACAGCAGAATTAATGACTAAAAAAAACACATGAATATGAGAGGCCAGGATGAGCAGGAAATAGGTTTTTCAAGAACCATTTAGATAATTTGCAGCTCTATTATTTTAACGAATTTATCATTTCTGAGAATCCACGCATGGCAGGAACACTGTACTCAGAAAAGCTCTTGAAATTTTGCATTCAGAAATAGATTGTATAGATTAGGCCTATGTTTTGCAAACCTGATAAGGACACTCTATGTGATTATTTTATTGAAGACAAAAAAAGAAAAATATACAGCTCTCGTCCATAACAATGTATTAATTTTATGCATGTGTTAAAAAATTATGCGTCTCTACAAAGCTTTAAACACAAACCAGAGTAAGTGCGCTAAAGGTTTTATTTGATGCCAATAGGTGTTTTTTGCATTAAAGGCATTTATCACTTAATAACCACTCCAGACAATGACAATGAAATCAATCAGAATGCTTAGATTTACGTCTCGTATTCTCTCCTACAGGCTGAAATAGAGGTGTAATGACTGATGATAGTGGTCTGACAGTTTTATAGGTAAAACTGTCAAACTCTACAGGGCTTTTATAAATTCACAGCCATCTTAGTACACAGGATTCCCATCTTTTAGAAAGTTTGCTTATAGAAGGGAAAGCAAATTAAGAAGAGCTGTGAAAATTAAAATGTCTGTATGAATTAGCACCTCGCACTTCAGATGAGTCCTTCAGCTATTTCCTCTGGTGGAATCTATCCAGGAGTATAACGCAAGGGCTGACATGCCTGAAGATAATTATGACTTTTTAGGCCATAACACAACACGTTCCTATTGTGTTGAAAGAATGTATATTTCCAAAGTCAGAAGCTTTGGAACATTAGGAGCAGATTTATCAGTATTTATAGTGAGATACGTCTTGTGCACTGGCGTTTTTCCGATTTGAAAGTAATGGAATCTTTTTTTTTTATGCGCCCAATAGTATTTGCGTCTCACCATATAACCAATGCAACCTGATTGTATTGTATCTAGCCGCCTCTGAATCTATTGTATCTAGCCGCCTATCAATCTATCTAGAAAAAGAGATATTAATGCTCGAAGGAAGCCAGGAGGCTCCATTCTTGTCTGTCCAGGTGGCATTTTATTTGGGTTACAAAAAGATTATTAGAACTTCAAGGGTGAACAAACTGTAATACATTAGTTCTAGGGTTACCAAACTGTCTACAAGTGTCATGATGGTAATATTTAATCAGAGTCTTGTTAACTCTATGTATATGTATATCTGTAGGGATTCTCATTCCCTCCAATACTAACCAGTATGTAAAAATTTAGGTACACTTTAAATTATTACATTTAATGTAATGTTTTTTTTTTTTAATGATGTATGTTGATTTTTTGAGAAAGTTTCACTTTTCTAACTGGCTGAACAGCCATGTTGGGTCAGCGTCTGCTGTTAACTGACCATCTACTGCTCAGTCTAACTTGCCTTTGGCTACAGGTTCACACAGAGCACACAAAGCAATCACAGCAACAGGCAAGTTGAGATGAACAGCAGTTGGTCAGATAACAGTAGAATCTTACCCAACATGGTTGCTCAGCCAGATAAAGTGAATATTTATCAAATAATCAACAGTGGAATCTGTAGGTTAATAAACCTTTTAAAAAGGAGAATTGAAAAATGTGATGACAGTAGTCCTGTAAAGTGGCAGTGGCGTACATACCGGGGTCGCAGGGGTCGCGGCTGTGACCGGGCCCTGTGACCTGGTATGTATGCCACTGTGACCAGCCTCTTCTCCTGGGGGGCCCAGGAGCCGGCCACCTCAGGGCCCCCCGAGGCTGGCCCTGGTATCACCCGGCTGGCGAGCGCGCGAGGGAGCACTCTCCCTGGCTAAGTGCTTCCTCTTCAGCTCCCTCGCGCACCGCACTGATATCAGAGCCAGAAGATGACATCATCTTCCGACTCTGGCATCAGTATGCGGTGCGCGAGGGAGCTGAAGAGGGAGCACACAGGGGAGAGTGCTCCCTCGCGTGCCCGCCAGCCTGCCCGCCGGGTGACACCACTGGACCCCAGGGAATCCCCTCAGCACTCCCAATGGTAAGGTGGCTGGGGGTATTACATTTAAAAAAAAAAAAAAACATGTGTGTTAGAGTGTGTGTGTGTTAGAGTGTGTGTGTGTTAGTGATAGTGTGTTAGTGTGTGTTTGTGTTAGTGTGTGTGTTAGAGTGTGTGTGTGTGTGTGTGTTAGTGTTAGAGTGTGTCAGTGAGTGTGTTACTGTGTATGTCTGTTAGTGAGTGTGTGCTTTGTGAGTGAGTGTGTGTCTGTCAGTGAGTGTGTATGTATGTCTGTCACTTAGTGTGTGTTTGTCAGTAAATGTGTGTGTCTGTTAGCTAGTGTGTATGCGTCTGTTCATGTGTGTGTGTGTGTGTCTTAAGCACTTACCTTTCTCCAGCGCTGGACTCCCTTGGCGCTGGGGATCTCTCCGCCCCGATCCGTCTCTCAGCTCCGAATGCGCATGTGTGGCAAGAGCCGCGCGCGCATTCAAACCGCCCATAGTGTGTGTGTCTTAAGCACTTCCCTTTCTCCAGTGCTGGACTCCCTTGGCGCTGGGGATCTCTCCGCCCCGATCCGTCTCTCAGCTCCAAATGCCCATGCGTGGCAAGAGCCGCGCGCATTCAAACCGCCCATAGGAAAGCATTACTCATGGGTTGTGTGTACGCCACTGTAAAGTGGTAAGAAATTAATAAAGATTTCATTGATGTAAAAAATATGATGTGAAATATGCAAAAGTGGTATGAATGTTATGTTTCTGACAATCTATTTTCAATATTTAGGGAAAAATATTCACATTGAGAAAAAACTAATCTCAAACTCCTATAACTCACCACAGCTCACAGCTTAAAATAGAACTGTCACCTCAAGACTTTTGTTTATTATAATGATCCTTGCATCAAGTTCTTTGTTAAATTAAGTATATGTAAAAAATGAGAAAACCCCATCCCTACCTTTAGTATGTGTCAGGATCCTTCAGCCCTATACATACACCTTGGGTCAGACACTGTTTGTTTTTGATAGTGGGCCTGATGATTTTACTGCACTGTGGTAGGAGTGAAGCAGACCAAAGAGACAATGCTTTGCAAAATTAGCTACAAGTTATTTTCTTCTAATCGATTTAAATTAAAGTACTTTAACTGTACCAGTGGTACCTTTAACCATGAGACTTTGCTCTAGGGATGATGTGTTACTTAATGACAGATAGTTTCATAGTACTATAGGTTGAACAGAAAAAAAAGATTGATGTTCTTTAAAGTGGAGCTTGCAAACATGCCTGTTTCTGATCTTAATCCAATAAAAGGTGAAACTCAACTGGACAAAGTTCCACTTGTGCCACAACCGTTCTTGATTCCAAATGGGCAATCAGATTTCTCATTGGATCAGCAAGCTGTTAATTTTAGCCAGTAATATTCTGCTTTGACAATTTTTTTTAAAGGATATACCAAATTCAAAAAACAACATTTTAATTCAGAGAATCCCAGGTTGCCATCCTTCTTATTGTGAAGAAAATGTTCTTCTGCAGTAGGTGAAATCTCCTTTCCTGAACTCCCTGTGGACCCTTTTGTCTGTTGTACAGTTAGAAGTTAAGTACATTTTGGCTCTGTCAAAGATAGTGTATATGGTCAGATGAAAGCTGTTACATTTCATATTGTTAAAGAGAGCAAAGAAAGGATATACATTTTCAGCCAAGATAGCTTGATGTATGCCCGAGGCACACAATTTCTGTCAGTGCTTTATCACTTCTGCTTCTGATGCTTATTTGAATACATATATCATTTTAAAGCAATCCAATGTTTGTGGCTATGCAGGTACATGAAATAGCAATCCCATAAATGATCAGCTTCAATAAACAGACACCTTTCAAAAGGTTCACGTATTCCAACTACCATTTCTCATATTTTGAAGATTGCATTACCTAATTTATTTAACATAACCCATAATACTCAAAATATACATACATAAGGTGGAGCTGGTATAATACAAATCTGTGGAGATAAAATACAGCAGAAACTAGTGCAATATTGTCAGAACAAGTACATACGAAGTTAATAAAATTAGGAATATCACTCACAAGTGGAGAGCTATTAACATCATATGGTTTGAATGGAAAGAGAAGAAGGTCCAACTCCTATAAACCCTGGGCCTCTGTGTATACCTCTGGAAGTCTGGCAATCTGGACACTGGATGCTGGAGATTTTCTTCCAAAATCAAATAAACAAATCAAATAGGTAAAAGCCTCATGTGATATATGGACAGTATAGTTCTAAAATTTCCAAAATAGTCCAACACGTTTCGCCCCTATAATGGGGCTTCCTCAGGTGGTTGTACCAGCTCTACCTTATGTATGTATATTTTCTGTATTTTATAGAGGTGGTCCAGGGGATACCACTCAAGGTGTTTTGAGTTTTTCAATTTCAATTACTTAAACTGTGCACTTTCTTTTTATACTGTATAAGCCTGCATTTGATATAAATGTATGCAATTTTTAAAATGTTATGTTATAGGGTTACTCCAACCATCATAACCACTACAATGGGCTGCAGTGGGTATGATAGTAGGAGTACCCTTGCATTGTTCCTTAGTAATGGGGCTAATCATTTTGCAATGGTTTGCCCTCTAATCTGTGTGCAGCGTTTCATAACGAAATGCTGCACATATAGACTCCAGGCACCATCACTGATATAGTCATGTTTCTCATGGAGTAACACCTTAAACATATCCAGTAAGCCCACCAAAACGGCTAAATCTATGAGAGCAGACCAAATCAAAACTGCCCAAACTGTAAAAAAAAAAATAAAAAGAGCAGAATTATTTAGTATAATCAAGTGCACCTTTCCCAAAAATTTAAATATAAAAAAAAATAAGTTCTGCTCTCAAACTCCCACTACTCCTGAGCGGCAGCAATGACTATAGTACACATAGGCTCCAATACATACAATAAAAACCAAAGGAAAAAGTTACTTGCGCACTATCCAAAATTCCTATGCAAATTTACATAACTGGAGGTTTTTAGTGCAACTCCAGTAACTACTTAAGTGTAAGCTCACCTGCCACGTTAAGGCAAACCTCTTAGGTGGGTCCTACGCTAACAATTCACCTGGCTTCTTTCTGCTTCAGGTAAAAAATCTCTAATAAGACAGAGATGGGTATTCTTCCAAACACCTATATACTCATTAACCCTTAATAGGGAACACACGGGGTGTGATTTCTACTGTGGTTTTCTCTTTTTTTACTTTTGTGTAATGTACGTTGTGTATTTCGTAGTCCTATGCTTATTGGAACTCAGTGAACAGCTGCTGCTGATTTGGCAGATGTCCTCAATGATTCAAATTAGAGACTGTAATATATAGCCCTAGTAGCCATGTCTTATAAATATAGTGACTTTTGTAGGTGAAAACTGACTTTAAAATGCTCAGATTTTTGGAGGTGGATATCTGGCATCATAAAGAAGGAGGGAGTAGTAGACTGGTTCATTTGGGGGCACTAAAATAAATTTTACCACATGAGAGTAGGCTTACTATTTTGCATTACTCTCTTTCTTCACAATCAGTGGCCTACCACCACTTCAAAACGGAGGGCATCCATTTGTTGAGAGACCTACTCCAAGAGGGAGATTGGTTCACTCGCATAGACCTGAAGGACGCATACTTGTCCGTCCCCGTACATGGGACATGTTGGAGGTTCCTCAGATTTCAATGGAGAAGAGAGACATAGCAATTCACTTGCCTCCCTATCGGTTTCAGCTCGGCCCCATGGTGTTTCACCAAACTGCTAAAGCCGGTGGTTGCCCATCTCCGATCCCAATGCATCCATTGCATCATATACCTGGATGATCTTCTACTGTTTTGAACGGAATGTCCACGCCTACTGAGACAGACGCACTTCACGGTGCGATTTCTGGAGTCACTAGGATTCATAGTGAGTCATTCCAGGTCCGCACTGATTCATTCACAATCAGTTTAATTCCTGGGATTCGAGGTGGATTCCGAGTCCTGTGTGCTAAAACTGCCCACTCCCAAAATATCATCTATTCACTAAGAACTCCTCAGGGCTCTGCCTTGCAGTTTGGGGCCTCTCCGCGCCTTGGCAAGAATTGTGGGACTCCTGTCTTCCTCTATAAGGCAATATTCTCAGGCCTGCTTCACTACAGAACGATGCAGAGGTGCCTACATTCAGATGGTCCCATTTACGGGGGATGTTCAGATGGCACTGCACTGGTAGTTGAACAACATCGAGGCTTGGAATGGTCGTGCCATATTCGATGCCCAACTGGACTTCATCCTGAAGTCAGATGCCAGCCTGTGCGGCTGGGGCGCAGTCAGCAAGTCATCCTCCACCGATGAGTCCTGGTCGACCAGGGAAATATCCATGCATATCAATTGCCTGGAACAACTAGCGGGATCCTTTGTGATCCGCAGTCTGGTGAAGGATCGATCCGACAGCTACATACTGCTTTGGATGGAGAACATATGCGCATATATTAACTGCCTCAGAGGGGCTCGTTCCCGACTGTTGTCAGAGTCACGATGGACATCTTCATTTTTTGCCTTCTGCACAACATCACATTGCAAGCTGAATACCTTCCGGGGATTTCAAACCTAACATAGAGTGGTTCTCCTGCCACTGGAGGGACAACAGCGATTGGATGCTGGACCGAGAGGTATTTCTGGCCCTCTCTTCGGAAAGGGTCCCCTTTACGGTAGACCTGTTCGCTTCACGCAACAATCACCAGATTCAGATTTGCAACAATCCTCCAGATTTGGCCTCCCCAGGGTGCTTACGCTTTTCCCCCATTCGCGATGATTGCCTGGTCATCCATCACATCCGGACTCAGCAGGTCTTACTGACGTTGGTCACACCTCTTTGGCAAGGCCAATCTTGGTTCCCGGATCAACTGGACCTCTCCTACCTACTCATGGACCCTCGAGGGAGCACGCACCCGTTGTTACAAGACAACCGGCTCCAGCTAGTGGGAAAGAATCCTTTGGTTTGCTGCTTGCTGCAGGGTATTCACCTCCAGCACCCTCCATGCCCCAAGTATGTACCGTTATGGGATGTATTCGTCGTTCTATGTCTCCTTCGGAACTGGCCAACGAATGACTAACTCAGTCAGTTATCGGCTAAGTTCACCTTTTTATTATGTCTGGTATCTTTCCGACGGGTGTCGGATGTTCGTGCCTTTGATGTTGATAAGTTTTTCATTTTCTACCGAGGGGGTCACGTTTCAAATCTCCAGACAGACTAAGACTGACTCCTCGTCTGTATTTTACCCGTTTCTTGCATTGGACCTAAAACTTTATTTGGTCTCCATGTTGCGCTGTTATGCGGGGGTTACTCAGGGCCGGCGCGTCCATAAGGCGGCCCAGGCGGCCGCCTTAGGGCGCCCAAGCAGGGGGGGCGCAAAAATCTGAATCCCCAGCCACCGGCTAGGGATTCGGATTTTTATACAGCCGCCCGCAGCCTACCTCTCCTGCCTGGCTCTCTCCACAGACGGTCCGATCGGTCTGTGATGTGCCGCCCCCTCCTGATGATGTCAGGAGGGGCGCGACTTTCACCTCCCCCAGAGTCCCCTGCGGTCCGATGCTGGCTGGGACAGGCTCCCCCTGCTGGCTGGCTCCAATATGGCGGCGCCCATGTGAAGTGCAGCGAGAGGGAGTGAGACAGGGAGGAAAGGGAAGCAGACAGGCCCAGGTGGGCTCCAGTATGGCGGAGTGCAATATCTCACAGTGAGTAGGGGGCCAGACTTCCGCTGCCCGCCCTCTCCCCCTGCCTCCATCTTGTCCAAGTCCTGCAGAAGGGACAGCAGACTTACCTGGCTGGAAGGAGAACAGTGACCTCTTCTGCGTGCTAGACTGCTCCCCATAGTGTCTGCAGACTGCAGTCTCCTCAGATCCACCTCACTATAGACCTGGCTGTCAGCACTTGAATGGGGTAAGTTTTTAAAGAAAAATTATATTTAATTTTTGAATTATACTCTGTATCCCCTGTCAGGGCATTAAAGGACCAACTCTAGGCACCCAGACCACTTCAGCTTAATGAGGTGGTCTGGGTGCCAGGTGCAGCTAGGATTAACCCATTTTTTAATAAACATAGCAGTTTCAGAAAAACTGCTATGTTTATCAATGGGTTAAGCCTTCCCCCATTCCCTCTAGCGGCGGTCTCATTGACAGCCACTAGAGGCGCTTGCGTGCTTCTCACTGTGATTTTCACAGTGAGAGCACGCCAGCGTCCATAGGAAAGCATTATGAATGCTTTCCTATGCGACCGGCTGAATGCGCACGCAGCTCTTGCCGCGCGTGCGTATTCAGCCGACAGGGCGGAGAAGAGAAGGCAGAGAGCTCTCCGCCCAGTGCTGGAAAAAGGTAAGTTTTAACCCCTTTCCAGAGCCGGGCGTGAGGGGGTCCCTGAGGGTTGGGGGCACCCTCAGGGCACTATAGTGCCAGGAAAACGAGTGTGTTTTCCTGGCACTATAGTGGTCCTTTAAGGTGTCAGAGTGACATGGGGTTACAGGCTCCTAGTCCTTGTCACTTTGTCCCCAAATCTCCTATTATCATTTGTCCCTCTGCATCCAATTTCTCACTCCTTTGTCACTGTGTCCCACAAGCCCCATTTCACTTGGTCCCTAATTGTTTAGTCTTGCTTCACTGTATCTGCTTAAAGGGATAGTGTAGTACTGTAGTAGCAGGAATACAAACCTGTATTCCTGGCACTACTGATCCCTCTGCCTCCCCCTTTAAATAAAGAGTTAAATCCCTTTATTTACTTACCTTATCTCAGCGTTGCGCCTAGCTGGGTCTAATGCGTATACGCAGCAAATGCTGTGCGCGCAACAAATGTCGAGCGCGCATTAGACCTCCCCATAGGAAATCATTGAATTAATGGTTTCCTATGGGGAAAAATTTGTCGCTGGAGGTCCTCATACAAGGCGTGAGGACGTCCAGCATCAGATAACAGACCAAAAGTCTGTTTCGATTCCACAAGCGCCCCAAGTGGCTTTCTGGTAGACAGCTACTGGGGCAGACTTAGTGCTGCAATGTAAACATTGCAGTTCTCTGGAACTGCAATGTTTTACATTGCAGCACTACGTGCAAAGGGCAGTAATCCCATGCCTCTCTTAGCCTCTATGCCACTAATACCCTGTCACGCTAGTTACTCTGTCCCCAACCTGTGTCAGTCTTTCACCTTAATACCTTATCCCCCAATTCTTTTCCACTCTGTTCGCTGTATTCTCAGGGTGGGTAGGTTATTTAATGTTTATGTACTTTATACACAGCTAAGCTATTAATTCCACTGTGAAAATTGCAGTAAATGTGTGTGTGTGTGTAATTTATAAAAAAAAAAAGAAAAAAGAAAAAAAAAGCTACTTGCGTACAATTCCAAATCCTTATGTACATTTAAATAACTGGAGGTTTTTTAGTATGAGTATTTTAGCTCATCTGCCTGTTAAAATTATATTAAATGTACATAGTGATTTATTGTCTGTATTGGGGATGTGTACTATGGTCATTAATACTGCCCAGGAAAAGTGAGAATTTGAGCGCATGGCTTAATTTAGTATATTTATGTCTGTAATTGTAGGTTGTTTTTTTTTTACATTTATTTTTGTAAATGTTTAAGGATTTTGCATTGTAATCACAACACAAAACATGTCGGGAAATAGTACTTGTACTAGTGCAGGGCTCGACAAATGCTAGGACTAGACTAGGAATTTTGTCCTGACGCCTGGGTGTTTGTTAACCCATTCACCAGATGCGGCTGGCCGAGGGAGCATGGAGCAGTAATCTTCCTGCAGTTCTTGCTCTGTTTCTTCCCATGCTGGTTAGTGATGCATGCATCTGGAATGTGACGTCACTCTGGCCCCAGCATCACTAAACAGCACGCAATGGAGCAGAGAAAGAAGGCAGGGAGAATAGAGAGTAGCCACACCGCATCCTAGTGAAATAATCCACTCCAGCTCTCCCAAAGGTAGGGAGGCTGGGTGTGCTTAAAATAAATAAATAATAATTTGTGAGTGTATGACAAAATATGTGTGTCTTTAGGTTACCACCTCCGCCTCCCTCCCCCCTCTCATTTCTTGTAAGAAAGCATTGGAAGTTTATTGTAAATGCGCTGCAAAACGTTGCACTGCGACAATATACTCGTAAAGATGCACACTGTGCAGCACTGAACTAGGAATCACCTCTACTGGCCATCTGAGTGACTGTCACTAGAGGTGTTAATAGGCAGCAATGTAAACACTGCCTTTTCTCTGAAAATGCAGTGTTTACATTTAAAGGCCTGCATGGGCAGGCTTTAGACACCAGAATATTAAGCTGTAGTGGTTCTGGTGACTATAGTGTCCCTTTAAAAATAGTTGGTTTTTTTTGGAAAACCTTGCTCCCAACTTTTTTAGCTGGCCCCTAGATCGCAAACAAATTTGTCAAGCCCTGCAACAAGCAGGTTTGAACTTTGAGGGATTATTGAGTTGGTGGAGAAGCAAAGCAGATACTCTGAGAGGAACACAATGAAAGGAAGGAACGGTTTGGACAAGGCTGGCCTGTTCTAGCTGCTGCAGAGAAGGAAAGAACCTGCATCAAGGAACATGACCAGAGCGAGGAAGGCAGGTTGAGCTATGGATGAAATTTAACTTTTCCTTATAATGTTATAATTCCTAATTGTGTGTGTGAAATTAAACATCAGTCTTATTCTTTATATAGCTGAAAAAGTATATTCAAAATGGCGAAACTATTTAAGGAAAAGAAATCATCAGGGGCAGTGTTCAGACAAAGACGAGCAGAAAAAGAGAAAGCTGGGAAGCGGATGTCTGAAGCTTTAAAGGAGTACTTGACTTCTCACAAAAGGAGAAAGCAAGATACTACTGCATCAGAACCAGTTTCCAATGTTGCAAGCGAACCCGTACAAATCGATATCGATGAATCTTCAACATCATCATTCAAACAGCCCATCTCAGTCCAAGAGGCTGTTAATGTAGATGATGCAAATACTGGAAAAATACCAGAACAACAAGATGATGAGCAACCTTCCACATCATCACACTCTGTCTACCTTGAGAAGACTATTGACCCAGAAGAATCAAATGACGAAGAAGAAGAAAGAGAGGAACTGCAGCAGGAGGAACAATCTACTTCTTTGGCAATACTGGATTTGTCGGATCCAGCTAATTGGCCAGCTGTTCTCACCACCTCACTAAGGGATGCTCTTGTCAGGAAAGGGCCTGCAAAGCAAAAAACTAACTTCATTTTCCCCAAAGATGCAGCGAATAGACGTTTCACTAAAGCAAATTACAAGCGACGGCTGCCAAACGGAGAAGAAACCGTTAGAAATTGGCTGGTTTATTCTGTCAAATTGAACAAAGTATTTTGTTTTTGTTGTAAGCTATTTGCAACTAAAGTCACTACAAGTTTGACACGTGGAGGTTATAATGACTGGAAAAACTTATCTCAAAATCTTTCCATTCATGAAAAGTCTAACTCTCATCTTGTCGCTATAAGAGACTGGAATGAACTCTCGAGAAGATTTGGTTGTGGAAAAACGATAGATGCAGCTTCCCAGAGATTGTTGGCAAATGAAACACAACATTGGCAAGATGTTGTTAAGCGCCTTATAGGCATAGTAAAATATCTTGGTCGCCAGTGCTTGGCTTTCCGAGGTAGCAGAGATACATTATACAGTGACAATAATGGGAATTATCTGCAACTTGTGGAAATGCTGGCCACATTCGACACCGTTATGCAGGAACATCTGAAGAGAATAAAAAATAAGGACATTTTCCAACATTATTTGGGGAAAGACATTCAAAACGAATTCATCAGCCTTATAGCGAAAGAAATCACAAAACACATTCTGCAGTTGTTGAAAAATGCAAAGTATTATTCTATAATACTTGATTGCACACCAGACATTACATTAATTGAACAAATGACTATAATTGTTCGATTTGTGTCCATCAAGGAAGGCGAGTCTCCAACTGCTGAACCAGAGATCTGTATAGATGAAAAATTTCTAGGTTTTATCCAAATCCAAAGTTCAACTGGAGAAGGTTTAACTGAGGCAATTTTGTCTGAACTTGAAAAACTTAAGATCCCAGTTGTTGATATGAGAGGACAAGGATACGATAATGGATCCAATATGAAGGGCAAACACCAAGGTGTTCAGAAAAGAATCCTGGATTTAAACTTGCGTGCCTTTTATATTCCCTGCAGCGCTCATACATTAAATGTAGTTGTGAATGATGCAGCCATGTCATGCAGGGATGCTGCAACCTTCTTTTCTATTGTACAGAAAATCTATGTGTTTTTGTCAGGATCCACAGTTTGGTGGAATGTCTTGAAGAAGCACATTGGCAGACTTACGCTTAAACCTTTGTCTGACACCAGATGGTCTTCAAGAATAGATGCTATTCGTCCATTTAGGTTCCAGGTTGGAGAAATTTTTGATGCTCTCTCTGAAATTTCAAGAGAGAACTCTCACACGGCAATGGCACAGTCTGATGCTGAATCTCTTTCAAAAGAACTGAATAACTTTAAATTTTTGTGTCTTATTGTGTTGTGGTACAACATCTTAAATAGAATAAACTTTGTTAGCAAACTTCTCCAAAGTAGAAGTATGTATCTCCCAGATGTTATAGATATTCTGGAATCCACAACCAATTATTTGAAGAATTATCGTTCTGATAAAGGGTTTGAAGATTTACTGGAAGAGGCAAAAGACCTGTCATTAGAAATGGAAATAGATCCTGTGTTTCCTCCTTTTGTGCGACAAACTAAAAAAAAAAGGATGTTTTGTTATGAAGCACCGGATGATCCGATTTGTGATCCTGCAAAAAAATTTAAAATTGAGTGCTTTTACAGCATTTTGGATGTATGTATTAATTCTCTTGATGAGAGATTTGGGCAAATTAAGCACCACAGCAAGCACTTCCAGTTTCTTTATAATATACAAAAACTTAAAGATGTACCAAGGGAAGCAGTTATGGAGTACTGTATAGACTTGCAGAATATTTTGACTGATGATAAATCAGGAGATGCTGACCTGGATGGAGCACAACTTTGTGAGGAACTTACAATATTGGCTCCTATCTTGAGGCCTACAATGACACCCAGTCAGATTCTAGCGTATGCACTTAAAAATGGCTTTGCTCCCAATGTGTCTATTGCCCTTCGCATATTGTTGACATTGCCGATATCTGTAGCCTCTGGGGAGCGAAGCTTTTCAAAGCTGAAGTTAATAAAGAATTATCTTCGGTCCTCTATGTCTCAAGAGAGATTGGTAGGACTTGCAATGATTTCCATTGAAAATCAGATTGCAAAAGAGATTGACTTTAAAACTCTGCTTCATGATTTTGTAACTGCGAAAGCAAGAATGGTTAAGTTTTTGTAGGCTACCATTCTCACTTTGTTTGTGTGCAATATCCGTTAAAGCACTTTACACTTTAGGTGAATTTGCACTTGCAGAAACCTAAAGCGTACAGTTTTATTCATTATATAAAAGTTTTTATAGTATTTATATATGTTTGTTTTAAAGCACCTTGATACTAGTTGCACTACGTCATGCAGTTTGAGTAATAGTTACTGCAGTTTACAGGCAGTTGAATGCATTGTTATTTATTTTTGTTTTTGTTGAATAAATGTTAGTAAAATACACTTTACAAAACCACAAATTTGGTCTTATTTTTCTCTAAAAAAAAAACAAAAAATTTATATGGGGAGGGGGGTTGGGGGGTTGGCAAAATGCTCCTTCGCCTGTGTAGACAAAATTCCTTGCACCGGCCCTGTCCAGGAGGCTAAGGTGTTTACCAAACTCAACCTTAGGAGTGCGTATAATTTGGTTAGGATTAAGGATGGATATGAATAGAAAACTGCATTTAACACAAGAATTGGTCACTGTGAGTATCTTGTCATGCCCTTCGGCTTATGTAATGCTCCAGCCAT
>OW240913.1:95455704-95519411 GCA_933207985.1 Pelobates cultripes
AGCACTATCAGTTTCAGGTTTTTAATCTTCTGAAAGTAACCTAGAAAATATATTTTCTGAGCACATTCCCTTTTAACACTTTCACTGTATAACAATAAGAGTTGCACAAGCTGTGGTTGCAGTCTGAAACCTATTTTTTTAGGTCATTTGAGCTCAATCAATCTTGTTGATTGAGTGATGGATGACTTGTACCTCAGTTTTCACAGCTCTCTCTCTTCTCTGCTTGATCCCCAAAATGCTGATTTAGAAATCTAGAGGAGAAAAACCCAGATCTGTCTCTTAATCTCAACCCAGGTTGGTCAAAGGATATATTAGTAAGGCCAGGACCCCCATCCATTTCTACACTATAGTCATCAAAATTACTACAGCTTAAAGTAATGGTTCAGGCCCTGGGGAGTCAGCACAGCTAAACGTACAAGGGCACATGTATGAGTGTGGGGACGGTGCTAGTGATTGGCTGTATGTGTTTAGGGGAGTGGTTATGGGTTTGTAGTGGGGCAGGGATCATCTTACCTCAGTGCCTTTTGGGATTCTGGCCAGCAAACAACTTCCCTGCCTCTGCGCTCCTGTTTGTCCTGGGCCTGGTGACTTTCCTGCTTGAGGGATGGATATTGAAGGCATCCTGTCTGCCCTCAGAGCTGCAGCTGCCCTGGATGGCGGTAGGCACTTGAGGGAGCAATATGCTCACCTCCAACCTGTGGCCGCCGGTGTGGGTTCACCCCCCCACGGTCGGGCCTCTCCAGGGGCCTCCAACAGCCCCCGCCCGCCTGCTCGTCTGAGCCCTGATCCTTCACCTCGGGCCCGGTATAGGAGCCGGAGCCCAGGCCCGAGGCACCACCAGGCCCGCGTGGCAGCTCCAGCTGCTCCATCTGCCACGCGGCCTGCATCTACTGCCGCCCCCCGCGCACCCCCCGGCCGTGGACAGCGGGCCAGGTGTGCCAGAAGAGCTGCAGAGCATCCTGGGTGGTCTGGGAGGCCTTCCCAGCCCCCACGTGGTCGGCGCACCGACGGATCCAGAGCCGGGCCGGTGGTGGTGAGTGGGCCCCTCAGGGCCACGTGGGGCACGGCTGTGCTGTTGCTGGGGGGTGGAGGGGGGTCCTTCCCGGGCTCTGTGGGCTCCTCTGGGGATGAGGGTCGGCCGGGGGGGTCCCCCTCTCCTCCCCCGGGTTCTGTCGGCAGTTCCCCCCTCCCTCCTCCCCCCCCTGTGATTCCATCCCTTTCCTCTCCCTCTGGTGCCCCCTCTCCCTCTATGCTTGCCTCCTCCTCCCCTGTTACTGCTGGGCTGGGCCCCCTTCCACTCTCTGCTCCCCCTCCTGGCTCTCTCTCTGTCTCCCTTCCTCCTCCCCCCCTCCCTTCTGTCTCTATTTCTGGTCCCTATGTCCCCCCTGCACCCCATGGGTACTCACCTCGGCTGCCCTCCTCTGCGGGGTGTGAGCTTACCTCCTCTCCGCTGCTCTTCTCACAGGATCTGGCTGCTGTGGCTGCAGTTCCTGGGACCGGCCAGCAGATGGCGCCTGGTACTGCTGCAAGGCTGAGCAGTGCTGAAAATGAAGTTAACTCTCTGCTGCCTGGATCATCTTCATTTCTTTTGCCGCGGGAGGTTCCTCGGGCATCGGCTGGTGAGTTTACTAATTTTTCTTCTTCTCAATCTGGGGGTTCCTCGCTGGGGGGGTTTCTGGCAGGGCTTTGGGGTTTTCTTGATCACTGGGAGCAGGGTGCGCAAGCAGGTAGGGTCCCCCTATTAGATGGTCAGCTTCGGTCAGTGTGGTCCTCAGCGCTGCAGCCACAGGGGGTTCTAGCGGTTCCTGGGGTCACAGGGTCCCCCTCTTCCGGGTTGGGTGGCCAAACTGGCACCCCTGCTATGGCATCGGGTGCCTCGGCACCGGCGGTGGCTGGGGGGTCCCTGGCATCGGGTGACCCCCCCGGGTGTTGCGGACGTTGCGCGTGGTCCACCTATATGTGTTGGTCAGGGCCCTTGGGTGTGCACTTGAAACAGGAGGTTCGGGACAAAATTTGGAGGGGTGAATTGGTTGAGATTTTCTCCCTCCTTCCTATGGAGGAGGCTCCTCCTTTACTGGAGAAGGACGGGAAAGACTCCGACAAAGACAGGGAGAAGTACCGGTACCGGAAGATTCCTAAGACTTTCGGAAATTGGATTCGCGCATTTGCGATCCTGGCCAGTGTGATTGGGGAAAGGGCTCCGCAGAAGTGCTCCGCATTGTTCTGCTACCAGGATACCGTTTGGAACACTTGTCGTACCTATGGTGGTCTGGGGTGGTGGAAATATGACGAGCAATTCCGTCAACGGTTAGGGCCCCTCCATTTCATGGGATCAGATGGACATTGGCCTCTGGCTCTCCATTATGACCCGCCCAGCCCCCCAGCAGGGTGGGTTCTTGTCTTTTCTCGGGGGGGCCTCCTCCTCATCGGCCGCGCATCAGAGGCCAGGCTGTTGTTGGAAATTCAACGCCAGTCACTGCAAATGGGGGACATCTTGCCGATTCAAGCATGAATGTTCCACCTGTGGGGGAACCCATCCCGTCTCCCGCTGCTTCAAGCGGGGCAAAGTGGGTGAGAAAGGGGAGTTGGGGTCAAAGGGCGACGACGCCGGTGGTCATAAGCGCGATGCGCCCTTGGCTCGCCAGTTATAGGAATCGTCGGGCTGCCGACATCCTACTAAATGGTTTTGAGCATGGGTTTTGGATTCCGTTCACTTGTCGTCCCCCTTCCCCTCTGGTACGGAACCTTCGGTCGGTCCGGGAATTCCCATGGGTGGTTCGGGAAAAACTGAGTAAGGAGGTGTCATTGGGTCGGATGGCTGGTCCCTTTAGGGACCCCCCGCTCCCGGAATTGCGGGTCTCCCCCCTGGGTGTGGTGCCCAAAAAGGAGCAAGGGAAATACCGTCTGATTCACCATTTATCGTACCCGAGGGGGGGTTCGGTGAATGATGACATCTCTTCGGAACTCTGCCGAGTGTCTTATGCGTCCTTTGACGCTGCGGTGCCATGGTCAGGGCCGCGGGCCCTGGGGCCTTGTTGGCCAAGGCTGATGTGGAATCGGCCTTCCGTCTGCTGCCGGTGCACCCGGAATGTCACCATCTTCTGGGCTGTGTTTTTGAAGACCGGTATTACGTGGATATGTGTCTCCCTATGGGTTGTTCCTTATCCTGCTTTTACTTTGAATGCTTCAGTACATTCTTGGACTGGGTGGTGAGGAAGGAGGCTGGGATAGACTCCTTGCTACACTACCTCGATGATTTCCTTTGTGTGGGTCCCGCCAATTCGCCAGCCTGTGCAATGCTGCTGCGGGTTCTGAGCGAGGTGTTCCATCGGTTTGGGGTCCCATTGGCTCACGACAAGATGGTGGGCCCGGTCACTTGTCTCAGTTTTCTGGGCATTGAGATTGACTCTCTGGCGGGGGAATGCCGCTTACCTTTGGATAAGATTCAAGGCTTGCGGAGCGAGGTGGCCGTGGCCATGGGGCGGCGCAAGATTCAGCTGCGCTGCCTGCAGTCGCTCCGGGGGAAGCTGAATTTTGCATGTCGGATCATGCCCATGGGGCGGGTCTTTAACTGGCGTCTGGCTGTGGCGACGGCCGGGGTCTCCGGGCCTCGCCATTTCATTCGGCTTACACGGCCGCTGCGGGACGATTTGGCAGTTTGGGACTCCTTCTTGGCTACATACAATGGCCGGTCCTACTGGCAAAAGCCGGAGGTTTCTAATGCCGACCTCCACCTATTTACAGATGCGGCTGGCTCGGTGGGATTTGGGGCCATTCTGGGCTCTAGTTGGTGTGCGGCCGTGTGGCCGGACAGTTGGCATGTCTCTGGGCTCACGAAAAATCTGGCCTTTCTGGAGCTTTTCCCCATTTTGGTGGCAGTGGAGGTCTGGGGGTCACGTTTGCAGGATCAAAGGGTAGTGTTTCATTGCGACAACTTGGGGGTTGTTCAGGCCATTAATCGGCTGACAGCCTCCTCCCCTCCAGTGGTTCACTTGCTTAGGCGGTTGGTTCTCCGATGTTTGTGTCTCAATGTGTATTGTAGGGCAGAGCATATACCGGGAGTTCACAATGTGATGGCGGATGCTCTCTCTCGTTCACAGTGGTCGGAGTTTCGGGCTGTCGCCCCGCAGGCCGAACCGGTGGGAACGCCTTGCCTGGCGGACATCTGGTCGCTTGGTCAGGCAGAGTGATGGAATGGGTCCGTGGATCGGTTTCCAAGGCCACCTGGATTCGCTACAGTAAAGTGTGGGGTGAATGGGAGCAATGGGAGTTGGATTTGGGTGTTTTTTGTTCCCCGACCGAGCGTCTCGGGGGGCTACTGCAGCTCTTAGAACGCTGGGAATCTGAGGGTAAGTCTCCCTCTGCAATCTCCGCGCGTTTCTCCGGTCTTAGCTTTCTATTTAAGCTGCGCGGGTGGGAAGATTCGACTAAAGCATTTGTTGTGGGTCAGGCACTTAAGGGACTGCGACGCCGAGCTGTGTCGGTTGACGCACGGAGACCGGTTTCTGCGGTGCTTTTGTCACGACTCTGTGGGGTGCTCCCGCAGATCTGTTACTCGGTGTTTGAGGCATGGCTGTTTAAGTTGGCTTATTCGCTGGCATTTTTTGGGGCCATGCGTATTGGGGAACTGGTGAACCCTAGTAAGCGCAGCTGCGGGGGGGTGTTGTTTGCCGACGTTCAGTGCGAGCCGGGGCTGATTTCATTTCTGATACGACGGTCAAAAACTGATGTCCTTGGAAGGGGTAAATGGGTGCGGTTGGGTGCTGTCCCTGGTTCAGATATTTGCCCAGTTTCTTCCTTTCAGGAATTCTGCGAGCTGCGCCCGGTTTCTTCAGGCCCCCTTTTGGTTCATGAGGATGGGAGTTTTCTGTCCCATTTTCAATTTATTCGAGTTTTTCGTTCTGGATTGGAGGTATTGGGGGTTGACAGTAAGGAGTTTGGGGGGCACTCATTTAGGATTGGCGCTGCCACTGAAGCTTTTAGGCTGGGAATGTTGGCGCAAGCGGTTCAGAGGATTGGGAGGTGGGCATCTGGGCGTTTTGTCTCATATGTTCGTCCTTCCCGCATCCTAAATTGATGTTTTCTCCTTAGGTGGGAGTCCCCCCAGGGTCTGGGTGATCGGACACTCGTATGTCTTCTGGGCCAGACGGCGGGCGGCTGTCCGTCCGGGAGGTGAGCTGCTTGGTTTCACGCCTTCTGAAGCGGAGGTTCGCTGGTTTGGGAATAGAGGTATGAAGTGGGTCCGGCTCCTCCCTGAGCTAATTCAGCTTGCCCGGCTTTTGGGTCCACCTAGTGTCCTTGTAATTCACCTGGGGGGTAATGATCTCGGGACTATGCCTATTTGGGGGTTGGGGAACGCAATTAAGAGGGATTTAGCGCGGGTATTGTTTCTGTTCCCGGACGTTCGACTGGTCTGGTCTGAGGTAATTTCACGAAATTACTGGCAGCGGGCCCATAATCAACGGGCAATGGACCGTTGTCGGGTTAAATTGAACCGGAGGGTCTCCAAGTTCATGTTGGGGGTAAATGGGATTCCGGTGCGCCATAGGGTGTTTGAGCGGGAGGCAGCTAATTTGTTCAGGAGTGATGGTGTGCACCTCACAGAGGTCGGGCTCGACCTCTTTAATCTTGCAATCCAGGAGGCGGTGGAACAGGCCTTGGTTGGTTTTGGTGGGGCTCCCCGCTGATTTTAGGCTTAAAACAGCGGGGTTTGTGGCGGGAAGCGTGTCCTTGCCAACAGGGTTGGGGAGCAGATGGAATGTCAGGAGATGGACAAGGTGGGTCTCAACCTCCCCTGCTCTGTAAGGTAAACTTTCAAGTTACCGAATTGGACGTGCCCACCGAGCTAAGAGCCGGCTGGTGGTTAGAGCATTTAAGATGATAGGAATTTGGTTTGGACGAGGGGGGAGGCGAGACACCAGTGGGTAAAGTTTTTGGTGCATAGGTACCTGGTTAAGATCGTTGGCAAGGACGGTTATTTAAGTTGAAGGCTGTAGGGCTATAAGTGTTAATTTATTGTTAATTATGGTATGTATATATATTTATGTGTTTATCTATATTGGAATTAAAGGAAAAGAATGAAGTTCGGATGTGTCCTACAGTTGTAAGTTTTAATAAATGCTGTGGCCTGTTTCATCCAATATGCATTGTCTGTCATTATTGGGGGGATAAGTGGGTAGTCTTTCTTTTAGTCGAACCACATTCCCCGCTACGTACATACATGGTACAGGCTCAGCAAAGAAAATACTGCCTTTTCAGAGAAAAGGCAGGGTTTATATTGCTGCTGCTAACACCTCTAGGAAGGACTGGATTAACATAGGGGCTGATGGAGCTGAAGCTCCAAGCCATGCTCATGGAATTAATAAAAATACTACCCTTTACATTCATATACAAAAAAAACAAAAAACTACCTTCACATGCTCTTGCTTTGTGCCGAGGGAATTAAGTATCAAAACTTAAAAAGATGTATGGGAACAAAGCTTGTGTGGACTGGCTGACAATGAAATTAGTTCAGGTAAAGCTGACTTGCTCTTGCTACTTCAATCTCTCTACCACTGTGGCATGTCCCCTTTCTTCTACACTCACTACATCCACCTTTTCTTTGTATCAAGCTGCATACCAGGTTCTTCTGCCTACTTGTAAGAAGGTAAGGAGAAGAGTGGACAACTGAGTGCTAGAGGACAGTCCCCAGAAAGTGAAGAGTAGGTGCTCTATGCTAGCATTAGAATTTGTGCAAGCTCAGGTTCCTGTCTACATAGTGGGCTATTAGTTGGCCAGCGTCCATGATTGGCGGGCAGTCTGACATGCATTCAACCCAGGCTGACCTTTCAAATCTTCAGGCAGACCCACCCCTTTCTGGGCATGTCGGCTACTTTGGGTGATGCTGGATACATGACTCGCGTCAGTGGCCCACCCTTTTACCCCACCACCAATGTCCTACTTCACTGGATGCTGCTGTTAAGGGGAACAGATTTACTTGAGAGATGAAAGTGAGAGATTAGCACAGTGTTTTCTTGTAGCTCCAATCTGTTTCCCTCAAGCTACACCTCCACCAGATACAAGACTCTTTGAAGGTATGACTATTTTAGCATTTTCTGTTGATAGGATTCTGTAATTACAACAAGATAAAACAAGGAACTGATTTAGGAAATAAGAAACGAAAAAAATCAATCATAAAATGTTATACAATAGTACATCAAAGGGCTGCATCACATTCAAATAGAGCGATTTAGGAATCTATATAAACAATTAATAACAATATGTGAGCGCTCCAAAAAATAAAATGATAATGGTCTTGAACTGAACTCCAGCAGGAAAAAGATGAATAATGTGTATATATATAAAGAAACAGTTTCACCACTCTAAGGATTGTAGCAGTGTATCAATCTACGTATCACCAACTATTTAAGGGGGATGTATTGAATGCTTGACACCCTTATATCTAAATAAACCATCAATATTAAGAATACGAATAATTCAAAATTGTAACATAAAAGCTTTTTATTATCTCAGTGAAAATAACCAAAACAGGCAATTTCACTATTCAATAAAATCAACATACACTGTCATATAGTGACCTAATGACACTTAGATACATCTCTGTTATTAAAGGATTCTGTAATTATACCCATCATAATTGTTAGCCTGAATGGGCTAATAATCTAACTTTGCCTCTATGTGCTGTCACTCAGATGGCCACTAGAGGTGCTTTCTATTTCAGTGCTGCACAGTGTGTGCAGCACCTGTGTTCAACATCTCCACGCTCTGCATGGAGATGCTGAATGTTCATAAACACTAAAGCATTAGGAACACAAATATTAAGAACATTAGGAACACAAACCTGTATTCCTAACACTTTAGTGTCCTTTCCTTTCCCATCAGTGCTTTCCTATGGGGAGGGCTTCTGAGCCACGTGACTGAGTTTTACTTAGTCAGTGGCTATCAGGAAGATAAGCCACTAGAATGGACTAAACCCTGCAATGTAAGCATTCCTGTTTCTAAAAAAAACTTTTCTGTTTTACATTGTAAGGTTAAAAAGGCAGGACCACTGCACCCAGGTCCTTTGGGAACACATACACATATGGGTTGAGCATTCTTCTCCCTGTCTGGGATCCTGTCTCTGTGGAAAGTACACTAGAGGACATTAGTGGAGAGTAGCCAGCGGTGGTATTTAACCCCTACATTAGGGGAGTTAGTAAAGGATGGTAGTCTATTAAAGAGAATTTGTTATTATTCTGTATTTGATCAGTAAACAATCTGACTTTTCAACATTTTTGTATTTGTGTGATTTAAACAAATCGATTTGTTAGATGGCGAATTTATTCGTCCTGTGTAGAACGGCCTTTGAGTCATTTTTAAGCTGATCGATCAGCTAAAGAACAAATTGTAAGGGGTTCTCTGCAGGACAAATCGATTTGTTGTCAAACAAATCCATTTGTTTAAGGGAGAGTGCAATGAATACTTGTCTAGGGAATCCTGTAGGTCATCACATTTTCTTAGAACTCTGATCTGTAGGAGATTGTCTTAGGGTTTTAGAGTACTTCTGCATGCGTTGTGAGGGCGAGAAAGACTGTTAAGTGCAAGCGACACTATTTAGAGCAATTTGTAGTTGTTTTTTTAACGTGAAAAATTTACTTGTATCGCAGTTGCAATTTTTTTTATATATGATTTTTATTGGTTCTTAACAACAAAGAGTACACAATCATTATAATTTTGTGGTGAGGACAAGAAAATAAGGTACCGTTATCTCAAATAAAACAGTGATGATAGTGCATAGTATAAGTTGATCGAGTGTACACCAAAGTATACAAAACTGTCTTCTACAGGCATATGTCCATAACACAAAGTATGATATGCGATAGATTGCCCGGGGTACAGATTTTTGCCAATTTTCTTAATTAGTAAGTGATGCAGAAAATAAAATAGGGGACACAGAACATAAAAGGGGGAGCTAACACAAGGGGTCTAAAATAATAGGTTAGACATACCGACATACTGAAGTATCAAAAGAAATTAATTCTGCAGATACATGTCATTTATCAAATTAAGTGATGTGAAAAGTAAAAGGATTGCTCTTTGTGGTTGCACATCTCTTCACCTACAGCACAAGGAGGATACGAAGTTGCAATTTTGATGCATATACCAATACTGCGACAAATTATGTACAGCTAAAAATTATTTGTGGAAATTCTTTGGGATCATTAAAAAAAACCAATATAACGTAATCACCATTTGTGTGTGTGTGTTTTTTTTAACGAACTGTTCATGTTGCTACTAAAATGAAATTGATTTGTCTGTGTGCATCTCTACTTATGGCACACAGACTCTAGTAATGAGCCCTTGCCCAGCTTGCATGGTTTACTGAATATGAATGTGGCCTGTATAAATTCATCATATCCTGGCTGTCCTCTGATTCAGGGTCTCAGGGAGACAGAATTCCTAGTGTCTGTGTCAGACACAGCCATTCCTTAGCAACAGTATTGTCAGGAGAGATTTAGCAGTTGGAACATATGAATTCCACATAATGCTAGAGAGCACTTTCAAGCCCTGTCTGGCTGAATACAGACTTTTCCTGAAATTACTTAGCTATTTGACAAATCTACCAGGTACATAAACTACTGATCTACAAAATCTGGCAACGTTGGTTCACTTAACCCCGCAATCTGCATATAAAAAGGACATGCATTGCTTTGAGACAACTGTCTCATTTAAAAGCTTTAGCCTCATCCTGCAGGATGAAAAAAGCAGGTAAATATGATACCCCCTCATATTTTCCTGTTTCTTCTTTCGTATGGTTTGAATCCAGGGAGGGCATTGATGTAACCAGTGTCCTATCCCTAGGAATGTGGGAAAAGTGCCTTGGGCATGCCTGACTGATTTACTCATGTGCATTTGGAAGATCACTTGACCTTGCAACATCCTATTTTACAAAGACTTATGACAGTGATTGCTCCACTAGATGTCTGGTGACCATGAGGTGCAGGGTGAAGGTAAATTTTACTTACTTGAATTTGTCCTTGCGACCCCCACAATTGTCTTGGTACTCCATCTGCCAGGAACCCACGTCAGAGTTTGATTCTCGTGCATGCGCAAGTGTACAACACTGAGATCTTTGGAGGATCCTGTGAGACTTCAGAATCCTTCGTAGACATTGCCCTTTTCCCTACAGCTGTTACTAGTGATGACTTGGGGAAATGACAAAACCTGAAGGCGGTCGCTCCACCATCAAGTTTTCTAAGGTGTGGGAAATTTACTAAGACAAAGTAGTCTATACTGTGTCTTAGTATATCTTTTGACTGCATTGGAATTTTAGTGGAATGTCCTAAATATTTTATCTTATGAAATACTAATTTCTGAGGAGGGGGGCTGATAGAGCAAATGTGTATTCCTAACTCCATAGTGCCCTAGCCCCTGTTTGGGTGCTGGGTCCCTGCCTCAATGGATAAAAAGGTGAGTTTGCTTAACTTTTCACACTCACGTCATTGGTCTCAGGTGTGCAGTTCCACCTCTTTGGCTGTGATGATCAAGATTGATGATGTGTCTTGTAGGAGAGCTTTGGGAGGTTAGTACGCATGCACAGCGAAATGCTGCATCATGTTAATCAGATCGTCTCTCCGAAACTTTTACTCCTCTGTTCCATAGAAAATGCAGAATGATAGCCACCAGAGGAAAGTTAACCCTGCAGTAGTTTAGTTGTTGAACTAAGTCCGCACTGAAACATAAATATTGAATATTAGTAAATAAAAGACATGTTTGTCTGGAATATCCTCTGTATACAGCATATTCAACTGAGCCAGAATTAAACTGATAATTGAGAGTCCATGGGAAAGTAAAAATGTTGTGACAAAATAAATCATGTCATGCATCACAATTACTGGGGCCAAAGTCTGCACATCTATTGTTACAAAAAATGTGATTATTACAAATAAAGGGTCTCAGAATATCATCCATTTATGACATGCTAGAGTTAAGTCATTTTTATTTAGGAAAAACTCCTTTATTTAGTTTGGCGAACAGGCTAAGAACTTTTTTTCTGCAGATTATATAATATAATGGGGTATCCGTGTTATTCAGTAAACTAAGATTAACTGATTACATCTGTATGACAACATTGAGGATTAAATAACCAAGTTGTCACTGAAGCTGAGTTTGAGAGTTTTTCCAAATCAGCTATTTTATGCTCAGTTATACATTTTAGATTAAAGTGGCTAAAATTCTAAGAATAGTGAATAACCTTGTAAGCAGGTCTGGACTGGCCATCGGGCATATTGGGAAATACCTGGTGGGCCGTGATGGCTATGGGCCAAGGCCAACAGGGGAGATCAGTGTACCTCCGATGGGGAGATCAGACAAACTGTCTCCCTACCAGCCCACAGCCACTGAGATGTGGCAGCCGGCGGGGGAGGAAGGGAGAGAGAGATGACCCGGGGAGCTCTATTCTGCAGCTCCGCTGGGTTTCCTCTTGCGAGGTCGGAGAGTTGCTGTGGTTACTATGGCAACACTCCGATCTCGCGAGAGTGAACTCAACCCCAGGAACTACAGGGTAGAGTTCACTCATCACCGGACCACCATGGGACATAAACTTTATATATATATATATATATATATATATATATAATGTTTTATATTTACCCCACAGCACCCCAAACACCACACTGCACCCTTCACACACACACACACACACACATCCCAAACACCGCACTGCCCTCTGACTCTCTGGCCTGCCCCCTTCTCAGCAGGCCACTGTGATTCAAAAATACCCAGGTCAAATTTTTTATCCCAATTTGGCCCTGCTTGTAAGCAGGAGGGCTCCAGAATTTTCTTCCCCCTGGTATAAAATGTATTGGACTTTTTTTTGCACTGCATAACACTGCACTTAAAGCATTAAAATTATGTGGTGATCCTATAATAGTGAAAGTGTTTAGATGGATTCAAAGTTGTTGCATATTATGCTTTGCAAATGTTTGTATTTATACACTATCTGAAGGGGAGATGTAATACAACTTTCATATATCCTGAGGGATTTATTAAGGTGCAAGAAAGAGTCATTTTCAGGTGGGGGGAAGAGGCATGACTGCTGCCCTGAGGGGTTGGCATAGCAACCACATGCATACAGTTGGTTTGACAGTTGGAAACAGGAAATTCTAGGAAAATTACTAGACTACTGGTGGCAGTGTCTTTCCCCACCCAACCTCCCACACAGTTCTGTTTTGGAATAGTTGTTTGTGTTGTGTTTCTCTGTTTTTTAAAAAAAATTCACAGCTGCGGATTTCTTGCACCATCAACTTTGATAAATGAATAATGCCCGGGCTTGGGCAGTCGCAGCCTGAGTTTGGTTGCTGACGAAGGACAGGCTGAAGAGGCTCTGGAAGAAGTTTGAAGTGTACCTATCTGCTGGGTAAAACCAGCAGCTAACAGTATTTGGTTGTGCTGGTTTAAATAAAGCTGTGACTGTTGTCCTTACCCTCTTAACATGGTGTTCCGTTACTTATTGGGAATGGAAGGGTAATGGGATTTGGTGATTCAGCAGTCATGCAGAAATAAGCTAGGTAGGATAGAAAGACATAAACTGTGACTTTTGCAGAACTAATTTTCGATGCCTTGAATGACAGAGACTAATACAATGCAGGAATACTTCTCAACTGTCCCAGATCCGGGAGGACAGTCACAAATTAATGATCCGGGCCCACAGTCTTGGGTTTGTTGCATGATGTCACTAATCTGTGAAGGGAACATTAGATATATTCACTCTAAGAAAACTGAGGGCACCAAGTCCATGCCAGAGCACTTCAGAAACACACAAGACATAGGTAGCCCCGATTAGGGCCTGCCAGAGAGACTGTCAGTCAGATACAGTCTCTGGCAGAGGAGCAATGAAAACACAGCCATTCCTGTAAAACATGTACTAAACCATGTACTGAATGGAGTGTGTATGAACTGCGTAAATGTTACAAATGTAGCTTTTTTCCCCTCGTGTCACTCCCTGTTATGTTTTGTCTTGTGATGTCATACATATTATAATTATGCAAACTAGCATCGGCAGTATGTTTTTCCAAGAAAGGTGGCAACCCTAATGGAAGGTGTGTCTGTGAACTGGATGGAAGGTGTCTGTGAATGGTGTTTGAATGTGTGTCTAAACTTTATTTTCTGTGTCACTGGCAAGCCACCAGTTGGACCCATTCAGTTAGGGCAAGGAGAAGTCTGCCAGGCAGTAATATTGGGTGACGTAGTGATGGGTTTAACACAATATGGCCATATGGTGGAACTGAATCCCCAAATGCGTTTGTTGAGATAGGTGATTTAAGTAGTCTTGTAAAAGTTAAAACCATATTTTTGTGTGTGCACGCTGGTTTCTTATATGTATTTTGTATAAATTTTGGTCTTTAGGACAGCACTTTTCCCCGAACATATATTAGAGGAATTCCCTGCTCTGGTGCGTATGTCTACGTTCGGGTAAATTTCATAGACAAGCACACTAGAGCAGGGAATGCCTCTAATCTATGTTCGGGGAACTTTCCCATAACATAGAAAAATGCACCAGAGCAGAGAATCCATCTAGTCTATGTTCGGAGAACGCTCCCCAAACATAGATTTGAGGGATTCCCTGCTCTGCTGCGCTTGTCTATGTTTGGGAAATTTTCCCAAACAAAGACCTGCACTGGTGTGCATGCTCTGTAGCGCATCCTCACTTACCGACCAATTCATTTTAGACCGGGTCGTAAGAAAGGAACTTCGTCGGTAATTGAGGAGTAGCTGTGTTTATAACTTGTGAATATTTTTGCACAGTTCCCTAGACTTGTGCACAAATCCCTTTTAGCTATAACTCACAAATCAACCTGACAATCTATAGACGTGGTTTACCTAACGAGTCGATTAATTTAGATAGATTAAAAGGCATTTTATTTATTTTTTCCAATGCAGCTGAAAAGGATTTGTGCACAAGTCTAGTAACAGCTTCCTATTTGACTAATTACTACTAGTGCTAAATGCAAAATAATTAGTGTTTGTTATTGTCTATACATTGCCTTGCAAAAGTATTCACCCCCTCCTTGGCATTTTTTGTGTTTTGTTGCCTCACAACCTGGAATTAACATGGATTGTTTGAGGATTTCCATCATTTAATTTACAGAACATGCCCACAACTTTAAAGATTTTTTTTTTATTGTGTAGAAAACAACAAATAGGACAAAATAACAGAAAAAGTCAATGTGCATAACTATTCACCCCCCTAAAGTCAATACTTTGTAGAGTCACCTTTTGCGGTAATCACAGCTCCAAGTTGCTTTGGATAAGTCTCTATGAGCTTGCCACATCTTATCACTGGGATTTTTGCCCATTCCTCCTTGTAAAACTGCTCCAGCTTACTCAAGTTGGATGGTTTGCGCTTGTGAACAGCAATCTTTAAGTCTGATCACAGATTTTCTATTGGATTGAGGTCTAGGCTTTGACTAGACCATTCCAATACATTTACATGTTTCCCCTTAAAGCACTCAAGTTTTGCTTTATCGGTGTGTTTGGGGTCATTGTCCTACTGGAAGGTGAACCTCTGTCCTAGCCTCAAATCACGAACAGAGTGGTACAGGCTTTGCTCAAGAATTTCCCTGTATTTAGCACAATCCATCTTTCCCTCAACTCTGACCAGTTTCCCATTTTGGGCTGCTGAAAAACATCCCCACATCATGATGCTGCCACCACCATGTTTCACTGTGGGGATGGTGTTCTTTGGGTGATGTGTTGGGTTTGCGCCAGACATAGCGTTTTCTTTGAGTCTCCCATAGTGAGTCTCATCAGACCAGAGCACCTTCCTCGATACATTTTGTGAGTCTCCCATATGCCTTTTCGCAAACTCAAAACGTGCCATTTTGTTTTTTGCTGAAAGTAATGGCTTTCTTCTAGCAACTCTGCCATAAAGCCCAACTCTATGGAGCGTACGGCTTATTGTCGTCCTATGTACGGCTTATTATACTCCAGTCTCTGCTGTGGAACTCTGCAGCTCCTCCAGGGTTACCTTAGGTCTCTGTGCTGCCTCTCTGATTAATGCATCTCCTTGCCTGGTCCGTAAGTTTTGGTGGGCGGCCGTCTCTTGGCAGGTTTGCTGTTGTGCCATGTTCTTTCCATTTGGTTATGATAGATTTGATGGTGCACCTGGGGATCATCAAAGATTTGGATATTTTTTTATAACCTAACCCTGATGTGTACTTCTCAACAACATTGTGCCTTACTTGTTTGGAGAGTTCCTTGGTCGTCATGGCAGTGTTTGGTTAAGTGTTGCAGCCTCTGGGGCCTTTCAAAAAAGGTGTGTAAATGTAATGACAGATCATGTGACACTTGCACACAGGTGGACATCATTTCACTAATTATGTGACTTCTGGAGGTAATTGGTTGCACCAGTGCTTTTTATGGGCTTCATAACAGAGGGGGTGAATACATACACCCACGTCAATTTTCTGTTTTCTATTTCTAAAAAATAGTTTTATGTATATATTTTTCTCATTTCACTTCACCAACTTCGACTATTGTGTTCTGATCCATCACATAAAATGCAGATTAATAAAACATTGAACTTAAGGCTGTAATGTAACAAAATAGGTAACAAGTCAAGGGGGTGAATACTTTTGCAAGGCACTGTATATTTTTTTGCTGTCTTTAGTACGTTCCTCCATTAGCACAGATGAGACTAACAGATTTCTGATTTTTCTTGTAATGAAAATTAACTTGACATCCAATCAGAAGTATATATATTTCCACGTTCAGAAAATGTTTTTTCATTTCCAATTTTAAATCATTAATGGCTATTGCTATTTACCCAGCCTTTGATTTTCACTGGTGCCCCCCCCCCCAAAAAAAGGAAGATTATTTGGGTCCAATGGTCCTTGTCTGTATAAAAATGCTGGGATTCAACATAAGCAGCACTCTACTTTTCTCTTTACAACCACTGCAACAGATTTGTAAAATTCATGAACTTTTATCAAACACAGTAATGGGCTGTCTCTTCACTGTACGAAGTTGCACTTTTTGAGTCTCTATTTAAAAAGCTATTACATGCATCTTTAGTTACAAAAGAAATATTAAAGATGTTAGGTGATGTGCCATAGAATAGATATATTTTCTGCTATTTATTCAGATGGTATGAGTTGGTAATTTCACATTTTATTGTATTACAAGCCCTATGAGTGGGGCAGAAGGTAGTAGTGCATCTGCATCAGAGCCTTAGTTTTTTCCTTGGTATTGAACACACTAAACCTAGCAATTTTTTTTTTTTAACTCCATGTGACTTAGTCAGGTATTATTAAAGTGGCACTGTCACCACCTAGGGACTTTGCATAATTTGCAAAGACCCCCCACTGTGACATTGGTGCTGTGGTCTGGTGGCGGTGGTCAGGGAAAGGTGACATCTACATACCTGAACCTATCTCTCATGGGTGCCACCACTAGTGAGACTACAGGTGTAGACTAGTCTTGCAATATCCATAGCACTTTGTTCACTAAATGGCTATTTGTGACAAAGTGACAACCACTTTGTAGAGTTAATCTTAAACTCAAGAGCTTAAAAATAAGATTGAGCTCTACAGGCACCCAGACCATTTGATCCCAATGAAGTGGCCTGGGTCCCCCCCCCTTCCATTTAAAACTTGGAGCTGAAAACATTGATGCTCTGTAGTAATGGCAATAGGTTTATTGCAGATTTAATATGACCGCAAGTAGAGGCGCATCCGTGAAACAGTGGAGAAAGACTCCACTATCTCAATCTGGTGGTCTCAGAATTTTGATGAGCATGCGCCCTAGCCTAGGCTGAATTGGCTAAGATTATCAATCTTGATGACCTCAGCCAAAGAGCTGAGCTGCATGCTGGAGACCAGCCCTATGAGGGAGAAAAAGTAAGTAAACTCACCTTTTTATAAATCTTACTCAAAATGTGCAATTTTTAACAAATCAGAAGGGGCACTCCGTCTGTAATTTTCATTGCCATTGATTTCCTATATATATATTTAACAAAGACATTACAGCGTAAATCAAGAGAGGTTGTCAACAATAGAGCACTATGCCTGTCTGAGGTGCTGCACAATTTTTATGATTATATAGAGAAATGGCCAAGCATCTAACATAACACATGCTAGATAGAACTGCATCATGAAAAAGAGTAGAGACCAAACTCAGAAATTGCTGAAGTCCTGATTAACCCTTGCCAGCCCTGGGTGAGACATAGCCCCATGGTATAGCCAGTATCCATAGAGCCCCGTATCTCAGATATAGGGATGTGTAAGGGGTGATCAGGATGCTCACTGGGGTGTAGTGTCATGTACCCATCCGAAGTTAGGCCCCTGTTCCTGGGAAAGTGGTCATTGTCTACAGGGTCTCTGAATGACTGCCAATGGAACAGGTTTGAATCTCCGCCAGGATCGTCAAGGTCGGTTCGTGTCTCTGTTGCTGGAATATATTCTTCTTAACTCCTAAAAGGGTCTCTGTCCTCAAATGTAGGTTGCATAGATTATTAAATCAGTGTAGTTTAGTTAGAAAATATTTTTGTGGCTAGGGGGAGATTTTATTTTTTTAATTCTTTATTTTTGTTGTGCATTGCAAGATAGCAAGTAAAGACAGAGACAATGCAGTAATCAGCTTAAGAGAGTAGAAGCAAGAGGTTACAAGACTTGTCTGGGATACAGCACTATTTTTTTAAAATTACAGGAATACAAGTCACTTATGTGACATGGCAGAGGAGTTACCCCCCAAAAGGCCCCATGTGACCTCAAATATGTAAATATGTCACATATGAGTAAACTACAATATATACTATATTCTATAAGAATGCAAAAAGTAAATGAAGCCATTCTATAAGAATACAAAAAGTAAATGTGCCTGTGCCCAATCGCTAGTAATGAGGCAGAGGAAGGAAAGGGAGTCAGCTCAGCCTATGCCTTGTAAGGTCCAGGTAGAGTCCTGCACCAGAAACTGCCCCAGCAGGCATGATAGCTCACGGGTAAGCCTGAAAAAAAGGATGGCTTGGAGACATGAGCCGTAAGGCAGCAGCACCCAAGCTGTTCCGTCCATCCAGGAAGCATGTAGGCGCAGCATCAGGAATCCAGAGAGGTTGTTCTCAGTATACGCCAAGATGTGTCTATCCGGGAGCTGGTGTAAAGGACAGGTCTGATCTGGAGAGGGCTCCTCTTCTCCCGGTCTATCTAGATGTGCAGGACTGTGAGACATGAGGTCTGGCATGAGATCAGGAGCCGCGGTCCACATGCGAGCGGTCAGCTTCACAAAGAAGGCGTCGAATAGCTCTGTCAGCCTGCTCTCCACATCCCATCTCCCACCGCATAGGTCAGGCGAGCAGGCAACCGCCATTGTAGTGGTAGGGTCGGTACTGCTTGTAAGTGTCCCTTGGGCACAGCATAGTAGTTGAACCTTTGGGGTTTGGACCAGGATCACCGCGTCCTCCTTTGAGTGTAGGAGCAATCCTTAGTTCACGTGCTATAAGAAAGCCCAGTATAGCAGGGTAGTGGTAAGTCTCTTGTAGCTGCAAAAGTAGAGTCCCAAGGGCCAGTAAACATGGGTAAATCAGTAATTAAGTTGGCAGCTCTTTCAGAATACGGCCGACCACCACGCAGGTTAGGCCCTGCCCCCCTCACTAGGGGGAGATTTTATCATATCACAGAGCCACAGAGATTCCTGCTGATTCCTTAGAACTAAAAGTATGAGACACACCAGGAACATGTTACAATTTTTTTCCACAAACAAGTAAGAGAATATTCTATTATGCTTATTACATTGAATTAATTTCCATATTTATACAGGGTCGAAATTATAGTGAGGTGATGGTTTACAAAGATTTACTATGGAATTTGAGATTCACATGTTCTCTCCAGGAACACAGCTATTTGTAGGGACAAGTGCAATTATTTAATGATGGCTTGAAGAGAAACATACCTTTTCCAAGCCAGTTTTGTGAATGGGGCGTTACTGACTGTCTGAAAGCTTCAACTGACCGCTCTCAGCTAATCAGTGCCCCCTGCCTGGCTTCACTTCTCACTTCCTGAAACTGACATTTCAGAAGCCGGACGCCACGTTGGGGGAAGTTGAGATGGCGCTGGATTAAACTTCGGAGGTCCAACTGTTCACAGTTAAACTGGGGGCCTCCAAGCACCATAAGGCACCATAACAACTTAATGTAAATGAAGTTGTTATGGTGTCTAAACCATCCCTTTCACTCATTTCGGTGGCACTACTCTCTAGGGACAAGTGATAAAATTTTTCTGTATGGGTCAGTGTGTGTCTAAATGGGTCTTTGTGTGCCTGTATGGGTTATTGTGTGTCTGTATGGGTCAGTGTGTGTCTGTATGAGCAGGGCCAGCCTTAGGCAATTAGGCGCCCTGTGCGAAAAGTCTGCACGGCGCCCCCCACCAGCCACCAAGTTGCCTGTATACAGTCACACACACAGAGACGTGTGTATCGCGAGGCAAACAAGGCATCTGCCTTGGGCGGCACTTTGCAGGGTGCAGCAAAAAAAGCCACCACCAAACGCCCAGGCAGATCCCTTGCTTGCCTCTCTTCCTGGGGGGCTCAAGAGCTGGCCAGCTGGACACTTTTGAGCCACCCCCCCAGAGGCATACTCATCTGAGCTCTTCCTGCTCAGCTACCTCCTCGCCGATTAATGAAGCCGGGAGCCGGAATATGATGTCAGTCCAGCTCCGGGCATCACTAAGCGCCGCCTACTCAGCCTGTGTGCCCCCTGCCTGCCCGCCCAGCAGCCACATTGGACTGCAGGTAAGAAATCCACTCCAGCTCTCCCAGGGAGGCTGGGTGGATTTAAAATAAAATTTAAAAAATATTAGTTTGTGAGTGTTGGTGGAAATGTGTGTGTGTGTCTGTGAGTGTGTATGTCAAAGTGAATGTGTGTGTGAGTGTGTGTCTGTGAATGAATGTGTGTGTGTGTCTGGAGGTGTATGTGTGTATGTGTGTAAGTGTTTATGTGTGTGTCTGTAAGTGAATGTGTGTGTGTGTAAGTGTTTATGTGTGTGTCTGTGAGTGAATGTGTGTGTCGGTCAGTGGGGGCGTGCGTCTGTCAGTGAGAGTGTGTGTCTGTCAGTGTGTGTCCAAGTAAAGTGTGTGTGTGTGTCATTGTTTGTCAGTGTATATGACAGTGTGTGTCTGTCAGTGAGTGTGTGTCTGTTAGTGAGTGAGCGCCTGTCAGTCAAAGTGCGGCCTTGACAGAAAGGGGTGGGGGAAATTTAAACTCGGTTACAGGCATGTACACACACACTCAGTTAATTGCAGTCACACAAACAGGCACAGGCACACACAACGGCACAGCTACAGCGACACACACAATTAGTCACACACAGTCAGACAGTCACACACACACACACACAGGCAGTCACACAGACAGAGAGTCACACATACACAGACACACATACACACACAGGCAGACAGTTATACACACACAGTCACACACACACAGACACAGATAGACAGTCACACACACAGGCAGGCAGTCACACAGACAGACAGTCACACACACACACACACACACACACACACTTACCTCTTTCCAGTGGATGCAGTTGGTTGATGGGAAGCAGGGACTCCTTACCTCTTCCTGTGCAGCAGTTACCAGGGGCTTCGGGAAGGTATTAGCCCTGTCTCCGCCTTGCGATAAGCCACTCGTTAAGCCCCGCCCGCTGCATCGATATATATATATTTTTAATAGACCCAGGTGGAGAATAATTAATCCTCCACCCGGGTACCTGTTTAACCTCCCCTGCACTCCGGCCATGTGCGAGCTGTGTCGGCCACAGGGAGCCCCCTGGTCCATGGCGCCCTGTGCGGCCGCACAGCTCGCACACCCCTAAGGCCGGCCCTGTGTATGGGTCAGTGTGTGCCTCTATAGGTCAGTGTGTGTCTATATGGGTAAGTGTGTGTCTGTATAAGTAAGTCTGCGCTTGTATGGGTCAGAGAAACTGCTATGTTTACATATGGGTTAATCCAGCCTCTAGTGGCTGTCTCATTGACAGCAGCTAGAGGCGCTTCCGCACTTCTAACTGTGATTTTCACAGTGAGAAGATGCCAGCGTACATAGGAAAGCATTGTGAATTATTTCCTATGGACTGACTAAATGCGCTTGCGGCTCTTGCCACGCATGCGCATTCAGCCGATGACGTCCGAAGGAGGAGGAGAGTCCCCAGCGCCGAGGGAGCCTGGCGCTGGAGAGAGGGGTCATGAGGGTGGGGGCACCCTCAGGGCACTATAGTGTCATGAAAACAAGTTTGTTTTCTTGGCACTATAGTGGTCCTTTAATTTTATTAAAGCAGGGGAGAGGGGGGTGGGATTTAACTTTAACTTTATTTTTTTTCACAGGGAGAAGATCAGCAGCACTGATCCATCTCCCTGCACTTCACATTGACCGCGGAAGCACAGGGAGGCGGATCAGAAGTCCATGTAGCACATGTGCTCGCTCTGACAGCCTGTCAGAGCGATCACAGCTGCAGGGACAGCGCAATCTGGTGCACCTGGTCTGCCTTGAATACCGGCAGAGTGATTTTTTTTATGGTGTATGTATGTGCAAAATTTGAATTTAAAGAAACTTCTAAATAAAAAAAGAGGGAAAAAAAATAAAGGAAGATTTAGAAAGAGATTTTCAAATTAAATTTGAAAGGAGGAGTGCGTGGGCCAAAAACCCTCTCACCCATTTCAGCCCCAGGGGAAACCATTTGCATAACTACAGTCTTTGTTTTATGTTATGGTCTTTCAGAGTGCAAACACAATGCTTTACTGATTACCTGGCTGCTCTGGTGGACGGTAGCAGAGATTGTCACACTGCAGGCACACTCAGAGAGGAGAAACAAACAGCCACTATTAAGAAGTATTTTTAATTGGGGGGAAAAAACAAACAAATGAAATGAAAATGTAAATTAAAGTAGAAGAGGGGAGTGAATTGGCAACTGACAATACATTCAACTGTTTCATCTCTGGGTAAAGCATTTGCACTTTTTCAGTCCTTGGTGGATAGAGCAGACCTCCAGAGTCCAGATGCAGCACCTTTAGCAAATTACTAACTGCTAAGAGCTCACTTTGCACAGTGTTTTGGTAGGCACACACTATTCTTGACATCACAGTAACTCAAAGGGTCAACAGTACGGGGACAAAGAGGTTAAAGGGGTACTTCAGACACGAAAACAACTTTATCTAAAACAAGTTGTTATGGTGCCCGGAGACCCGTGGAGGCACTCTTACGTCACGGTCAAGGGGTTAAACCATTTTCAAACGGTTTAACCCTTGATCTGGAAAGAAAGGTACAATTCTTTCCATGCTAGTTTTGTGAATGGGAAGTCACTGATTGCCTGAGACCGTCAGCTGACCACTCTTGACCACGGCAGCGCTGCCTGTGGTCACTCCGTGTTTTACGCCAAAGTTGCCTCCAGCAGCGATGTCCACTCCCCTCTTCTGAAATTTAACTTTCAGAAAGCATGTGCTGCTGGGCAGGAGCCTTGCTGATTTACTGAGAGTGGTCAGCTGATGCTCTCAGCCAATCAGTGACTCCCCATTCACAAACCTGGCTTGCAAAGAAACGTACCTTTTCCAAGCCAGTTTTGTGAATGGGGCATCACTGACTGTCTGAAAGCTTCAACTGACCGCTCTCAGCTAATCAGTGCCCCCTGCCTGGCTTCACTTCTCACTTCCTGAAACTGACATTTCAGAAGCTGGACGCCACGTTGGGGGAAGCTGAGATGGCGCTGGAGTAAACTTCGGAGGTTCAACTGTTCACAGTTAAACCGGGGGCCTCCAAGCACCATAAGGCACCATAACAACTTAATGTAAATGAAGTTGTTATGGTGTCTAAACCATCCCTTTCACTCATTTCGGTGGCACTACTCTCTATTCCTTGCTGTTTGTGTTAAGAGGTTAATGTCTGTATGTACACATACAGAGTCCCTTTAATTTACAATTTTCTTTTTACTCTAATGGCAGTTGGGATAAGTAGATTAACCCTTGCAGTTTGCCTTTAAGTAAAATTGAGCATAATCAAAGAGGTTAATGAAAAATGTATTTTTAAGGTTGTATTTACTTTCATTTACATTCCCATCGAAAAGATCAGATTGATAAATGAATGTATTTACATTGTTCTGTAACATGAGTTTCTATGAGTAATTCATTTGGAAAGAAATATGTGACATTAGATCTATAAGAGCTCAGAAATGCTTGGAATAGTGCCTGGGTTTCAGTACAAGCGCAGAGCGTCTGATTTATGTGAGCCTCATGATTTTCCCTGTAAATATATTTCACAAGCTTCGTAATATTAAAGGTGACTCTGGTTCCTGATGTTATACTGCAGAGCGGTGCACTGAAAACAGAGCTCTGACAGTATCGGAGGCGAGGAATGACATTAAATAATTGCATAGTTATTTAAAGCATCCATGAGACGGCATTAAATGATATGAGTAAAACTATTTCAAATGAATTAAAAAATTTTTTTTTTTTTATATAAATTATATTTTTAAAGGAACACTCATTGAAATTGTTATGACTCAGGAATGTCCAGGCACCATCTTACCGTCAAGGGTTAAACCATTTTCCAACAATTTAACTGTGATCTTAGCCCCCTGGTGCCTGTCACCGTTGCCCAATGACTCCGTTTTCTCTCAGTCTATCACTGGATCCTATTTAATAAGATATTACATACTATTAAATCACAACGGGAACTTGAAATTGAAAAATGGCACTTTTTCAAAACACATTTGTTTGTCATGCATGTGTTCTACTAAATAAACCAATGGCCAACCATGGACATCTCTTTTTTTGGGTTCTCTCATTATGGTCTGGTGCAGACCTGCGCTCTGATTCCCTCATTGAATGTCAGACCGGAAATAGTGTTAAGACAGCTAGCTCCCAGTCTATTTCACACAAAACACATACTATGCATGCCACTCTTAAAAGAGCACCTGTTGGCATGTGTGACACAACTGTGGCATTGAAGGATGACTGTGGCCTCATTGGATGTACTTTGTGGGAGCGTTACAGAGACGTGGTATGTGAAGTCAGCATGCATTCTTCCAGTGTGGATTGTCACCAATTTATGCTAAAAAACACCCCTCACAGTTGACTAGGGGTCCCCCCAAAAATAATAAAATAGAGCCCTACCTATCCCTCTCACCCTAAAAATAATGAGGGGGGACAATACCATTAACATTTAATGTCTTTTTTTTTTCAGCCCCCAAAAAGGTTAAATTAAAATCCATAAAGCCCGTTGACCTTTAAAAATAAAAGACCCGAGAGGAAAAAAAAAAAAAAAATGACGAAAAAAATAAAATCCCGACAGTAAAAAAAGAATCCGTCTTCACCCAGGGAGGGCACCGTTGAGACTGAGCTTCGCAGGGCGGGGAAAGCTTATAAAGTCTTCCCACTCCCTGCAATTTGACTCAGAGCGCTCTGATTGGTTGGTTTAATAGTGAGCCTTACAGATAACCAATCAGGTATGGGTGGGGATCGGGGGACGGACGGACAATAAGTCCCCTCCGTATTGTCTTTTAGGGCCCCAAAATGCCACAAGGGGGTCGGGGGGGGGGACAACAGGTCCTCCCCCATTGTCTTTTAGGACCACAACCCACGCCGCTCATGGGTGGGGGCCGGGGCGGGGAACAATAGATACTCCCCCCTCTTGTCATTTAAAGCCCCCACCTGCCGCTCATGGATCGGGGTCAGGGGATGGGACAATAGGTCCTCCCTCCTCTTGTCATTTAGGGCCCCCACCTGCCGCTCATGGGAGGGGGCTGGGGGGACGGGACAATAAGTCCCCCCTATTGTCTTTTAGGGTTCCCACTATTGTTATTTGGGCACCCACCTGCCGCTCATGGGTAAGGATCGGGGGGAACAATAGGTCCCCCTATTGTTATTTAGGGCCTCCACACTCCGCTAATGGGTGGGGACCGGTAGGGGGACCCTAGGTCCCCGTTTAGCTGAATAGCCACCACTCGCGGGGCATGG
This sequence comes from Pelobates cultripes, assembly GCA_933207985.1. Classification (NCBI taxonomy): domain Eukaryota; kingdom Metazoa; phylum Chordata; class Amphibia; order Anura; family Pelobatidae; genus Pelobates; species Pelobates cultripes. The sequence goes on from OW240913.1 coordinate 95,480,680, forward strand.
GTGGGTGTTCGGGGGGGACACTATGTCCCTTGTTATTTATTTGAATATGTGGGCACTTTATTGGAGGGGAGGTTTTTTTTATTATACATGCCCCTACTCGCTACAGGCTGCTCACTGTTTAGTAGACATGCCCCTACTCGCGGCATAGCGAGTAGGGGCATTCGGCAGATTTCAATCTCCCTTATGCTAATATTATATATAGGTAGTAGAGTCTGGGGGGTTAAGAAAAAAACAGATGCAGCCGGTGCACCTTTAAGTGTTAGTAGCTAAATCTATGTTGCTGGTGGTTTGATTGGTTACTGGCCAGGAGTAAAGAGTTACTAAAGAGTGATAAAAATATGTTTACCATATATTGATGTGTGCACACTGCTGATAATCAATTTTCAAATATGCAATTGCGTAGTTACCAGATGTGTTTCCATTCTGTTGAATAATAAATCTATGATAATATGGTGTGATGATCGAAGAAACTGCATATTGATTGACCGAACTGGATTAATTACTGCATTGCAATATTTCAATAAGTAGTTAATGTAGAAATTGCAAATTGGCTATTGTTTGGTTTGACCAAATTGATTAAATTGCTGTTTTGTCATTTTCTATTATGCTTGCATTGCATTGATCTCACGCATGACCATTATTTTCATGTCACAATAAAAATAAAATTATTTTGTTTTGATAAACAGATTTAAAGGTCTGGAGTAAAAGGTATAATTATAGTTACGGTATATATAATGTAATTGTTGTGGAATCAATTAATAAATTGATTATCTTGCGTATCTGCCCCCGGCCAAATTAAGAAGTAATGCGTGCACTCTCCTAAAGTAATTCACACCAGACACAGGTTTTGGGTTAATGAAAAACTTGAGGAATGTTTATTCTGAGGGGACGGCATGTCCCTTATAAAGCAAAATTACATCAGATGCATTGTCAGAGATAACATGGAATAATACATCAATAATTGGTTAGGTGTTAAGTGGTTCATTTAGTGCTCTTCCTACCGGGTGTGATGTCACTGGTATCTTGGAGGTCTCCCCCAGATTCCAGCACCATCTTGTTAATGAGGGTGTTAGTCGATGTCAAAGGGAAACTCCCTAGTGGCCATTTTAGGTAAATCACATAGAAAGTTGAATAATGCTGATTGTAGTTATACTGAGTAAATAGGCATTTTACCAACATGGATCGGGTTAATATCTTTGTCCACAACAGTAATATAATAATAATATAATGATATGGTGTATATAATAATAATATAATTATATGGTATATATATAATATAATAAGAATATAATTATATGGTATAATATAATTATATATATATATATAGACAAACAAACCTTGCCCCAACCCTGCCTGCACAAGAGTAAGGGTGCCACATGTGCCTACTCGGCCTGTTCAAAACAGCTGTCCTCATTGCTTTGCTGTCTTTCCTGCTGAACAGAAGCCCTCGTTTCTGCATCGCTTTATCCCCTCAGATTTATCACAGTCATCTCCTGCAACCAGGGCCAGATTAAGAGCCCAGTGGGCCTGGTGCTGACAATTATGATGGGCCTAATTACAAAATTTTATTGACCAAAAACACTAAAACAGTCCTACCTCCTAAGCGTCATGTATCTGATGGAGATGGTGCTGGAGGGAAACTCATAGGACACAGCTATGAGAAAACACATACCCACGCTTTTATCTTTCAAGTAAACCCATACCCCCTAACAGCAGTGTCCAGTAAAGCAGGAAGTGTATGGATGGGGCAAAAGGGTGGGCCACTGACACAAATCACATAACCATAACTGCTGAAAGGGGTGAAAATACACAAAAAGGAGGCATGTCTGTGTCCCCATGTCTCCCAGTGTCCCCATGTCACTAGGACACTAGGGGACATTGAGAGACATTGAAAACACTGAGAGACCTGGGGACACTAAGACTTTTGGGGAAACTGGGAGACATGGGGACACTGGGTAACTTTGAGACACTAGAGGACACTGGGAGACATGGGGCACTGAGACACTGTGATACATAGCACACTGATATATAGGGGACACTGGAGACTTGATAAAGACCTGGGTACAGGTCAAAATGTTGCGGTGTCCAATAAACCTGCATAAATCTATCACAGTGAGTGCCTGAGATTTTTTTCTTTTATACTAGGGGACACTGAGACACTTGAGGGCACTGTGAGACATGGGGACACTGGGAGACTAGGAAACACTGAGACACTACGGACACTGGCACACTGCGGACACTGAGAGACACCAGGGACACGGAGACAGGGGATACTGAGATACTAGGGACACTGGCTGGAAGACATGAAGACACTGGGAGTGCCCCATGTCTCCCAGGTCTCAAAGTCGCCCAGTGTCCCCATGTTTCTCAGTGCCCCCGGTGTCTCAGTGTGCCCATGTTGCCCAGTGTCCTCTAGTATTTGTATGCCCATGTCTCTATGTCCCCGAGTGTCCCAATGTCACTAGGACACTAGGGGACACTTAGAAACATTGGGACACTGTGAGACATGGGGACACAGAGACTAGGGGCCACTGGGAGACATGGGGCCACTGTGTCCCTAGTGTCTCAGGGTTTCCATGTTCCCCAGTGTCCCTATGTCTCCCAGTGTCCCCATGTCTCAGTGTCCCCAAGTCTCTCAACGTCCCCATGTCTCGCAGGCTCGTAGCTGCTGTCTGGACTCTCTGCGCAGAGCTGCTCCCCCGCTGATCAGTGAGTAGAGAGAGGCAGATGCTGTAACTTCTTATCGCTGCCTCTCTCCACACAAACAGCGACCCCTACTGGCTGGGCTGGTATTGCAGAATAATGTCTGTTTATACTGAGATAGACATTTGTATTGCCGGTATTACTGCAATACCGGCACCGGCTAGGCAGTCTCAAATACCTGAGAAATACTTCTGAGAAATACCTGGCAACCATAAGAAATACCTGGAGTAGTGTGTAAAAAAAATAATAATATATATATATATTTAAATCAATGGGCCTATTCCATGGGCCTGGGCCTGGGCCTGGAGCTGCAGCTCCATCAGCCCCTATGTTAATCTGGCCCTGCCTGCAACGAGGAGAGGGGCAAGGGGCCAGAATGGACACCTCATATAAATCCTTGCAGGAACAGACAAAACTTGTGATCCATATGCACGTCTATACATTACATCCCTCACTGCTACCCACACATATACAGTTACAAACACCACACACACACACACACACACACACACACACACGCAAGCACACGCAGCTACACACACTCACAATCTAGATACACACAGACAAATACACACACTATATGTCTGTGTGTGTACAAAATGTTTGCAAGACTTGGTGGGGGAAGAGTTTGTTTGGGATGCTTGAGAATGATCTGTGTGCAGGTACTAGTAATATTAATCCAGCCATGTGAGTGTAGGGACCCCTAATCTCACGGCAGCTCTGAGTTATACCTGTCTGAGATAACTGAGAGTTACTCTCCTGATAATCAGGGGACATGAGGAGACAGATACAGTACAATTTTGTTCCCCTAGCTTCTCTGCTGGCATATCACTATTGGGATAGTGGCTGAAATAACCGTGATGCTGCAAACAGTAGCTAGTTCCTGGGACTGTAAATCCATTCATCTCAAACTGGCTGGTTATTTATGATTCAATAGTATTTTCCCATAATGTAATAATGATTCACTGTTGCATATCATATGCAATCTTACAGATATCATTATGTATTTTAACAGAGTACAAATATTTCATTGTAAAACTGTATATAGTGATGCAGAGATATTATTAAAACTTGCAGTGCTGCAAAGCGGTGACATAGAAAGTGAATATTACGGTTAACTCCTTTTTGAATAAGAGCATTGTCCTAGACTCAGTAATGCATAACATAGGTCAGTCTGACATTTCTGGGAAGTAAAATACCATCTTTATATAGTTTTGGGTGTTTGGATGTATTGTAATATCAGATGCACGCAATGTATAAATTGAACATATATCTTGAAAGTAGACATGTTTTAACAACATTTAAAGTGTGATATGTTGGAGTGTGACCATTTTTTATTATCTCTTAAAGTTCATTGGCGGATCAGACCTTTATCAATAGGCTACTGCTTCATAATGTACCACAAATCAGTCTACTGTACAGCTGAGCGCAGTCATATGGTTTAAGGGAAAAAGGTCAGTACTCACAGATTAAATGTCAGTTTGGGGTAGGTTTAGTTTAAAGAAGTGACCTGTTCCATGGACCGTTTCAAGATTTATGTGTAGAGAGCACAGCTTTGGAATGAAGCAACGTATGTTTTGTTTCAGATGTTCGTTATCACACAATGATATGTAACATCTCCTGTAAAAAGCAGGTTTATTAATATATTTTGATAAATATGCTTTGTAGAAGAAGAGTCTGGCTTAAGATGCCAGTTACTCGATTAATCTGAATATTCAATACATTTCCAGGAAAAGATTGCTTTACCGTTATTGTACTTTAATTTCTGAAAAAATTGTACAGCGCTGCAGAAAATGGTGGTTTTGAAGTAATAATATGAGTACAGATGGTCATAGTCTGAGAGATGGAAATGTACTTAATGTGTTTATGTGTGTATCAGTATTGATGGTCAGTAGTAACATGAGTGGTAAACAAACATTACTTGACATTTCTTGTATGAAACGAATGCCCCCAATGACGCATATTTCACTAATGACACCTATGTGAGACTGAAATGATCAACTAGAGTTACTCTTTCTCAGGCTGACGGTGAGCTTTTCATTTAAAAGTAGAATTAGGATTGGGAGGGTTTTAGGGTTTAGTGTTGGTGTAACAATAGGGGAAAGTCCACGAGGTCTGTTCGGAAAGTATCCATACATGTAATATGAAAAATGGAGAAGAAGATAGATGCAAGATACAAGAAACATTGTACATATGACTTCAGTCCTCTTTACAGGAAGCACCTTGGGACCTTGGGACCAGCTTCTCTTCCACTGTTCAAAGCACTGTGCAAAATCCTTTGTTGGAATCACCATCAGCTGCCTCGTCTTATTTACCTGAATCTAAGTGGCCTGCTGAAATCTTTTCCCTTTCAAAGGTGATTTTAGTTTTGGGAAAAGCCAGAAGTCGCAGGGTACCAAATCTTTCTCGACCATCTTGACCATCTTTGAAGCATTTGTGCCACACTTTTATCTGCTGCACTCATTGCATCATCCCTGAAAACCTTCTAAATCATCCACATAGTTCACTGAGGAATGTTCAAGCTTAACGCAAAATTTGATGCATATTCGTTGCTCTACTCGCTTAGTCCTTTTTAAAAAAAAAAAATCTTTATTTTGGTTGTGCATAGCAAGGTCATGGTATTACATTACAATTTAGCCATACATTGGCCATAATAGTATTGTATATAGTACTATAATAGTATAGTAATAGTATAACAAGGCACCTTTTTAAAAGATAGAATAACAAGACTGAACAGTAGATTCGGGTTAAATATAGAAAATTAAAACAAGCAGTAGAAGCATGTCAATGGTGCGGTATTAGAAGTGTTTTCATAATAGGTTACTCAGACTGAATTTATGAGTGATCTTTTTTTTCAATATTTAATTTTTATTGAAGTTTTCACAGAATTAACGAAATACATTGGGATACAGAAGGAAAAAAGGGAAGGGGGACATATATATATAACAGTTCATTTAGTTTGTGTTTTTTTCTCATATATAGGTGAACACATATATTTATCTTTGAACAGAGTATCAAGCAATGCACATATCACGCGAATAGTTTAACAAGTTAGCTATGGTAAGTATGTATGTTAAAACATATGGTATTAGTATCAATAGGCATTACAGTGTGCATACTCAGAGTGTGGCTACTTAAGCGATGATATAGTAGTTTATTTCTATGCTGTAAAATCTACCACGTCGAATAGTACTGAGGATCAGTTCTATGCTTGGGTGGTGACATCCGCTGCTTCCGGTGTTAGCCCATAGGAATTGAGTATCTACCATCCCTACCATCGCAGTTTATTCAGCTATATATCTATCGTGATCGTATCTTGTCTATGCCTACTGTACGCTTTATACTGGACTATACCACAGATGTGACTTTATGAGTGATCTTAATAAGAGATGTTATCATGCTTAAAAAGTTTGTGACATGCTAGGTTACGTTAGGTTACTGCAGGCACCCAGACCACTTCTGCCCACTACCCTTAACCCTGCAACTGTAAATATTGCAGTTTTCATAAACTGCAATATTTACCTTGCAGGGTTAACTCCTCCTCTAGTGGCTGTCTACTAGAGGGCACTTACGGGATTATAGCACAGATTTTCTGTGCTATAGTGTCGCTGGATGTCCTCACGCTATGTGAGGACCTCCAGCGTCGCTAAATTTCCCATAGGAAAGCATTGAAAGCATTTTCAATGCTTTCCTATGGGGAGGTCTAATGCGCGTGCAGGGCATTGCCACTCATGCGCATTAGGCCATCCCCATCGCTGGCTGCGCATGCGCAATAGGTCTCCCCCGCCGAATGACGTCGGCGAGGGAGGAGCGTGTGCGGACCCTGAACCAGCGCCGAGGGACATTGGTGCTGGATACAGGTAAGCCACTGAAGGGGTTTTAACCCCTTCAGCAACCTGGGGTGGGGGGTGGGAGGGAGAGGGGACCTGCAGTGCCAGGAAAACAGTTTGTTTTCCTGGCACTGGAGAGTCCCTTTAAACTCGATTAAAGTACTGCATAGCATGCTAATCCTAATATGTAACGGATCACCTGGCACCCCGACTGGGTACCTCCGTTGAAGTATGCTCCTAGCGCTTCCTGAGGGCTCCAAGCACTGCAGCAGACACCACAACCACCAAACTGGAGAAGCATACGAATGCTCTCAAGCATATGAATGCTGTAAGCAGCTGAACAGGAAACGCATACAATCAGCTTACACTGCTGGCAATCAGCATACAATCCAATTCCCCCAACAACGAGACAACACTTCGTTTTGAGGTCAAGCAGAACTGACTGTACTGGCACATACAGCCTCTTTTATTCACAATCCACAAACATAGTACTGCCCACAGGGTTTTGAAACACAACCAATCAATCCGTACAATACACACAGACACTCCCACACAAAATCCACCTCTCTGCCTGTGATATGATTACTGAACACAATGGGTAATATAATTATCACAGGCAGGGAAATACAGTTTTTACAAAATATTAATAACTTCCAAAATATACATGCCATTCACATGAAACATACATTTTCAGAATCAGCATGCTTGAAATATACACATACTCAAAAATCAGGACAATCGGTTCAGGGGTTAAAAAGTTAAGGGAAAGTCCTATTTGACCAAATGAAGCATGGTTTTTCTGCCCAAAACCAGTTCCACAGAGTCTTCTATCCTGGAGATAATTGGGAAGTAATCCAATTATCTCCAAGGACAGAGGCAAAACTCCATTAGCACATGGTAGCAAAATATATAAAAAATATATAACTCTGCAGCTATTGCATAAAACGGGTACATTCAACATATCCCCAGATAGCTTAGATCTGAGCGCAAATTATTACTGAATGGCGCTCAGATCACATACATATAGTTCAATTGCCATGGAGCCAAAGTCTTTCACATAGTCTTTCGTTATATGAATGGGCTCCATGGCATAGCTATCTGGGGTAACACTGCTCACATAGGGAAAGTACCGAATGACCCGGCTTTTGGGTCTTTGCAGGGGAAAATCCAGCATTTCAACATAGGGCCATTGTCACAGGGCAGGAGGCTGGCAATCAGTCTTCTCCAATGCCCAGTGGCGAGAATGGTTCCGCCACATAGTACATATGCTTTCAATAAGATAAAAATAAGGCATATAAAAAACAGGCTAGTCTAACAACTTAAATGCTGCTGTCGACCTGGAATTGAGGTTTCTGGCTCCCCCTGGTTTGCATGTAATTATAAGAGTAGGAAGAGGTTTAGATGAGCAATTGTAGACAAAGGAGCTACTTAAAACTTAACAGGTTTGCCTTCTGGGCCTCTCACTGGTACACTTGCACGGGCCGCGGGCCTGTTATATGTTGGGGTTGAGGCGTCAGCCTACCCCCACTATCGGCAGGCCTACTGTAGATATACGGTAGTCCATAGGGGGTTGCGGCTTGGTACAGTCGGGTCCAGGTGTCCACCCGTCTTCTGGCTTGTGTATAGGTCGGTGGTTCTGCCTTGTGTGTTCGAGCATAGGAAGTTCAGTCTGTATAGCCCCTAGATGCTGTCGCTGGTGCAGATGGCTAGCAGATCTCCGCTGAAGCAATAGCTGGAGCACAGCTCTCCGCATCTGCCTATGTTGGAGCGTGATCTCCCACTGCTGCTGAATTTGAAGCGTGGCTCTGTGTCATTTCAGCTTGCGAGGTGCAACCCTCTTCCCTCTTGGTAATTGGGAAGGGGTCGAGCCCCTTTTGTTCTGTGGCTTGGGTTTGTTTGTTAGGAGAGAGGCAGGATGCTGTTGAGGCCTGTTCGCCTTAGGCAGTCTGCCAGAGAGTGGCTCTTGTCCTCGTGCTTGATCGTTAGGGTGCAGCGAGGCTGTCGCCATGTGCCTCTCCAGTCGGGCCCAGAAATCCTGGAATATTGCCGCCAGTCTGGGGGCTCCCCATGCGGCCACTTTCTGCGGCACAGGTTGGGATCAGGCTCTGCTCCGTCATGTAAGGCCTTCCCGCCATTTTAGCAGGCATGGGTATGTGCTCTTTCGTTACAGGTGCTGTCCTTAATGGCATCAGGACTGAGTGGATCGGCTCGGCAGGGCCCGGGATAACCGGGAGAAATGTTTTTGTGTCCGTGCTCATGGCTAGTCATACAATCATCGGAGACGACTCTCCTTTGGATTGAGAGCTGTTTATATATTCTTTGAACAAGGGTGCATATGATCTTTCTGTGTTTGTTATGGTCCATTATCAAAAACACATTTTTATCAAATCTGCTTCTATATAGCTTCATGTGTCTGATTCTCTTTTTATTATGACTCTACTTTTCCTCATGTATAGCAGTCACGTTGACAAAAGTTGACAATGGGCAAAGCTTAAAGCAAGGTTCTATTTCAATCAATTCCAGAGCAGGGCATATAGTAGAAATCATGGATAGAGCAGAAGAAAATGGCTGTATCCAGATATTAAGATCCAAAGTAAGGAAGAAAAGATAATGAATAAAGGCAAGTAAGAGAGTATAACCATTACGATACAGGGGGTATAAGAAGAGGAATCCAAACTGCCCCACCCCCCACCCCCCAAAAAAAACAGGGCTGCTTTTAGTTAACACCATCACAAATGTGGTACTTTGCTTTACACTGCTTATTGTTTACTCCTCAAATGCCAAATGTAGAAACATTTACCCATTTTACAATTTAGTTACCTTAAAAAAAACAATTAAAGGAACACACTGGGCACCATTTAAATTTCGACTCAGTGATGTTTTTATGGTGCCTGGAGGTCCGGGGTACTTTCTTACGTTAATTGGTTAAACCGTTTATGAATGGTTTACCCCCAAAGTACACCAGACAACGCATGTCCTCTACCTCACTGTGTCTCCTGCCCCAGGGTCAATCCTGAAGCCTTGCACCTGGCGTCCATGATAGGCTGAGAGTATCAGCTGAAGCTCTTAGCCTATCAATGCCCTCCCATTGAGCATAATGTATTACAAGGGAATGTTCCTAGGTGTGAGCCCAGTCCAAGGCTTCTGCATTAAAGTAGGGGTCAGAGGAGAAGACACAGATACCTGAAGGACCCCCAGCCGCCATAACAACTTTATTGAGATGAAGTTGTTATAGTGCCTGGAGTGTTTCTTTAAGGTATGAAGTGAGGGTAACACCAAGGATTGCCTTCTCCTTCGTCTGGATTCTTTGGGTCTCTAGGATGAAACAAAATCACATTTAGGACACAGTTAACCCATGTGTTTTTGATTACTTTTATGTTATGTGTGAAATCATGTAATATATTAATTGGACATGAGCAATGTCTTTGTTCTATCCCACAATAGCAAGTTCCAGGGAGGGGTTAGGGTTTTTTAAAGGATGTTTAATTGTTAAAATGAGGCTCCATCATTTTTATTGTATTTCAAGATACTTAATACTGTCATATAAAGATCTAGGGATTTTCCAACGGTCTAAAAACCCTCAGTAAAAAACGTTTGCAAATAATATGTTTATGGTAAGAAGCAGACTAGTGATAAAGGTAAGCCATCTCTTCTCCAATTTCTATATGCCATTATGATACGACATGCAGTTGAATGGTGTAAATTTAAATGAACCTGATGTTTAATGGGATTTCCACGTTATTTGTACAGTAAAACATTTCAAACATCATGAACATTTTTCACGTACTATAAAGATATGTAAACCAAAACGTACATGGTGCAATATATTTACATTACACAATGATGCAGGTGATTAGGGTCAAGATCGTAAGATAAGATAAAATAAAACTGGCCAAATGAAGGCTTTGTTTGGATTTGATACCAAGGAATCTACTGTTTTTGCTGTAATTCCTTTTCTGTTATCTGTATGTTAGATCGAAGATGCAGCTATAGTAATAATCATTATTTGGATAAATACTTTGTTGTCACAAAGGATTATAACACAAATTAAAGCGTTATTCATTAAGGTGTGACTAGTCGGGAGTCCAAAGTAAATTTTGAAATTCAAAATGGCCAAATTGAAAACTTGAAATTCAGCATTTGAAATTAATTAACCGATTCTTCAAAGTTCTAACTAGATGATTTATATACAAATTATATATATATATATATATATATATATATATATATATATATGTCTTAAAATATACAATTTGTTTTGCAGATTTACAAAATACTGAATGTTACCCTTTAGAAAGGAGTGCTTGGAAGATACATTTCATGTAGGTGGAATGTGGAAAATTAGGAACTTTTTCATTTTTATTTTTATGTAAAGTAAAAAATCAACAGTTGTTTATTGGGAGAGCAAGTAAAATACAGGGTACAAAATGATTCTCTGTCTGTATGTCTCTAATTATCTAAAATAAATAACAGCAATTAATATTAATAACAGTATAACATCCAAGCCCAATGTCTTATATGATAGAGATCACATACTCACTTTCTAATATACCTACAGGTAAGTTTTAAGCATCCTATTAAGTTGTATCTGTTTTGTTTAAGAATTGGTTTCTACTGCCTCCTCACTTAAAGTAAAATAGTCACATCTCTGAAATTGTGCAAACAAAATGAGAAATCTCACATGACAGTTCCATTTTAATAATGAACAACAAAGTTTTAAGCCCTGTGTGAGACTGACACGTTATATCCAGTTCCATTTTATATATTTGTTTAGTCATGTATATACTGCACACCTGTCTATCTATCTTTGGTACAAGATTAATTGCTCTTCACACCTTCATCTTCATACTCCTCCAACTCTAAATTGCATTTTAAAGCAGGACCTCTTGTATCTTGTTATTTCCTATTTCCTGGTAATGCAAACATACATGCATTCCTAAACTTCCTACAAACATACAAAAATCGGAACTGGTTACTAACATTTTTGAATCCCACTACTGGAGCTATCCCTAAACTTCCTACACCAGGTGTAGGAAGTTTAGGGATAGCTCCAGTAGTGGGATTCAAAAATGTTAGTAACCAGTTCCGATTTTTCATGTTTCCAACTCCACAGGGTCAGCCCAAGACATTGCCCACAACAAGTCTTGTGCGCGCACACATGCACATCGACGTAGTCACACAGTGTAAGAGGCGGTGACAGTGGGGGTGGTGATAGTGGTGGTGATGGTAGCATGCGGGGATGGTGACAGTGGGGGGGTTGTGTGTGTGAATAGTGGCAGTATGGGGGGGTGGTGACAGTGTGGGGAGTTATACTGTGAGGGGATGGTGACAGTGTGTGTGGGAGGGTGACAGTCAGGAGATGGTGACAGTGTGTGGGGTGATAATATGGGAGGGGGGTAGTATGTGTGGGTGATAGTGTGTGGGATGGTGATAGCGTGCGGGTGACAGTATGGGCGATGGTGACAGTGTGTGTGGGAGGTAGTGACAATGTGGGGTGGTGACAGTGTGGGAGGTAGTGACAGTAGGGCGGATGGTGACATTGGGGGGGATGGTGACAGTGTGTGTGGGAGGGTGTCAGTGTGTGTGGGAGGGTGTCAGTGTGGGAAGTGGTGAGAGTGGGAGGGGGATGGTGACAGTGGAGAGAAGGTGACAGTGTGGGAGGTGGTGACAGTGTAGGAAGTGGTGACAGTGGGGGGCAGTGGTGACAGTGTAGGAAGTGGTGACAGTGGGGGTGGTGGTGACAGTGTGGTAAGTGGTGACAGTGGGGGAGGCCCTCTTCAACCTATTGTTTCTGTAAGTTTTTGTAATTGTTTAATTTATTGTTAAATCTCCCCCTCTGATAATATTGTAAAGCGCCACGGAATGTGCTGGCACTATATAAATACCAGTGATAATAATTATATATATATATATATATATATATATATATATATATATAAAATGCTTTTTACTGGTGTTTTGTGTATTTTTAGTATGGCCCTACCTTTAATTGTATTTACCCTGCCTATGCAGTATAAATGGGGGGCAAGTATTATTTTAATATCCCCCCTCCCTGCTTACCTTTGCTTGGGAGGGGGGACATTACAAGGCAATCCCTGGTGGTCCGGTGGAGAAGTCCTGGTGGTCCAAGTGGTGAGAGTAAACTTTAGCAGCCTCAGGAGAACTCGAAGGAGAACCCGGCAGAACTGCAGGTTAGAGCTCCCCCGGGTCCTCTCTCAAGCCGGCTACAGCATTGCCGAGTTGTCATGGTAGAGGGAGGCATGGTTCCCGGTGCTATCATCATAGCACTGGGAAAATATCTTGCGGCGCCCCTGTTTGGCCAGCACAGAGTTTGGGAACCGCTGCAATAGAGCATAAATACATACAATTCTGCACCTTTAATGCATATTTGCTTAATTTGTGAGAAATTGCAGCTTGCATTACAGAATATGTTTATACTCCTTACAGAAAGGAAATAGTGATCAGTGAACTATTTTATTGAGCGTCAGAAAATACACCCTCCTCATCTCCAAGCACTGCATAATTGCAAACTCCAAATGATGGCTATGAATATGTACAGAAATGCCTTGCGGGTAGGGATAACTGACAGAGCTGTCAAAGGTAATCAGGCACCAAGGTACCCATTAGGAAAGAGGCTGACAGTACCAAATCTGACTTGCCCATGGTCTGACAAATGTAAAGGGGTCCAGACTGATTAAACATTAACAGAAATAATTATGTTACATTGCTTTGCAAAAGAGCATTTCTGAAAGTCCACGTCTAGAGTTGAGCGGACACCTGGATGTTCGGGTCCGGCGGGTTCGGTCGAACTTTGAAAAAAAGTCCGGGTTCGGGCTCGAACTTGACCCCGAACCCGAACCCCATTGAAGTCAATGGGGACCCGAACTTTTGGCCACAAAAATCCCTCTAAAATACTAATTGAAAGAGCTAGAGAGCTGCAAAAGCAAGTAAAATGGGGGTAAGAGTAGGACAAGTGCCCTGCAAACAAATGTGGATAGGGAAATCACTTAAAATAACATAAAAATGAAAAATACAGCTGAGCCATAAAATAGCACTAGATGGAATCTTTGATTTTAGCTTTGGAAGAACATAAATCAAAATCTAAAGCATGGCTGTCAGGTGGATCACCAGAATTATCCATTTGAGAGAGGGTTGGAGTGCAGGGTATTCTCTTTCATTGTTCAAACTGAGCTCAACTCCTGATGCATGGAGAAAAGGCCTTCACAAGCCTCTGCTATTGTGTACATAGTTTATACTAAGTGACCCATAGGTTGAGGAGGCGGTGACCGTAGCGGTGTAGGTGGAAGAGGCGGTGGAGGAGGAGGTAGCCAACACTGTATTTTTATGTTTTGTTTTTTTTAATTGTGGTAGCCCACAAAATATTGGGATATACAAATAAAGTAACATTTGCAGCCTGCGGTGCATTTCTTGCAGTCCTGATGCATGGAGAAATGCTCAACTCCTGATGCATGGAGAAAATTCCTCCACAAGCCTCTGCTAATGTGTACCTAGTTTATACTAAGTGACCCATAGGTTGAGGAGGCGGTGACCGTGGCGGTGGAGGAGGAGGATGAGGTAGCCAACACTGTATTTTATGTTTTTTGTTTTTTTTTAATTGTGGTAACCCAAAAATATTGGGACATATAAAAAAAGACAACTCTATTCCGCAGAGTTGCAAAAGGAACTTTGTTGACTCTAGAGAATCTTGGGCAAATCGCACATCCCCGTGGCAGCGACTTTGCATGCAGATGTCATCCATATCAACTTTCGATGCCAGTTTCTGCGCCTACCATGGTGATTCTCGAGCTACTACATGCCAACGAGCGCTAGAAACGGCCGCTCCGATTTTGCACCCTGCTCCCTCTTATGCTGTGCTGGTGCCTCTGTGCGACCAGTGCCTCTTCCTCCAAACTGCACACGTCACTCGCATGACCTTGATTCCATGTGGGGTCTAGGACCTCATCATCCTCCACATCATCTTCCACCCACTCCTCAACCATGCCCTCATTGCCGGTATGCACACTGCAGAAAGCCACAGCAGTTGGCACCTGTGTTTTTCCAGCATGTAAAGTCTACAAAGGACATATGGAAATTGTTTTAGAATTTCCTCCAGGCAACACTTTTCCCTATAAACTGACCTCTCAGTTTGACTTGTGAGGGTATTGCCCCAGAATTACAATATTGTTGAAGTACCTCTTAGCTATTGATCACTGGTTTAAATATAGCAGCTGGTTATCTGGTAGTATCTAGTGTAGAAAATATCAATCTGTTTTCTATCACTTAGATCTGTGTAACAAGTGTTGTAGGTGTGAAACAATATTACAAGTGACCGATGTAGTAAATTCGAATCAAAGTTACGCTTCGATTTGACTCTCAGATATGAAGTGAACACCCCAAATATACTATTTAGCGCCAAAAAAAATAAATGACTTTTTAAAACTCCAATGTAAGCAGCAGATTAGCAGCAAAACAATTAGAATGTTTACAAGTGCGCAGAAAGCACACTATTAGACGCTTCAATTTGACTCTCAGATATGAAGAACAAGCCCCAAAATGTACTATTTAGCAGATTAGCAGCAAAACAATTAGAATGTTTACAAGTGTGCAGTAAGCACACTATTAGATGCTTTGATTTGACTCTCAGATATGAAGAACAGGCCCCAAAATTTACTATTTAGCAGATTAGCAGCAAAACAAATAGAATGTTTACAAGGGGCAGAAAGCACACTATTAGACGCTTCAATTTGACTCTCACATATGAAGAACAGGCCCCAAAATTTACTATTTAGCAGATTAGCAGCAAAACAATTAGAATGTTTACAAGTGCGCAGAAAGCACACTATTAGACGCTTCTATTTGACTCTCAGATATGAAGAACAGGCCCCAAAATGTATTATTTAGCAGTTTAGCAGCAAAACAATTAGAATGTTTACCACTGCGCAGTAAGCGCACTATTAGATGCTTCTATTTGACTCTCAGATATGAAGTGCACCCCACTAATGTACTTTTTAGCACCCAAAAAATGTAAAGTTTTAAAACTGCAATGTGACAGCAGTATTTGACGCTTCTATTTGACTCTCAGATATGAAGTGCACCTCACTAATGTACTTTTTAGCACCCAAAAAATGTAAAGTTTTAAAACTGCAATGTGACAGCAGTATTTGACGCTTCTATTTGACTCTCAGATATGAAGTGCACCTCACTAATGTACTTTTTAGCACCCAAAAAATGTAAAGTTTTAAAACTGCAATGTGACAGCAGTATTTGACGCTTCTATTTGACTCTCAGATATGAAGTGCACCCCACTAATGTACTACCCCACTAATGTACTATTTCGCACAAAAAAAATGTACTTTTAAAAACTCTGATGTAACCGCAGAAATTGAAGCTTCTGTTTGACTCTCAGATATGAAGTGCACCCCACCCCACCCCACCAATGTACTACTTTGCAGAATTCTTTCCTAAGCTGTACCTATCAGCGGCAGCATCCTCTCCTAATAAGGACCGCGGCGCTACGCTTATATATAGAGGCTGGGTCAAATGCTGCACTGGCCAATCACAGCCATGCTATTAGTAGGCATGGCTGTGATGGCTTCTAAGGGCACACAAGTCAAACGCTTGTTGATTGGCTGCACTGCAGCCTTTCAAATGTGCCATTAAATCGCAGAACACCGAACTCCAAACCGAACAAACAGTGATATGCCCGTGTTCGGGTCCGGGGTCCAAAAAACCTAATGTTCGGTACGAACCTGAACTTTTCAGTTCGGATTCGCTCAACTCTATCCACGTCAAATCAAGTTTATTGGTCACAACATTAGAACAATGCTTTAGATTCCACTCTTTAGTTAAAAACATGAAACTGCAGTGGAAACAAGTTCACCAAAATTAGACAGCATAATTTTGGGAAACATTGCCCATTGCAGGAATGTTGTATTTTGTGGCGACATGCAGATGGTACGGTAAATACATTTCTTTCCTAACTGTAGATTGCTTTAGAAAATGAATTATATTTATGGTTTACTGATATTTTAAATACTAAATAGCTCAGTAATGCTCAAAAACTAATTTTGTCAGTAAAAATATCATTCTCCAGCATTTTCATATTCAGTATTTGTCTGCCTGCACCACTTAAAGTGAGTCTCTTTAATTTGCATTGATGCATTATAGCTATCATTCTGATGTGAAAGCAATTAACTGTAGGAGGATATGACACTAATGTACTAAAGTGAGGATACTTGGAAAATTAAAGTGAATTTTAAATTAAAGTCCAAAGTCGCTAAAGCAAAGCTGTCCTCTGAAAGCTTGGGGCTGGGCAGGGTGCTTAACACCCGAAACATGCAGTTTACATCATAGTGACCAAAATTCACACATAATACAAATGAAAAATGCATGGTCTACATTTACCCCAATTCCTTTTAGTCTTTACTATGTAAGTTTGGAATCCAGACCAGATTCCCTTTGGGGTTAAGCAGTTTCAGAGGCCCCTTTGGAGGTAACCACAGGTATATATTTGAGGAGTTTTTGGATAGTAATGTTACTTTAATTATAATTTTATTAAGCATGTATATAATTTGCATTGTGAGTATATTCATCCAAGCACTATCACAATAATTGTTTAGTTTTGACACAGTTTTTGATTGCTTTTATCACATTCATTTTGCATTATATATACTCACAATGCTCTTACAATAGATGAATTAAATACACTTTAGCTTATTTTGCACTAGCACTATTTAATTTAAATTAATTCCAGCTTCTTGGATGACTTTTGGTCGTCTAAATGACGCTGGACATCCTCACAATATGCATGAGGACTTCCAGTGTTGCCGGAATCCCCATAGTAAAGCAATGAATAATGCTTTCCTATGGGGAGATCGTTATGCAAGTGCGGCCTTTGTGGGTGGAGCTGAGCCAGCGCTGGACCCAGGTAAGTGACAGAAGGAGTTATTAACCCCTTCAGCACCGCGGGAGGGGGCCTTGACAGTGAGGGAAGCTATAGTGCCAGGAAAATGAGTTTGTTTTCCTGGCACTATAGTTTCCCTTTAATTTGGAATTGTCCTGGTGACTATAGTGTCCCTTTAAATAAACTTGTTAAATATAACTGATGTGGGCAGATGTGGATGCAAGAAAAATGTGAATCACTCAACTAAATAAACATAGATGAAAGACTCATTAATTAAATATTTTTATTGCTTTTTATACTTTTATTATGTAGGCTATAAAAAGTTCAGGCAGAACAAAACAGCATGTATTCCCCCCCACCCCCCCAGGAAAACATGTCATTTGATACAGAGCAGCACCACCTAATACTGCAAGCTAGAGGGAATGGCTTGTTTTATATGGAATCAATGAAGAGAACACTTACCTGGACCCACCACCATCACTTTAGTGACCTTAAGAATGTGTTACTGCCCTTCCATTACCTTTACTATAGACACTGCTGATTGATTAAATACATGTAGATGATGTGAGTAACGAGTACAGGGCAGTACGTAAATACAAAGATACAAGGTGGTTTTACAACACTGAAGAATGCATGTAATAAGATTAAAGACCTACAGACCTAGAGATGTAAGCATAATATGTACATAAAAAATGAATATTGCAGCTATTTCCATTTTCTAAGTTCTAATTTCCATTTTCTTTTTCAATGGAGAAGGAAAAAAAAAACAGTTTTCTGCTGCTTTTAACAGATTTACTGCTTTTGTTGTATAGGTGTGTACAGCTTACGTTAAAGGATCACTATAGGGTCAGGAACACAAACATGTATTCCTGACCCTATAGTGTTAAAACCACCATTTAGCCCCCCTGGGGCGCCCATGCCTCCATAAATATAGCAAAATCTTACTGTATTCAAGCCAGAAGCTGTAGATCTGCATGCTTTTTTTCTAAAAAAAAAAACAAGCAGTCTGCTGACATCAGAATTGGTGACCTGATCAAATCACAATGCTTCTGACAAAGAGGCAGCTCAGGGGCAGAGCCAGCATGATTCAAACACAGCCCTGGCCAATCAGCATCTCCTCATAGAGATGAATTGAATCAATGAATCTCTATGAGGAATGTTCAGTGTCTGCATGCAGAGGGAGGAGATACTGAATGTCTGGATGCATTTTAGGCAGCCATGACTCAGGAAGGATCTCTAACAGCCATCTGAGGAGTGGCCAGTGAAGTTATCACTATGTTGTAATGTAAACACTGCATTTTCTCTGAAAAGACAGTATTTACAGCAAAAAGCCTGAAGGTAATGATTCTACTCACCAGAACAAATTCAATAAGCTGTTGTTCTGGTGACTATAGTGTCCCTTTAAGTACAATAAAGAAAGAAAAAAAAAACATTTGTCATTGTGACACATGCAGAAAAGAATTCTAGCAATGAACTACTAAATTTTAAGAAGCTATTAAGAAAGGCAGACTGTGGCTCATTTATTGTGAATAGAACCATTCAGGTTTAATAGTTCATATTTGTTTCAAAGATACCATTTCAGAATGTCTGCAGCCTGACAATTTTAGAAAGTGATATGAACGTCAGTAGACTGTAAAATAACGTCCTAGTCAGGATTGACATGGCAAATACTGTGAAAATGACTAGTTTAAAAAACAAGTGTCTTATTTTTAGAAAACCTGCAGTTAGCAACGTGACCTTATGGTGCAGGGCTTTAAGTAGCCATAAAGAGACTGTCTCAGGGCTTTAAAAACACCTATTTGAGCATTTTATCTCACTGGTAGGTTGTCTAGACAACTCTTCTAAAGATAATGGAAGTTTGGACTGATGTCTGGGCCACATAACTACTAGTAGGTCAAACTTGATATCACATGTTTAAAGGGACACTATAAGCACCCAGATCTATTCAGCTTATTGAAGTGGTCTGGGTGCTGTGTCCCTGTCAGTTTAAGCCTACAATGGTAATTATTGCAGTTATTGAGAAACTGCAATAATTACCTTGCAGGATTTACTGCACCTCAAGTGGCTGTCTGGTAGGCGCTTCTGGGTTGTTAGGAGACTTTTGGTTGCCAAACTGACGCTGAATGTCCTCACGCTATGTATTGATTCAATGCTTTCCTATTGGGTTGTCCTAATGCGATTGCGGCGCTTGCTACGCATGCTTATTAGGTCCCTGTAGTCAGCTTACTCCATGGGAGGAGCGAAGGCAGAACCTTACCCAGTGCAGAAACATCGGCGTTGGATTAATTTAATGGTCAAAAGGGTTTTTAACGCTTTCATCTATATGGAGGGGATGGGGTGGTGAGGGAGATACAATTTTGTATTTCTAGATTATAGTTCCCCTGTAATCATGGATGAAAATCATTGACTAGTATTACAGGGTTCCAAGCTGTTCCAATTCTGAGGTCTATTTCCTATTTTAGGCTTGTGTCCCACCTTCCAAATGTAATTCCTTAATATTTTTCATACAGGGATACCAAGGAACAATCTGTCAGGATTACTATATGATCCAGCACGTAGAATTGTGTTACACAAATGACTAATAGGTAACATATTACCGGGCCTTATGGCTGGACATAACGTACCAAAGAGTAGTCAGGATACTTGCTGAGGTCAGGGGATACAGAAAGAGACACAACGATAAGGGAAAGCCAGAAGTCAGGAATACCGGAATACAGGGAAGTCAAAACAAAGCCAAATAAAGTTGAGCGGACACCTGGATGTTCGGGTCCGGCGGGTTCGGCCGAACTTTGAAAAAAAGTCCGGGTTCGGGCTCGAACTTGACCCTGAACTTGACCCCGAACCCCATTGAAGTCAATAGGGACCCGAACTTTTGGGCACAAAAATGCCTCTAAAAAACTCATGGAAAGGGCTAGAGGGCTGCAAAAGGAAGTAAAATGGGGTAAGAGTAGGACAAGTGCCCTGCAAACAAATGTGGATAGGGAATTCACTTAAAAATAACATAAAATAAGCAGTCGCTTAGTAGATAACTCCCTAATTCACACAGCTTTTAGGGCGCTATCTACCAAAAGGCTGAAAGACCTAAAGTGGTCTTTCAGCCACATTTACTAATACTAAGTAACGATTACTTAGTATTAGTAAATTCAGCCCCTACTCGCTATACCGCGAGTAGGGGCGAGTCTAGTAAACAGTGAGCAGCCAGTGGCTGCTCACTGTAAAAAAACAACAAAAAAAAACCTATTGCCCCCACCCCTGTGCGACAGGTGGGGGCCCTAAATAAGAATGTGGAGGGAGGGACCTACTGTCCTCCCCCCGGCCTTCACCCCTGCGCGGTGGGTGGGGGCCATAAATAAAAAATGGGGGGGACCTACTGTCCTCCCCGCCGGCCCCCACCCCTGAGTGGTGGGTGGGGGCCATAAATAAAAATTGGGTGGGACGACCTAATGTCCTCCCCCCTGGCCCCACCTCTGCGTGGCGGGTGTGGGCCCTAAATAACAATAAGGGGGGGACCTAAGGTCCTCCCCCCGACCCCCACCCCAGAGCGGTGGGTGGGGGCCATAAATAAAAATCCCCCCCAGGTGACAAGGGGTCCCCAAACCCCTAGTCATCCCCTCCCCCCAAAAAATGACCCCTACCAACCCCCCTCATCATAAAAATAATGAGGGGGGACCCTTGTCTAAATACCTGTAAATAAAAAACAACTTACCATTTGATGTCTTCTTTCTTCTAAAATCTTTTTTCAGCCCCAAAAGAGGCCAAATCAAAATCCATAATAACCCGACGCACTGAGCTCTGCAGGGCAGGGGAAGGCTTATAAAGCCTTGCCCCGCCCTGCAATTAGGCTCAGAGCACTCTGATTGGTGGGTTTAAGCCATCCAATCACAGTGCTCTGACAGGTAAATGAAGAGACTGACAGCTAAGTCTCCACATTTACCTGTCACAGCACTCTGATTGGTTGGCTTAAACCCACTCTGAGTGGTTGGCTTATAAGCTTTCCCCCACCCTGCAGAGCTAAGTCTGCGCAGAGCCCTCCATGGGTGAAGAAGGATTATTTATTTTTTTTGCGCTCGTTTAAAAAAAAAAAAAAATTATTATTATTATTTTGGATTTTATTTGGCCTTTTTGGGGGCTGAAAAAAGATTTTAGAAGAAAGAAGACATCAAATGGTAAGTTTATTTTTTTTTTACAGGTATTTAGACAAGGGTCCCCCCTCATTATGTTTAGGATGAGGGGGGTTGGTAGGAGTAATTTTTTTGGGGGTAGGGGGGTGACTAGGGGTTTGGGGACCCCTAGTCACCTGGAGGGGGGAATTTTTAATTATGGCCCCCACCCACCACTCAGGGGTGGGGGCCGGGGGGGGGGCAATAGGCCCCCCTTTAGTTCAAAAGCGCCCACTCACGTGTCGGAATGTTTTTTTTTTTTTTTAACAGTGAGCAACCACAAGCTCCAAAAAGCCTAATGTTCGCATTCGCTCAACTCTAAAGCCAAAGTCAAAAAACAGAAAATACTTGAATCAGGAACGCGCTCTCGGACAACCACTAGGGAAACCACAACAGGGCAATGAGGAAAGGTAATTTTGAGTTTAAATACCTGCTTTGCGGCACGCTGAAACGTCGTCACTCATGTGAGCGGACGTGGGGGTATAATTTGCCATGGATCCACAGCGGTAGGCGTCCATTAGCATGCTGCAAGTGTTAGTCATGCAGACGCGCGGCCATTGGGTGCAGAAACGGCAAGGTGAGGAAGAATATGTTACACAATCCCAGGTCATCGCAGCATAAGTGTATCACTAGTTGCACTTGCGAATGTTTCAAAATAATGCATCTCTTCTCAATACCCTATCCATTACCTGTGGCATGCTCACAGAGCACATTCAATGTATTTGTTAGCAAAATGAACAATTGTTTTTCTTCAGTTCGTTGGTCACCTCTCATGCACTTCATAGGGATGAAAGTGAACATGTGGAGGAGACAACATTCCTGCAGATAACACAGTGTACGTGAAAAACTTCAGTGACCTAAGTCCCAGAGTCTACAGGTATTTGAGAGCGTCTTAAACATTGTGGTATGTTATTTATGTGAGATCTTCATCAAAATGTGTTTACAGGTTTGGAATCTGTGGAACACATATTTACTTTGTTGATTCTGGCAAATTGCCAATCTTTTGTCATGGAGGCGTGATGAATAACAGTCAGAAATAAGGTAATCTGAGATTTTATCCTTTGTATGGCTCTTGTTGTGTACATCGGGACCAGAAATACCTGTATTGCCAGCGTACCTACTGAATTATTTCTAGAAAATGTAGAAAGGTTATTGGAGGGTAATCAAAACCCTACAGTACACTAGTAGTAGTCCTGGTGTAAACTTTTCTGTAATACTTCACATTTCAATGCGTTTGAACTGAGGTTTATATATGTAACATATTTATAACTACACACATTATTAAAATAACAAATTAAATTAAAGCACGTAAAATAGTTATGTGTTATAATACCTTATAACAGCGGACTGCATGTTTTTTGACAATCCTTTTCCCATGCTCAGCTAAGATCGGAAAGTCTGATTATCATGCAGAATGTAGCCTTCAAACATTTGCAATGCCAGTGTTACTCACCTCTTTTATATAGCCATGGATTCAGGTAAAATTGCTTTTTAAATATCTTATACTTTCAGACCAACTCCGTGAATGTAGAGATACCCCAGTGAACTGTGTGGTGTCAAGAACACTTTATGAGGGTATGCAGTAGTGGGAAATCTGTGAGTTTGTTGTGTTCTTTTGGCCTCCATATTACAAGGTCCTACACCTGGGCATTCCATATATTCCCAACCATACTGGAGCTCATAACAACATGACTGATCTACCTCTGGGTACAGAAAACAGGAAAAACACTACTGAATTTAGATGGCCAAATATTAGTTAATAATGATTGTCATTTGAAGTAGGTTTTGATCTAATGCTATGTACGTCTTTTAAAATTGCATAACAGAAGATCTAATGATAAAAACAAATGTATTTTGTAACTAGACCAACTGGGACATTAAAGGAAAAACTCCTGGGGATGTTGATTTGTATATATAGCTATATAAAGGAAAATGGATTCCTACTTACCGTTCTTTTCTTTTCCTGGTCATAGGCCATGGCAGCACAACAATGGGTAGCTCCTCCTTATCCCTAATTAGACAGGAACTCATAATTAAAAGAAGGTTACATAAGCCCCCTCCCACCCTTCCTCACTCAGTCTTGTTTCTAGCAATAAATCTGGATGGGATCCTTGTGCTGCCATGACCTATGACTAGGAAAATTCAGGAACTAGGAATACATTTTCCTTTTTCCTGGCCATATCCATGGTAGCACAACATTGGGTAATACCCAAGCAATTACCAAGAGAGGGAAAGAAAACTAAGACACTATATGAAATCCAATGCAAAGTGTATTGTCACAAAAAAACAAACACGTAAAACTTATTAAACACCAAAAAAATTGAACTGTTAACAGCAGAAAGGACACTTTTGCCAAACTGATCCAATTGTCCTGCTTTAACATCCAATTGGTAATGTCTGATAAATGTATTGGATGAGGACCAAATGGCTGCTCTGCAAATCAGCTCTGAAGAAACCTTAGTTGCTGCTGCCCAAGAGGAGTCACTCAGTCACTGGAACCCCTAAAACTTGACATGTTTTTACAATAGCCGACACAATCCATGTGCTTATTGTAGCTTTAGAAGCCATAGTACATTTATTTATCCCATTAGGGAGGACGAAGAGCCTCTGCAAGGAACGCCAGGGAGCAGTTCTGTATACATAAATTTTGAGACACCTCACCAGGTCAATTTTATATAGATCTGAGCTCTCATCCGACTGGAGAGCAGGAAGAACAATTTCCTCATTAATATGGAAGAAAGAGGTTACTTTCAGCTGGAATTCCGGAAATGTACGTAGGATGACTCTATCCTTGTGGAAAAGTGTAAATGTTTTTTTAGCTGACAAGGTGTGCAATTCCGATACCCTCCTTCCTGATGTTAAAGCCACCATCAGAACTGTTTTAATTGTGAGTAAATGAGTAGATATAGACTCCAGAGGTTCAAAAGGATGGGACTTAAGTGTCTTTAAAACCAATGGCAGATCCCATGGAGGAGAAAAAGGCTTGATCGGAGGATGGATCTTTAAGACTCCTGCAAGAAATCTGGCCATGTCCCAATCTAATGCCCATTTTTTTGGGTTATGAAGACTGATAAGGCTGATACATGAATTTTCAAAGTTAAAACGAAGCCCTTTATCTAGGCCAGATTTCAGGAATTCCAATATGTCTTTAGTAGTAGGTTTATGGATATTGATGTCTTTGGATGATGCCCAGGAAGAAAACGCATCCCAAACACTTTAATATGTAGATGATATAGAGTGCTTTCTTGCTTGCATGAGAGTATCAATGACAGCTTGAGAGAAGGCTTTGTCTTTTAACCCTTCCCTTTCAAATTCCATGCCATCAGGATGAGGGATGCTGGATTCGGATGAAGAACAGGACCTTGATGTAGAAGGTCTGGGACTCTTGGAAGCTTTAATGGAGGTTCCTTGCAAAGGCTCATGAGAAGAGGGAACCATGGTCTGTTAGGCCAAAAAGGAGCCACTAGGATTATTGATGTCTTTTCTTGTCTCAGCCTCCTCAAAACTATGGAGGATTAGAGGATATATATATATATATATATATATATATATATATATATATATATATATATATATATTTATTTATTATTGGCATTTATATGGCACCAACATATTCCACACAATAATATAAAGGGGGAAAATGTAAATATTTATATATATTTGTGTAAGATATATATGTGTTGATGAGATGGCAGTGCTGCTCCTCTCAAATAGGTCTCACTTATGGTCAGTAATTCAGAATGTGTGTTGTGTGCAGCATATTTTTGGCTTAGTATAGATCCTTTCTAAAAGCCTCTTACTGTATAGAACTCCTAGCTTCCGAAAAATTTGGTAATTTTAAAATTTGGTTGGCTGGTTCTAAGCTTGCGGTATCACTTCAATTTCTACTCCTGATTCTATACATCAGACCTATTTGTGTCCACACTTAATTTAATCTCAAAGAACAGAGATAAAAGTCTAAATGTCTATTTAAAAACTCTTTGCAATCAATAAATACACCCAAGTACCATGCACAGAGCCAAGTAAGAACCTTTGGTAAATAAATGATTTCATAACCCTATTTATGAGTCCTTTTTTTCTGTCCAACCTGGTTAAAGAAATACAGTATCTAACTAATCATACAGTGTGTTGTTTTCACCTGGATTATGTTTTATTAAATGAGGAATTTGAATGAGTCTAAACAATAAAACGAGTCACAGGAAAGAAAAAAAATGTAATAGAGCATCATTAATTAAATATTTAACGTTATTTTAGCAGACACATATTAAACTTTATTTTGTTTTTATTATAGTGTTTATATTTTAGAGGTTCTCAAAGTCAGTTCTAGCAGTAAAGCAATCCAACAGAAAATCATTTAAAATAAGGGCTCTGTTGCAAAGATGGGCACCCCTCTTTCTCACATGGACAGAGCATATTGTGTCATTTAGGATGTCCATGCCACCCAGACTGCAGTACTTGTGTTGGACTCTCCCAATATTTTTATCCCTTTTCCTACTTCAAAACAACACAAACCCACTTAAATAGATCCATATGGGTGGGCAAGAAGCCCACCCATATAACACGCAAATTGATGTAGGCACCTGCACAGAAGGAAGGTCTGGCTGTGCCAAATGTCCAACTATATTATCATGCAGCCATACTAGCTACTGGTTTGCCAAATTTTCTTCACATGCCCCAACCACAATGGGTTTCTCTAGAGAAATCTCTCCTTGGCGCCTGAATTTGCTAATTTGATGTGGCTGCCTAACCAAAACCACACTCTCCTGTTTCTACAAATCTGGGACAAACATAGGCACAAATTGTGCAGTACAACGTGCCTAACTTTGGCGACTCCTAAAGGGGCCTTAAACTTTTCATGCAATACCATTGCATGACTGTGGGGTTACACACTTATATCACCTTTTTCAACAAAACACCATTTTAGACTTTGATACAGTAGTCCTCAAATACTCTCTACTTCAGACTTTCCGCTACTCCTACAAACAAATTAAATCCTTTTTACGTTGCACTCATTTACAGGAAGACCCACGTGATATCTCACCCAACATAATTACAGCATGGGAACACTCCAGTGCCAGGAAAACTCCAGTGCCAGGAAAACAATCAGTTTTCCTGGCACTGCAGGTACCCTCTCCCTCCCACCTCTCATCCCCGGTAGCTGAAGGGGTGAAAAGCCCTTCAGTCACTTACCTGAGACCCCCGCCGATGTCCCTCGGCGGTGGTTTTGGGTCGGCGTCGCTCCTCCCAGTAATCACGTCAGCCGGTGGGCGAGACTGATCCGCCGGCTGAGGAAACCCAATGCGCATGCACGGCAATGACGCGCACGCGCATTAGGTCTCCCCATAGGAAAGCATTGAAAAAGATTTTCAATGCTTTCCTATGGGGAATTGAGCGACGCTGGAGGTCCTCACACAGCGTGAGGACATCCAGCGATGCTCTAGCAAAGAAAATCTTTGCTATGAATCAGGAAGCGCCCTCTAGTGGAGTTTGAGTTGGAGTTAACCCTGTTAGAGGTGGAGTTAACCCTGCAATGTAATTGTTGCAGTTTATAAAAAACTGCAATAATTACAGTTGCAGGGTTAAGAGTAGTGGGAGTTGGCACCCAGACCATTCCAATGGGCAGAAGTGGTCTGGGTGCCTGGAGTGTCCCTTTAATGGTAATTTACCTGTATATTGTTAAACCAATCTTAATGTGTTCTAAACTATCAGATCATAATCATTTCTTAGGATCCAAACCTGCCAAACTGTGGGAAATTGATCTTCACAGTTTGCTCTATACCCCCCAAGCAATGGGAAGCAATGATTAATGCACAGGTGAGACTAGTTGAATCCTCTGTCCATATCGAACAGCAACGCAAAGTGCTATATAGGTGGTACTTGGTACCGACCAGATTACATACCATATACACCTTACACATGTGTCGGCAATGTGAGCTCTTGGTGCGATTTTGGGCATAGGTTCACAAGGTACTAAAAGAAATAGGATGCACTCTAAATTTTGCAACTCTCACTTACCTTCTATTGGATTTCCCACAGTCGATTCCCAGATACAAACTAAAAGTGATAAAACAAGTAATTTTAAGATCTAATTGCGAGGGCTTGGAAATCCTCTACACCACCAAACGAGTAAACTTTAATCGCAGAAATTGACACACAATGTAATTATGAGATGGCTTCACAAACATTTCCCTCCACTTTAAGATGTTCGTAGAAACATGGAACTTATAGGACACATGGCGATCGGGTACGCTCGGATCACTGTGAAATTATTTGGTTCTAATTGCAATTTTGCATGTAAAGTTATTCATTATGCTAAAGGCATCTAAACTCACAATTGTATGCTGTACCCAACCTTGTATTATTTGTTAACACAAGTAAATTCCTTGAGGCTATGACACTTTATAATACACTCCTAAATATTTACACTGTCCTTATGTCTCTCCCTGTATGAAGTACTAACCAATATTGGAATTATTATCTGTTGTTACAGTTGAACATCACCGTTGTTAATGTGTAATATGTAACTAAGGGTAGTAGACTGGGTGGCCCATGCCTGGGTCAAATATGAATATTGTGTGCTGAAAAATATGCAACTGATATCCTTCACCTCTCCCCTGCCACCATTCTCTTCATTCTGTACCCCTCCTTTTGTTTTAAGAGACACATTAAACAACATTTTTCACATGAAAAAAAATAAAGGTTCTCTCATTGTCACTTTTAGGTGGGGGTATTCTACTTTTTAATAATTGTCTGCCAGCCTAAGGCTAGGGCAAATACTAATGGGATTTGTAGTACCACACCAATTCTGGAGCTGTAGTTCTACATCTCTACACTTTATGGCAAATATACTTGAGACATGTTCTCTGATCACATAGAAATCATATAGCTCTCAAATCCTCATAAAGAAACCCATGCCTAGTATACATTTTAAACCAAAACTACTCAATTACCTTTTATATTTCCAAAACAACTTGACTTGGTTACAAAAGTTGCAAACTGACTTGGTTATTGTAACTTCCTTTTCTGCTTGTTTTTCAGACTTTGTAAGGTGTTTTGATGACTTACTTATCTCCTTGCTAGTACTTTAGTAATTCTGCTTTGGTTTTTACTAATGAAGCACTTGATTTGATGGAGTAGAGAAAAACATTGGATGCTTTCCTTCGTTCATCTTTTGTTGGGTATTGCAGGACTTGGAGGGATGAAAGAGTAGACAGAGTTAAAATGATAAAAGGACAGCATATCTTATTATTCTAACAGATATGACTTACATTTTTTATACCAATGTTGCATTGCACATTTTCCATTATATGATTATATTAGTGTCAGATATTCCTCCGGTGTTCTTCCGATTGTCCCCACACATGGGCTTGCTGTGGAGAAGTATTGCAAATTCCTTGCCTTCTAGAACGACATGTCATTCTGCAGCTGGGTAATCAAAGTATGATTTATTATTTGTCAAAATACCAGGTTTTAAATAAAAGCAGTGGTTCATAAACCTGTGTCTTTATTCATTAATCTGGAAAAAAAGGAATAAATATCATTCTTTCCGTTGTCAAAATTGGATTGGGGTGTTGGTGGCATTATATTAATTAGCTTTTTTTCTGCCTTGGTTCATAATTACGCAGTCAGCTTGACACAACTGCCTTCCTTCTCAGCTGCAAGTCAGTTGGCAATGTGACATGCTTGGCCTCGATCAATCTAATTAGGAAACACATCTTCATGCACTGAATCATAGATCATAGCTGGAAATCGTTAATCATATTTAGAAATGGCTATTAAATTGCAAGTTATGTTAGATTAGCTGCATTATGGATTTAAACACATTTGGAAATATTTGGATCACTGAAGCCCAAACAGTGCTTTGGTGGTCAGGAACGTCAATTATTATCATGTTTCACACAGCTGGTAGGACTTGGAGTTAAACAATCCCTGGAGAGACATATCCTGATGTGTACAGACACAAAATAATTTATGTAAAATATTCAGGCTGGGACAGATCAGATAACCTTGGCATCCACAATATATTTTAACCCCTTAAGGACCAAACTTCTGGAATAAAAGGGAATCATGACATGTCACACATGTCATGTGTCCTTAAGGGGTTAAACTACACCCAATTGAAAAATTAGGTCACCTTTGAAGTCATTCCAAATTTAAGAAATTAATGTGTATGTTAGATATACTATAAGGTATGACAAAAAAGGTGATCTGAAATTAAGCAAAATGCTTAATTCTTAAGTAAAAATAAAAAAAGTTTGAAAATACATGTTGGCAGTTCAGCTCATCTCAATTTTCTCATGAAAAAAGATTTGGGAAAACTAATGAGACCAACCAAAAGGGCAAGAAAATTGGCTAATCAGTATACTAAAAAATATACATAACATAAATATTATGCATATCAATTATAGTACATTGATAGGCGCAGTTTCTCTCCATTTGCTTTGCAGATCAAGTGAGAAAAAGTAACAAAAAAAATAATTTATATTTATAGATATAAATTACTGTTCCCTCTATTGCTCACTTCTCACTTGACATGTGAAGAAAATCAACATTTATTGTCTGACCAGTAGCCATCAATCATCTTTTCTTTCCTCATCAATCATCTAGTTTTGGTGCCACTGGCGGAATTCAGAATAACAGATCAAAGCGAACATGCTTATTCATTGCGCGTTTCTTTTGGTTTGGCTCAGAGAAAAAAAAATGTAAATGACAAGCGTAGGGAAAAAAAAGGATAACAGGCAGATTCAACAATGCTGAATACAATCCAGTAACATAACAAAAGCCATATTGGCAAGATAGCAGAACCAGTTACATGCAAACACCAGCTTATTTTAATTTCTAGAAAAAGTGAGTAGTAAAAAACATTGTGATTGGTAACAACCTAAAAGAATGATTAAACCCATCTTGTCATATGAATATCCAGTGCCAAAAAGTATAAATAGCAGAGAAAAAGAGTACTTTCAATTTCAACAGAGTTATATGTAACCCATAAAATTAACAGTAGATAAACACTTGTAGCAGTTTGTGTCAAAAGACATTGTGACAAACCAGTGGAAATCAGAGAGAGTGAAAGTGTAAGGGAAAGTCAAATATGAAAAGGATTAAGCCCCAGTGAACCCGTCCTTAAACATGCCTACGAGGGCACCAATGCTTAGTCCGAAATCCCATTCCCACTAACTGCTGCTGGCTGAAGGTTCCCTGCTTGAAATGAGACATGGAAAACACAACTGCCAGGAACTGGCAAGGAAAATGGTAGTAACACCTTGTCTTCTAGTAGTGTACGTCTTCATTTGTACTGGTGAATACTACAGCAAAAAGAGGTTTAATTTTGTTGTAAGGTCAGATTCTGTTTTGCTTGTTATCTTTTAAAACTTAAAGGACCACTATAGGCAGCCAGACCACTTCAGCTTAATGAAGTGGTCTGGGTGCCAGGTCCAGCTAGGGTTAACCCTTTTTTTAAATAAACATAGCAGTTTCAGAGAGACTGCTATGTTTATAAATGGGTTAATCCAGCCTCTAGTGGCTGTCTCTTGACAGCCGATAGAGGCGCTTGCGTGCTTCTCACTGTGAAGATCACAGTGAGAAGACGCCAGCGTCCATAGGAAAGCATTGTGAATGCTTTCCTATGAGACTTGCTGAATGCGCGCGCAGCTCCTGCCGCGCATGCGCATTCAGCCAAAGAGGAGGAGAGGAGGAGGAGAGCTACCCGCCCGGCGCTGGAGAAATAGGTAAGTTTAACCCCTTCCTCCCCCCTCAGCACCACGGGAGTGGGACCCTGAGGGTGGGGGCACCCTCAGGGCACTATAGTGCCAGGAAAACAAGTATTTTTTCCTGGCACTATAGTGGTCCTTTAAATTCTTTTGATTCACGAGAAGCAGAGACAGAATTAATAGCAAATCATGATTTTTTTAAGCCTTTAGTAAAAAAACAAACAAAAAAACTAAATTAAATAAATACATTAAAAATACATATTGTTAACGACAGAAGGCAAATATTATTCTTTGCATGCTCTCACAGCAGCAAAACGAAAATGCATGTGTAATCCTACCTTGGTAACAATGCCCTCATAACACTGACACAAAGAATGTTGTAGGTAGCCAGTCATCTCCAAGAGCAGCTAGCATAAGTCTCGTTTGTGGAACCGTTGTCGTCTTTCAGTCATTAACCACAGTATAAAGGACAAAACATCAGAAAGAAGATAAAACCATCCATTAAGATGGCATAAACACTGTACTAGCCTCCTGCCAGACATAAAATTGCAATTGTCTGTTTATGTACAGCCAAAAATTATTATTTTCTTATTTATATAGCGCCATCAGAAAATATGACCAGTATTACATTAGATGGAAGATATACATATATAACTGTATTTCTCATTCATGTAGTTGATGGTTCCAGAAGGATAGCGATACTATAACACAACTACATAATAACACACCTTCTTCATTATCATAACATTCTTACTGTTGGTTTAAGAATAGGTTTCAACCAATGACTTATATTTCAGCTTGGGTATGTAGAACACATATCAGCTTATTTTAATGGCCACAATGTTACAATGCATTCTTTAATTTTCTTGAGAGTGTAGCAGTCCAATCAGAGATTTTTTTTTTTACCTAGACAAAACTAGACAAGGAAAGACTAATCTATCTATCTATCTATCTATCTATCTATCTATCTATCTATCTATCTATCTATCTATCTATCTATCTATCTTTCCATCTCTCTTTCTACACATAATCTGTGCTGTTTCATTAAAGGTGGATAGCAGTTGGGAATCATATCCTGTTTAAAAAGTAAAACTCTCTGAACGTTTCACCTTATACCATTCATTCTCAGGTAATTAACATCTCAAAAAGCTGGATGGCCAGTGACCTTTGCAAGATCAACTCTTTACCTCTGATTGACACAATGAGCATTATACATTCTCTGACCGAGGCTCTTACCGTACAAACAATGGAAAACACAAACCCTCCTCGAACTGTAGGATTAGATTCCCATCTTTAATTTGCCTTCTATGTCATTTTTTTCAGAACAGTAGCTAAAGGAAGGTTGTAATTACAAGCAACAGTAGATTAAGCAACTGATTATGTGGTTACAAACCATTTCCTGTACGAGCCATTAAAAGCATGATATGAACAACAGCATAATTCATTCCCTATGAATAACAGTTTTGTCTTCTGCATTTCCACTGGTTTTGTTACACGGATAGATATCTTCCCGGAGTGTGTGGGGCGATCTCTCTGGATCACAAGAATTAGGCACTGGATAGAGTTACCTTTTCCCTGTTCGTCTCAGATATAACCACAGCCAGAATTAATGTCCTTCTGCTTTGCCAAGCGCACCTGCAGGATGACTGAGGGACTCACTTTGTAGAATGGGAAAAAGTCTAGTGAATGCTGTATTTGACCTCTCACGGATAGTGTGGTACTGTAAAGGTTTTTGAGAAATTTTTAATAAACAAATTCAAGGGACCTTGCTAATAAGATAACTTTAATCTTTAATTAGTATAAAATTTGTCCCAGAGCAATGGCTCAGGACAGTTTTTATGCTTCTGTTTTTTTTTTTTTTGATAATTTTTATAAGAATTTTCAAAAGGGATAGAGTAGATGGTTTGACAGCGTTAAAGCTGTAAGAGAATTATGGGAGATGTCATCCAGAACATCTGCTGAAGGTTGCCTACCCTTGCTCTGTTTTATATATCTCTAGTTTTTCACATTAATGTAAGATACAGATTCTTGGATACACTTGTCCTTGTAAGTTGTGGACCTTAGGAGTAAGATATATTACAGTCTAGCTTGATGCAAGTTGGATCACTTGATTGCTAGGCTATTTTTGTTTATACTGGAGGGATATTATGTATAACATAATCTGCTAGTGAAAAATGTCAATCTCAATACCAGCCAGTGGTGTCACAGAGTCTAATTTGCCCTATGGTAGTGCTGGTCTTATGACCTATAACTCCAAGAATTCTTAGAATGCAATAGATGGCAGAGAATCTTGGGATTTGCATTTTGGGCCCAAATCCGTCCATCCCTTTTTTTCTACCCTAATGTCTCTCTTTTGTGTCTGAGTGTGTAAGAGGACTCCACAGCAATAATACTCACAGTAATGTGTCTACTACAATAAATCTGTTTAGAAATCAGTCTGTGTAAATAAGATATCTCTGTTATTATTTTAAATTGCATTTTAGCTGCATAAAATGTTATTAGTAACCATGCTCATGGCCATTCTCCCACTCACACCCCTAAAATTAAAGTGTCCCTCCTTTCCCATTTAAAAAAAAAATATTTTGTAGTTCAGCTACATCATTGTTGGTAGTGGGGCAGGGGTGATTGTGATTGTGATTGTGATTGTGATGCCTGCTAAACTGTTCATATGTAGTTTATACACTAACATCTGATCTGTAAAGAATTTAAGTTCTCTACAAGTCGGAGTTTATTGAGTAAATCCCATATATTTTGTATTAAGATATGTAATATATATATATTGCTAACTATATGTTATCCCAAGCCACTGGACCTGCAGTGTGAACTAATTATAGTGAAAGGAATAGAAAGTTATCTATTGGATACAATGTTCAGTTGAATATTTTATCCAATCTTTATTTAGTCTTCATCTACAAACTGCATTAGTCCTTTGCCAATTATAAGTTAATATTCCAATATAAACATAAACACAAATATAAACAATGAATCAGTACTGTCCCATCTCATCTGTTTGTTTAATTTTTCTGAATAATCTTGGTGCTGGTTGGATAACAAAATTAAAAACTTATTCTAGTTTAAGGGAACATATTTGTAAGTACTGGAGGCTACTACTATCTGTTTCAGGTACTCTTCTTTTTGCCTTCTTTTCTAGATGGGTATCTTAACCACAGCTCAAGATCTTTTTCTGGAGTCCAACAGAAGTGAGTGTGATCAGAACCAGATTATAATCACCCAGGGCCTCAGGCAGAATGCCAGATTAGAGACCCAGTCTAGAGCCTTCTGTTCTTTGTTTGGGGCCAAATGCGTGTTTTTCTTGTGCGTGGTGGCACATGTTTGTGTATTTATGTTTGTGTGTTAGCGGAGTGTGGGTGTGTATTTCTGTCGTGGCTGAGTGTTGAGTGTGTGAGAGTGTGTTGAGGATTGATGTGTGTGGGGTAGGCTGAGTGTGACTATATGTGGTGGCTGAGTGTTATGTCTGTGGTGCCAAAGTTCCATAATAGCTAGACTAATGGGCAGTTCTCTGTCTGTGATGTCAGTCTGTGTAAACTATTCAATTGAGATTTACTTACAGCCAATATGGCTTTCTTTGAAAGGTTTATTATCTCAGAAGAAGGATACTAAGCTCTGTTTGTAAATCGGTACTCCTTAGGAATGAATATTACACTGACTTAGAAGAGTGAAAACCCTTATTTAAAGAGTACCCTTTAATACTCTGAATATTGAGACTTTGTATTGCAAGCTTTGAATGGACCTGAATCCAGGCCAAACATGGCAAATCCGGCCTCTGAGAATTAAAAAATGTAAAACGATTTGCCCACTGACAGTGCTAGCAGCCAGTGGACAAATAGTGAAAAACCCTCGGCAGTGCAAGGGGTATTTATGTGGTGGCTTGCCAGCACTTGCTAATGTATTGTGTTTCCACGCGGCCACCTGCCATCCAGCAATTGGGAGAATATCTACTAAACATGTAAACATGTAAAACACCCACTAGAAAAGGTCCATGATGGGTATGGGGCCTGTGCAATTATAGGGCTGACTAGGTCCTACCTGTGCCCCCACCCATGGGCATTGGATGGGGGATTACTTTAAATTTATGGGGGGGGGCTTAAAATTTTGACAAAATCCAGTTGTTAGTGAATAAACCTGTAAGAGTCTTAGAACACTGAAATATGTAGTATATATTTAAAGTAATATACAACTGGATTATATTTAAATTACCTTTTTACATTCTATCAAACATACACCTTGCTAGTCTGGAAGATTAGGTGAATCATTAAGGAAAAACATTCTGTAATTTAATTTGAATCTGCGTTAAACATAACATTGTGTATGCGCACAAAATAGAATTAGATGCAATAAATGTTTTAAGGCTCTGCAATGCAAAATCTTTCACACGGAGCTATAAGCTTTTGTTATGGTTAATTTGAGTCCGACAATGGGCCTGAATGAACCATTAACACAACTCTAATGTTGCAGCAATTACAACTAAATTAGACATCAGTTCATAAAAAATTAACACCGGATACTATTTTTAACAGTCATTAATTTTTTTTATATATATATAAAATGTTCTTCAAGGCTGGTAGCCTAAATTAAATTCTCAGTGATGTATTGCAGGATAAAGAGAAACCAGCCTATGTTTCAGTAAGATGCTATTGTTAGATAAGATTCCCTGTATTATAGCTGTGAGGTTCAGTGCTTGGCTTTACGTAATGAAAAGATGGAGATTTAAAACAGCACTGACTTTTTTCAGGCCAATGAATAAGTGAATGGGTTTTCATGGAACAACATAGAAGAGTACTGAATGTTTTATTTAGTAAACAGTGGATTGTAGTGAACTGACATCTTTACAAATTCTATAACTTGGATAGTACACTATTTCTTTTTTTTTTAAATTTGACAATTCTTATTTAGACATGTAGATACATTACAATTGCGTTTGTACCTTGAATACCTTACTTCGTGACTGAACATATGATGAAATGTTCCGGTTACAATTGAATTAGGCATTTCAGTGTTGCTTATTGACGTTAGGTACATAGGTTATGCATAGTACATTTCTCAGGCATTTTGTGGGGAGGTAGCATTGAAGGGGGGGTATAGATGAGAAACAGAAAGAAGAGGTGGGGGTGAAGGGGTTATTAGGGAAGTGGAGGAGGAATGACCCTGGTTTTTCCAGGTTGTTTGGCAGGATACCCTGAGTACTGAAGGGAGAATGGCTAGCAATTGTCTTCCGTCTATGAGTTCCTGATTGTTCGTGAGCCAGGGCTGAGTCTCTTTAGCACCACACCACGGATATTCTTGCCAGCTATCAGCTATTATGTTGTGAGGTTGACAGTGTTGTTGTTGTATGTGTCCCATATGTGTTTTGCTTTCGCTATTGTAAGTCTTGGGCCAAATTGATGTTGGTGCATGGCTTCATATGTCCAATTAAGTGCAATTTGGTTCACTAGGTGTGTATGTGACGGTATTTCTTTAGACTTCCAGTGTCTCGCTATTAGGATATGTACTGATGCAAGCGTATGGTATATTAGAGCCTGGTGAGTTTTGGACATCTTGTCGGAGAATATGTATAACAAGCACAGTACAGGTTTTTTTTCCACCTGGTGGCCGAGCATGTCCGACATGATACGGGCTTGTGTCCAGAGAGGAGCCAGTGCTGGACACGTCCACCATATGTGAACCATCGTGCCCACTTCCGTCTCGCAACGCCAACACACGTTTGTGGAGGCAGGACAAATTTTGTGTATTTTTTCTGGTACTAAGTACCAACGGTATAGTATTTTCCGTTGAATTTCGAAGTGTTGGGCGCATGATGTCTTGCCTTTGTGTGCCATGTAAGCTCTTTTCCACTGTTCTGGGCTTAACTCCGTGCCCAGATCTGTATGCCACGCCTTTTTGTAGTACTCAAGTGTCAATGGTTGGTTGTGTAGGACCAAGTGATAGTATGTGGAAAGAGATTTTATGTTGGGCTTATTTGATAGGCAAATATTTTCAAACTTTGAGGTTGGGATAGTACAATATTTCTAACTCGGCTTGTTGGGCTAGATTTTAATTTTGTAGATAGCTCATTACAATTCAGTAGTCATTGAATTAAAGGAACACTCCAGTCAAGCACAATAACCACTGCAGCTCACCCACTCAAAATGGTTTAGCTCCTTACAGCTCCTTAAAAATTAAAGTGTAGGTACACTGGAAACAGAGATGGGTCTGTTAGTAAATGAATACCAGGAAAAGGCAGACATTTTAAATAACATTTTTTCTTCAGTATATATTAATGAGGATCCCATGGCAAGAGACATGCAAATGTATCTTTTTCAATTACTTTTCTCAATGTGGACCTACTGCTGATGGTCTCAGTTTATCAGGAGCACCCTGTCCAAGGCTTCGTGATTGAAGCCTCAGACACAGGGGCGTACCTAGAGCATTTGGCACCCGGGGCTGATCCTGTGCTTGGCACCCCCCCCCCAAAAAAAAAAAATTCCCTGCAGCCCCACACACACATTTACAGGCAGACAGTCACACACTCAGTTACAGACAGTCACACTCAGTTACAGGCGACAGTCACATACAGTCACAGGTGACAGTCACACATACATCCTCCGTGCGGCCAGTTTATCAGCTGTTTGCTTGTGTGAGCTGTACTGGCTT
Source organism: Pelobates cultripes (assembly GCA_933207985.1). NCBI lineage: Eukaryota > Metazoa > Chordata > Amphibia > Anura > Pelobatidae > Pelobates > Pelobates cultripes. Next base: position 95,518,637 of record OW240913.1, read on the forward strand.
GACGTGTACCCTAACTACCATGGGACACTGTGCGCCACAGCTCACACAGCCCCCTCCAGCCAGGGCCGGTACAAGGATTTTTGCCGCCCAAGGCAAAAGTAAAGTTTGCCGCCCCCCATGTGACATCACAATGCCCCAGCCATATGATTTGCCATGTTAACTAACGCCAGTGCTGCAGTGCCGCCGTGTTTACATTAAAAGGCCTGCAGGGACAGGTTATAGACACCAGAACCACTACATTAAGCTGAAGTGGTTCTGGGGACTATAGTGTTTCTTTAATGTGAGGTAAATTAGAGCTTAGTGCCACGAATAATATACTAGATTGCCTACTTTCAACCAGATGAGGATGATGATGGGCTCTAGCTGCAGTCTGGCTCCACTGGTCTGGTGCAGAACAGGCTCTCTGGAGGCGGTTTGTAACTGTGGTCACAAAAATCAATGTTCTGGGAGAACGGGAAGCAGCTCCATTTTTGGGGGTCCTTTACACAGCTCAAGGTCTGGGTCCCAGGGTCCACCTTCATGTTCCACCAATGAGTTTGTTCACAGGGGGTGGAGTGTGTAGGGGATGTCCTGATATGTGTAAGGAATGCATTGTGTGAAATTGTGTTTGTATGTGTAAGGACTGCAAGGTGTGTTTCTGTGTATGTATGGGATGTATTGAATGTGTGTAAGGGGTGCATTGAGTGTGTGTAATGAATGCATTGTGTGTTTCTGTGTGTGTAAGGGATGCATTGTGTGTAACGGTTGCATTGCTTGTGTATGTGTGTCTGTGTGT
>OW240913.1:95519511-95539993 GCA_933207985.1 Pelobates cultripes
ATAGTCCGTGGGTACAGGGAGCATCTGTTTCCTGTACCCGGCCGGACTAACAGGAAGTGCACACTCAGTGTGCACTTCCTGTTAGTCTGGCCGGGTACAGGAGACAGCTGCTCCCTGTACCCGCGGACTATCATGCTGCAGGGCTCGGCCACGCTACAGCAAAGGAAGCTGACAGGAGGGAGCGCTCAGCGCTTCCCTCCTGTCAGCCCCCTTTCTCAGGCTGCGCCCGGGTGGTGCGGTCCGCCCTCATGGACGCACCGCCCGGGCAAAGCTGCAGCCGCCTGAGGCTCTTCACAGAGCGCTCGGGCGGCTGCAGCATGAGGGGGGGCGGCGGGGCTGGCCATGGCACCCCCCACCCGGCTGGCACCCGGGGCGGACCGCCCCCCCCACCCCCCCTTAGTACGCCACTGCTCAGACATTAAGTGCAAGCGCAGAGCGATTGGGCACCGGCTTGCAGACTTTGGGTTAAACGGTTTGTTAGCTGTTTAACCTCAGTAAATAAGATGATGCCAGAGACCTCCTTGGACCATAATTGTGACAAAGTTGTAATGGTGCCTGGCATTTTCCTTTAAGGCAAGTGCAACTTTACAATACATACAAATAGAAGGGCACAGGAATAAAGTAGAGAAGGAGATCCATGACATTAGAGATGGAGAAAATGGAGACTTTGCTAAGGAGTTAATGCCCGAGTATGGATCAAAACATTTAGTACCATTGAGTGGTCACTCTGCAACGCTAGTAACAAAGTGTGAAGTCACTCTCTCCAATGCTTTAGGTGCCTGATGGCTCATGAATTCCAGAATTTCAGATGCTTTCCTATGCGACCGGCTGAATGCGTGCGCAGCTCTTGCCGCGCGTGCGCATTCAGCCCAGGAGGAAGAGAAGAGGAGGATCGGAGGAGGAGAGCTCCCCGCCCAGCGCTGGAAAAAGGTAAGTTTTAACCCCTTTCCCCTTTCCAGAGCCGGGTGGGAGGGGGACCCTGAGGGTGGGGGCACCCTCAGGGCACTATAGTGCCAGGAAAACTAGTATGTTTTCCTGGCACTATAGTGGTCCTTTAACATACACTTTGTATGACGTTACATATATATAATATGTATAATATATATACATATATTATATATATAAATACATTTATAATTTAATTTTACACATGTCTAATCATTTTTTTAATACTTCCCACCAGCAGGGGGACTGTCTGACATTTCAGACAGTCCCACTGCTGGCAGATCCACAGCCAACTATAGGGGGCCATGTGATCGCTCTTTGAGAGTGACCCCCGGGGGCCTCATTTGCTGGGGGAGGGCTGCCTGGGCTGTCAGGCAGCCCTCCAGAAGAGGATCGCGGCCGAGGTAAGTCCACCGGACCTCCAGGGGCTGAAAGCCGTTATGGCGTTCTATGCTGCCGCAACGGCTTTAAAGCCCTTTTAATGCGGGACGGCATAGAGTTAGTGGCTTCTCTTGAAGCTGAGATTAAAGATTTGGAAAATGAAATTACAACACTGAGGCAGATTGACAACTGAGAAGGGTTTCTGCTCACTGAGCAGAGTTTAGTTTAGTGGGGGAAGCTAGTGGAGTGGGCAGAATGAGTCAGTTAGGGAAAAGGCAGGTAGGTGGGTGACAGTTAGTCGTGGTAACCAAGGGCAAGGTAAGAAGACGGGTGTAGCCAGTCCTGATTTTGTACATACTAGCAGATATGCCTACTTGAATAAAGATGTTGGAAGTATCAGCTCAGGGGTGGCTGTGCTGGAGGAAGCTGCTCCTTCTAACAGTCAAGGGAACAGCTTCTCTAGTATGGAATGTATCCAAAATAGAGGAAAGGCTAGACAGGTTGTGGTGGTAGGGAATTATATTATTAAGAGAGCAGACAGGGTAATCTGCCACACTGATCCATCAACCGGACAGTTTCGTGGGTACCTGTGTTTGGCATATTGCTGACAGAGTGGATAGATTATGAGTAAGGGTTGGGAAAGACATAAAAAGTGGTACTGATTCGTGTGATCAAAATATAATTTTGACTCTTTATAAGAACCCATCTCGTATATGGAGTGCAATTTTGGCCAGCAGTTTTAAAGAAGGGCTGTGATGTCTCATGGAGTAGTATGATATATCCAGATCTCCTTAAATGAAATTATTTTACAATAATACATGGTTCAACATTATGTATACTATTTAATATATCTATATAATAAATACATGCACAAAATAGAAATTTATATGTAAGTGCAACGCCAAGTTAAAAATATTTTCACAAAGCCTAAATTTTCAAATTAATGTCTGAAAGATTTTCATACACTAATTTCAGGTGTGCCTTTTTGTCTGATTTAGTTACTGATTAACTGATGACGGCATGTGGTTAGTTTACTATTGTGACTTAGCCATCTTTACTACAAGAGAGATAACCTTTTGTTAGCTTATTAGGGGTGTAGTTGGCCACTCATGATCTGTAAAGTCAGGTAATATTTATTTAAGATGTGTTGCACACAGTGGCATTTATGTTTACTTTGATTTTACCAGTGTTGTTATGCAGTTTAGCAATCTCTATGAATGAAACATGTTTTTCACACCCCAGTGTAGTAACTTTAAAAAAAAAAAATTGTATTCACAATAAATGTTTTACTTAAATATTTTTACATATCTGTTAAGCATGTATTTATTCTAAGTTTTTATTTGTGGATTTTAGAGGGCGCTTGCGTGCTTCTCACTGTGATTTTCACAGTGAGAGCACGCCAGCGTCTCTAGTGGCTGTCAATGAGACAGCCACTAGAGGATTAGGGGGAAGGCTTAACCCATTCATAAACATAGCAATTTCTCTGAAACTGCTATGTTTATGAAAAAATAGGTTAACCCTAGAAGGACCAAGCACCCAGACCACTTCATTAAGCTGAAGTGGTCTGGGTGCCTAGAGTGGTCCTTTAATATTAATATAAGTACATTTAATTTTTTTTTACATTGAAATTTGCCAGATTGGTTATGTTGCCTTTGAGAGCATATGGTAGCCCAGGAATGAGAATTACCCCGATGATGGCATACCATTTGCAAAAGTAGATAACTCAAGGTATTGCAAGTGGGGTATGTCCAGTCTTTCTTAGTAGCCAGTTAGTCACAAACACTGGACAAATATTAGTTTTTTGCTTTTTTCACACAAAAACAAATATGAACGCTAACTTTGGCCAGTGTTTGTGACTAAGTGGCTACTAAAAAAGACTAAACATACCCCGCTTTCAATACCTTGGGTTGTCTACTTTTTCAAATGGTATGCCATTATGGGGGTAATTCTCATTCCTGGGCTACCACACCGTCTCAAAGGTAACATTACTAATCTGGCAAATTTCAATTTGAAAATGGAATGTTCTATATTTGACCCTGTAACTTTCCAAAACACCATAAAACCTGTTTATCGGGGGTACTGTTGTACTCGTGAGACATTGCTGATTACAAAATGATATATAATAAGTGTGGGTGCACTTAATGTGACAGCGGTGAATTACGGTTGAACAGACATATAGCGCAAATTCCATCAGGACGTTTACTGGTGGGCTGCCCTGCTGTTATCTGGGTTGGTGTACTGGGCGAGCAGCTCCTTAGCCGCCCCCTAGCGCAGCTATTTCCTCTGCTGGGATCCCTCTGCAGCCGATTATCTGATCAGGGAGCGGGGTTTACTGTAACCCCAGCACCCTAGAAGAGCACTCTGCTTCCTGCAGGCAGCAAAAGCCAGGATATGACCTGGTATACCAGCTGCCCCCTGCCTGTGAACATCAGAAGCACGGAGAAGGGAGCAGGAAGCAGCCTGTGCTCAGAGTGCACGGCTCTCCAACTCCCCCAGCAGAAAGAAGAGTAACTTCAATGCAGGCTGATCCCCTTTTCCTTTTCACAGCACCCAGTTATGGCATAACTGGATAAATGGTTGTAAATTGGTGTGTGTATGTAAATAAAGTGTGACTTTATGTAAAGTTGTGTGAGTTTGTGGTTGAGCGATAGTGTGTGTGTGTTAGTGAGAGTGTGCAAGTGACACTGTATATCTCAGTGAGAGTATGTGTAAGTGAGAGTGTGTCTCCAGGAGCTGCACTGCCTCCACTCCTCCATAATGAACAGAGGTAACTGTGTGTGGCTGTCTGTGTGTGTTTGACTGTCTGCCTATGTGTCTATGTGTGTGACTGTCTGCCTGTGTGTGTATGACTATCTGCCTGTGTGTGTGTGTGTCTGTGTGACTGTGTGTGTGTGTGGCTGTCTGCCTGTGTGTGTGTGTGTGACTGTCTGCCTGTGTGTGTGGCTGTGTGTGTAACTGCCTGTGTGTGACTGTCTGCCTGTGTGTGTCTCTCTGTCTGCCTCTTTGTGTGTTACTGCCTGCCTGTGTGTGTGTCGATGTCTTCCTGTGTGTGTGTGTGGCTGCCTGCTTCTGTGTGTGTGTGTGTGTGTCTGTCTGCCTGTGTGTATGTGTGTGGCTGTCTGTGTGTGACTGCCTGCCTGTGTGTGGCTGTCTGCCTGTGTGTATGTGTGTGGCTGTCTGTGGGTGTGGCTGTCTGCCTGTGCGTGTGTGTGTATGACTATCTGCCTGTGTGTGTGTCTGTGTGACTGTCTGCCTGTGTGTGTGTGACTGTCTGCCTGTGTGTGTGTGTCTGTGTGTATGACTATCTGCCTGTGTGTGTGTGACTGTCTGCCTGTGTGTGTGTAACTGCCTGTGTGACTGTCTGCCTGTGTGTGTGGCTGTCTGCCTCTTTGTGTGTTACTGCCTGCCTCTGTGTGTGTGGATGTCTTACTGTGTGTGTGTATGTGTATGGCTGTCTGCCTCTCTGTGTGTGTGTGGCTTTCTGCCTGTGTGTATGTGTCTGTGTGTGACTTCCTGCCTTTGCGTGTGTGTGTGGCTGTCTGCCTGTGTGCATGGGTGTGGCTGTCTGTGGGTGTGACTGTCTCCATGTAAGTGTGTGTGTGTGTGTGTGTAAGACTGTATGTGTGGCTGTATGTATGTTACTGTCTGTGTGTGTGATGGTCTGCCTGTAATTGTGTGTGTGTGCTTATCTGCCTGCAACTGTATATGTATGTGACTGCCTGTACCTGTGTGTTTCTGCCTGATCCTGTGGATGTGACTATTTGCCTGTGACTGTGTGCATGTGGTGGATTTGACAGTGTATATGTATAACTGTGTGCATCTGACTGTGGGACTGTGTGCACATAACTCTGCAAAAATATACACCTGCATTCACACGTAGGCATAAATGCATATTTTTATCTGAATTAAATACCCATCACACACAGCCAATAAACCCAGCACAAATATCACATACAACCAATACACACATATCACACACCGTTAATACACCCATTTCAAATATCACACACAGCCAACACATAGCATACATATCACAACCCAGTCATCACACCTATCACATACACAGACAACACAAACATTACATCATATTATAGTGAGATGTATTACAGTGGAGCTCTGGTATAAAAAATGCACATTACTCTGTGTTTTATAGTTAGGGAGCTTGGTGATATACTAATAGACATATTACTTAGCGTTGCATTGTTGTGTAGTGTATGATCTTGCCACAGAGCTCCAAATTACTAGTTTTATTGTTGTGGAGCTCTGTGATAAATGGAGAAGCAGCGCATTACTACACATTATCTTTATTCCAAAGAGGTCCAGGTAAATAAGTATAATCCAGAGCTACAAAGCAAAACCACTCACAGTTTTATGTGACATACTTAGTCTGCTCCTCTGTAATGTAGGGGAGTCAGTCTGGCACTTCTGGTCTGCACATCTGTTGGCTGCAGACCATAAGTTGCTGTCTTCCTAGCTCGGGATAATCAGAGCGCTGCTGCAGGTTAACACAGGACACTGCAAGTCCCTGAACTTGCGAGACAGTTACGCATGGTCTGTACCCAGTGGAAGGGCAGATCAGATTCAGATCAGCATGCCCCTCTCCCAACTTGGTAACAGGAAAGGAGGAATGAATATTTGTTTATAAATCATTATTAATTTAATAAATTACCTATACAACCACTACACTCCTATAGACACACACTATACAGGGAGTGCAGAATTATTAGGCAAATGAGTATTTTGACCACATCATCCTCTTTATGCATGTTGTCTTACTCCAAGCTGTATAGGCTCGAAAGCCTACTACCAATTAAGCATATTAGGTGATGTGCATCTCTGTAATGAGAAGGGGTGTGGTCTAATGACATCAACACCCTATATCAGGTGTGCATAATTATTAGGCAACTTCCTTTCCTTTGGCAAAATGGGTCAAAGAAGGACTTGACAGGCTCAGAAAAGTCAAAAATAGTGAGATATCTTGCAGAGGGATGCAGCACTCTTAAAATTGCAAAGCTTCTGAAGCGTGATCATCGAACAATCAAGCGTTCATTCAAAATAGTCAACAGGGTCGCAAGAAGCGTGTGGAAAAACCAAGGCGCAAAATAACTGCCCATGAACTGAGAAAAGTCAAGCGTGCAGCTGCCACGATGCCACTTGCCACCAGTTTGGCCATATTTCAGAGCTGCAACATCACTGGAGTGCCCAAAAGCACAAGGTGTGCAATACTCAGAGACATGGCCAAGGTAAGAAAGGCTGAAAGACGACCACCACTGAACAAGACACACAAGCTGAAACGTCAAGACTGGGCCAAGAAATATTTCAAGACTGATTTTCTAAGGTTTTATGGACTGATGAAATGAGAGTGAGTCTTGATGGGCCAGATGGATGGGCCCGTGGCTGGATTGGTAAAGGGCAGAGAGCTCCAGTCCGACTCAGACGCCAGCAAGGTGGAGGTGGAGTACTGGTTTGGGCTGGTATCATCAAAGATGAGCTTGTGGGGCCTTTTCGGTTTGAGGATGGAGTCAAGCTCAACTCCCAGTCCTACTGCCAGTTCCTGGAAGACACCTTCTTCAAGCAGTGGTACAGGAAGAAGTCTGCATCCTTCAAGAAAAACATGATTTTCATGTAGGACAATGCTCCATCACACGCGTCCAAGTACTCCACAGCGTGGCTGGCAAGAAAGGGTTTAAAAGAAGAAAATCTAATGACATGGCCTCCTTGTTCACCTGATCTGAACCCCATTGAGAACCTGTGGTCCATCATCAAATGTGAGATTTACAAGGAGGGAAAACAGTACACCTCTCTGAACAGTGTCTGGGAGGCTGTGGTTGCTGCTGCACGCAATGTTGATGGTGAACAGATCAAAACACTGACAGAATCCATGGATGGCAGGCTTTTGAGTGTCCTTGCAAAGAAAGGTGGCTATATTGGTCACTGATTTGTTTTTGTTTTGTTTTTGAATGTCAGAAATGTATATTTGTGAATGTTGAGATGTTATATTGGTTTCACATGGAACATGGTTGTTGTTCAATAATAAAATTAATCCTCAAAAATACAACTTGCCTAATAATTCTGCACTCCCTGTACATGGATGGGGTGGGGGGAGGTGCTGTTAAGATTGTTCGCACAGGGCGCCTAAAGCCGGGCCTGTCTGTTACTATACACAATACATGTTCATATGCCAATATATTAAAACAAAAAAAACAAACCTACCATCATCCCTATAAAGACATGTGCGCATTTAATTATGAATTTTCCATTGGGGGTTTATCTAAAACTAGCATGCAAAAGTAGCAGATCTTGTCAGAAGCTTTTGCAATCTGCACTTTTTGTAAAATACAAAAAGAAGACACACTCTTCACACATAAAGCACTTAAAAGCAAGCTGAATTGGCTAAGGGGTCTGGATTACCCCTATAATAATATTTATCTCTCAGCTATGAGGAATGCAGAGACCCATGCCACCACTATTAGTAGTATTCAGCCTCAGGATAGTGGGACTATCTTGTTCTTTATTGGCTACATCCTGTGAGTCAAAGTCTACAGAAGCAGAAAAATATGCCACGAAGACCACCTGCTCCACAATATGCTCTGCTGCATTTCCACTGGCACTGCAGCTCCTTCTGCATAGCTACTTCAAGTGTTATACCTTCTTGCATTCCCCCAAGAAAGCACATAAGGGGGGATTCAGTAAAGCATACTTGTGGGCACCGTCAGAGCCCACAAAGATTCTTTACTGAACAGAATACCAAAGTAGTATCCTCAATGACGGCGATGATGAATCTGGGGATGATAATTCTGTGCCCCCACTACTGCAGATATAACACTTTACATCTGTCCCAAGAGCTGCTCAATTAGGAGTATGATGAGCCGGAGAAATTATAAGAGGAGAGCATGTTGACATCAGACAGACAGCTGACCAAAATGTGCTTGGTGCTGGGCAGTAGGCACAGCCCATACCTGATCACTATCGACAGGGAGACCCTGTCAGGGACTTTTTAGATCCTGGTGGTCTCGCTTTGCTTCCGAGATAATCACCACAGGTGAGCAAGATTATTAAGCCATGGTAATTTAAATGGATCACTTTGGTCCACTAAACATGGCATCAGTTGACAGAGGGGAGCCTCAAGTGTCGATTGTTATGTGGGCCAGTGCAAGTAGGATCTTAACCATGCTTAGAACAAAATGGCAGGATGCTTCATGCCAGCCTGAAAATAATAGGCTTTAAGGGCATTCTGTGACCAAGTTTAGCAAAAACTGTTAAGATGACAAGGACACTGCTTTCACACCACTTCATTTAGACAGAGTATTCTGGGTGACTAAATGTGTTCCTTTAAAAGTGGGTTTAAATGTAATACTGGGGTACATGTTCTTTTATTTATAAGATAAATTAAGGTAAAGGGTTTTGTTTCAGGGTTAGGATTAAGTTCTTAACTTTTAGATGGAGTTTATTCAGATTTTGGCATAAGTTAAATTTTGTATTAGGGAAAAAAGTGGTGTTTAGTGTACAAGCATGTGGAAGTTAAAGGGTCATTTACCCTCATTTGATTGAATGTTGAGCTGCAGTAGTTGTTACACAATGTGAATAATTCAATGCAGTGCCTGCTTTTCCTGCAAGGCACTTCCTGTGTGAGAGGCTGCTAGTGGACAGATAGGAAATTATACATTCCACTTCCTGTCCAGCCTTACACACAGACACAGACCTGATTTTCTTCTTCCTCCTCCTAGCACAGTTTAGGATTGCATATTTTTTGAACATATTTTCATCCAAGAATGATTAGTAACAGATTGTTCTGGAAAATTACCCCAAACACAACAAACTTTGGCTAATAAATTGGAAGGGACTACCCATGGTCTGAATTAACCCAAGGGATTATATCTGCAGGTTGCTCCTGATTTGGGGCATTTGGTTTATATTTATCTACAAACTATTTTTGCACAAACAAGCAGAGACAGAAATGTAATTTTATAGTATTTAAACTCTTCTATGCAACTGATTTTAAATCCGAAATCAATATGCTCCATACCAATGAGAACATTTTATGTATATGCATCGAATTAGTTGTTGAATAGCATTTAGTAAATTTATGAAATGCTGAGATTCCCACCAATCCATGGTCCAATTTGAATTCAGTGAATTACCCTGTATTTACTTGTTCAAAAAGATACATTTATGTAACTTATGGCATGTCCATTTGGCACGACTAAATACCCATATTTTATTTTAACTTGTAATTTCAAGTCGCCTTGAAAGTCTGCACATGCAATTATTGTGTGTCTGTACTGAGTTTGTATATTATGTTTGTTTATTTTGTAAAGAATGTATTTGATGAATAGTTAAAGAACAATACATGTATGGGTCGTTAAAAGCCTAACAAACACCTCTGTGCTTTTGTTTAACTAGTAGTAAATCTGGCAGTGGAAACCCCTAAAAAAAAAGAAAAAAAGAAAATAAAAATAAAAGTATTCAATATGTTTTTGTTTGCAAATTCCATCTGTAATTGTGTTTGTTTATAAGGCTAAAGTCTTGAGAATATAAACTTTCGAATAAACTGGGTCAAAGTAATTACATAAAATTGAATTAACCAAACCACACGATTAACCATTGAGCAAATAAATCTTTAGAATGTACATAAATATCTGGTATATAATATTTTATTTATAAAATCTTAGAAATAGCATAACAATTTTTTTTTTTTTTAATAAGTTAACAGAACATATACAGATCACATGAACTTTTTAAGTACACACCTAATAGTTAAGGCTTTGTGCTAGTCTAAAATCATTAATGTATCTGAATCCCCAGTGATCAAGCAAGTTTATTGTTAAGGTGTCTTATTTTTTTTATTGCTAAAAAATTTTTTCTTCTTCTTTTAGTTTTTTGACTTACATTTCCTAGTATCATATTGTTTGGGACAACTATTTCAAGACATTGCACTGTAATGGGAAAGGTTGGGCAGACATGGGAGAAATACAAAAAAATAAAATAGTGTAAACATATCAAAAGGAATCCCATGAAAAGGAGAAACTTTTTTTCCTTGGTGGGAATTGGATCCGTCATTCCCCATGTTAAGTGCATTGCATCATGAAGATGATGTGAAGAAACACACACAAAAAATCTTAGACTACATTCCAGTACATTTCTAAAAATATTAACAAAGACAAACATAACTCTCAATTTGCAGAAAAAAAAAAAAGAAAAGAAAAAGGTAACATGACCGGTGATTAGTCAGAGTTTCTAATTTAAAGACAATTTTCATATTCTTACTACCGTAGTCTATGTGTGCAAATATAATCATAGAGAATGGAAGTAAGTAATTGTAACTTGTCTATAGATGGCAAACATGCATTAAAAGTCAGCTTCCATGAGTAAAATAGTGTCATGGAATTATATGCAACAATACATATTAATGCAAAGGGTCATACAGCATTAAGAATAAATCACCTTGTAGTCTTAACTGTAGTTCTCTGATGGAGTGTCACTTTATATAATTAATATGCAGTATGTCGTATTACATTCTTATATAATTCCCTGCATACTTATAGAGATTGTAAGCAAAAGAAATGAAAAACAACCTCCATCCCCAGTCTAATTTTTTTCTTCCGTGTAGACAGCTGTAGCAAAGGTTGACAACCAACTGACCATTATTGTTAAAGTATATGAACAGAGATATACATACATTATCTCAGGTATATATATGGTAAATGCTTTTGGGTACAGGTAGGTGTAAGTGTTCCACACTATACCACCCTCTCTCCATCCTTGCCCACACAAGCATTTTCTCAAAACAAATTAAACCCAAAATGATTACCTCTTCACCCCCCCCACAGCCCCCCCCCCAAATAAAATAACAAAAGTGAAAATGTTCTTTAAGTCACTATACATTCACTTCATTTAGGAAACAGAAGGACCATCAACTCAATGGAAAGAAATGAATGTTGAATGCCAGGATCAGCTCATAAGCGCAACAGTACTTTCATGTTGACCACCAAAAATCCCAGATAAAAATTCCATAGCCAATCGAACGTGGATGGGAATGAAGACATACGAGCTGTAGATCATCATGGCGATGGCAGTCAGTAAAACAGTGTTGAATATGGATTGCTCCCAGGGTTCCAAAACATAACTACAAGTTATCAGAAGGTACTGATAATACAACCAAGAGAGATAATCCATTATGTGCTTTACATCCATCTCTAGTTTAGGTGTCTGAAAAAAAAATATATATATATTTAGAGAAACATTTTTATATTTTAAAATAACATTTTTGTAATTTTATACTTTACTGATATCTGTTTTAGAAGGTTGAATTTATTGAAGAGATACTTAATATTTCAACATTGAGCAAAAGGTGTGAGAAATTAAATTTAAGCCCAAGTATATTTTTTGTGTTCTTTGGGTTAAACAGAGTTTATTTTTTTTAATACATTTCGTCAATGTGATAAAAAAACAAAAAACAAACAAAAAAAATTCCTATACAGACCATATGGGAAGATAAAACAAGCAATGCAAGAGTGAAACAAGAACACAGAACCCACCATTTTTAGAACTAAATCTTGTTACACCCCCTGGCTTTTAAGCAGACAGTACTGTTACTTCCTGGTTTGGTTAGCTCAGTGAAGCTAAACTCAAGAGGCAGCAATTGCCCAGAGCACCTCCCTTGCAAAGACTTCTCATTAAGCTACATTGGGAAGTTTGTGATTGGACATCCACAGGAAGTCTGGACTGGGTTAGAATGGGAGGGCTACAGATAAGAGATCTGTAGCTTTGGCTTGCGTTTTTTTTCTATATAGTCCAATTGAAAAAAACAAAAATACATGTTTTCATTGGGGTATATCTACTAAACAGTGTTTGTGCAGTGTCCGTTTAATAATAAATCCTGGTATATGATGTCTGAGCCTGGTCCTCTGCTTGTAATAGAAAATATATTTGCATAGAAACCCATCATGCACATTAAAACATTAAAAGCACAATTATGCACAGGCGTTGAATGATATTATTTGGGGCTGGGAGAATATTATATATGCAAAATGTTTCCCTGAAAAAGTAGTAGTAGTAGGTTGTGATTACCTAACTATCTAATGAGATCCTTCTCTGGACCAATACATGGTCTGAGGTGCTCTTGGTCAGAATCTTAAGCGTCTCTCCTTTTAGTAGGCAATCTTTAGATGCACCAAGTCTTCATGCCCTTTCCAAGCAAGGAAATAAATATAGTAGGCATGTGCAAAATTTGTTTTAAAGGATCACTACAATGTCAAGAAAACAAACTCGTTTTCCTGACCCTATATAATCCTTAGGTCCCCCTCCCCCTGGGCTAAAAGGGGATTAAAACCCCTTCAGCCACTTACCATCCTGCGCCGGGCTCCCGCCAGGAAGACAGCCACTAGAGGCTGGATTAACCCTGCAATGTTAACATAGCAGTTTGTCTGAAACTGCTATGTTTACATCTGAAGGGTAAAACCTGGTGGACCTGGCACCCAGACCTCTTCATTGAGCTGAAGTGGTCTGGGTGACTAGAATGGTCCTTTAAGCAAATTGACTGCATAATTTTCCTAGCAACCGTCAAACTAAACGGCAACAAATTGTATCAATTAACAAGTATTTTAATTTGGACAAATTGCTTTAAACTATTTTTTGCACAAGTTTATTAAAATATGAACTATACACCACTGTCTTTAAAAATAAAATACAAAGCAACATGAAAATTTAACCAGTTATAATCTTGCCTCTAGTTTTAGTAAATAAAGCATAATTATACACTTTATGGTACTACCCTACTCCATGAGGGAAACAGTTCTTAGTCCAAAACATCTAATTTGATTTATATTTTTAACAGTACGTTGTTCTTTCTAGCAGTTTATGTTTAGAGTTCTCTCCAACATTACATTCAATGTTGGCATATTAGGTTTTTCTTCCATGTGCAAAACAATTCTGAGATGGTTATTCAATCTTTCTGCCTGGACCCATGAGGCATGGTACTCACTAGCTACTTAGTAGATGGTCTGATGGCTTAGCCCACAAGAGTTACAAGCAAGAAATTTTTGCTCAGGAAAGATCAGTGACCTTATTGAACTGCTTTCTTTATAATTCAGTCTCCGGTATCAGTCTGTGTGTTCAGAACAAATAATATTCACTCGGATCTCAAGCTGGTTTTAGCTCAATTTGTGCCATTACAGAAAGAACATATCTGAAGCATATTAGGCTGGTCCCACCCGTATGGGCAGTCCAGATCCAAAATGCCAGCAAGTTCCCTTTGCACGAGAGATACAGCAACCCCAGATGATCATTTCAAACTTGTAAGGTATCATCAATGAGGTATAGCTAATATCCCTCTAGGCACCGTGAGCAAGAGGTCCACGTCTGGATTGCTGTTTAAACTTAAGAAAAGAAAAACAAAAAGTAGCAAGAGAGGTGAGAACGGACAACAGCTCAATTAGCCTCCCCTTCGGTGGGTCCCCACTAAGATCTCAAGCTGGTTTTAGCTCAACTTGTGCCATTACAAAGAGAACATTTCTGAAGCACATCAGTGCATGTTTTTTGGCTATGCATGCTAAACCGCTGTTTGCCAAGTTCCCTGCCCCCTCCAAGCACCGCGAGACGCTCCCTGGTACAGATTCTCTACTTCAGTCTGCAACTTATGCTACATAGAGTGATTGGCAGGAGGCGGTAAAGAAAGATGCCAGAGGTCTGGGTAAACAGGACTGGCTATACTAGTACCTGAAGCATAGTGTGAGCACATCTTATGATGCATTTCCTGAAATACTTTCCGAGGACAATTCTCTGGTGTCTCGAAAAGCGGGACAGTGGGAACAAAGTTGTTCTTTGAATTGTACCTTTGCAACCCATAAACAATTGAATTTCCAGATCCACCATGTTTTTTTTTCACATCCATATTATTTCAACATTTACAGCAGCATATGAATTCTACATACATCAATGCTGTCCAATAATAACCACTTTCTAGAAGGAATTTAATTTGAAACAAAAAACCCGTAAAACATGTTTAAGAATAATGTATTCCATTAGTTAGCATTTTCAAGACAAACTCTCGTTTTACAGGTTTAATCTGTAGACATACTGGCCTCCTCCCTCCATAAGCATGTACACCTCAAAACAAAACAAAAAGCAAAAACAAAAACAAAGCAAGCCCAAGTAAGAGAGCAGTTACAGGTGCGCAGTGTGATATAATGAACTTAATCCACTAAACTGACAGAGCGACATTTCAGTTGTAATATGAGAACAAAAATTTCTCCAAATTTCTACTAGACATTGGCGAGTGAAAATTTTATATTATATACATATTTTGTGAAAAGTCACATGAGTTATACATTTAAAGGAACACTATAGTCACCTAAATTACTTTAGCTAAATAAAGCAGTTTTAGTGTATAGATCATTCCCCTGCAATTTCACTGCTCAATTCACTGTCATTTAGGAGTTAAATCACTTTGTTTCTGTTTATGCAGCCCTAGTCACACCTCCCCTGGCTATGATTGACAGAGCCTGCATGGAAAAAAAAACTGGTTTCACTTTCAAACAGACGTAATTTACTTTAAATACTTGTATCTCAATCTCTAAATTGAACTTTAATCACATACAGGAGGCTCTTGCAGGGTCTAGCAAGCTATTAACATAGCAGGGGATAAGAAAATCTTAATTAAACAGAACTTGCAATAAAGAAAGCCTAAATAGGGCTCTCTTTACAGGAAGTGTTTATAGAAGGCTGTGCAAGTCACATGCAGGGAGGTGTGACTAGGGTTCATAAACAAAGGGATTTAACTCCTAAATGGCAGAGGATTGAGCAGTGAGGCTGCAGGGGCATGTTCTATACACCAAAACTGCTTCATTAAGCTAAAGTTGTTCAGGTGACTATAGTGTCCCTTTAACCCCTGCTACTACTTTCTATCCTTAATCCAGTCACAGGCGGTTCAGTCCTGTAGAATGGAATGCAGTTTAGGAGGTTTAACGGGCTTGTATTACATGTTTACATTTAACAGATTTAAATGTAACATTACATGCTTTCGAAATCAAATTACTAAAAATCTGAAATGTCCCTGTTTTTCTTTAAATAATGAATACAAAGCTAAAAACACATTAAGTAATAAAGTTAACTTGTCAAAACTTTTTTTGAGGTAATCACATCACAATGTATCTCTATTGTCTCTATACTGGGTAATTTAACCCTTTCAGAATGAGGTTTAGAAGCATCTTTTATCAAGACAGCTCCAAATCAGCACTGAATCCGAAAGGGTCAATACAAAAGTAATGTAGCTGGTTTTATGTTTAGGTTAGTTAATTTAGATCATTGAGTAGGCATTGCATGTAATGTGTGATACATCTCAGATTAGTGAGAGAGCACGTAGTGTCACACAATAGTAAAAACAGTAAATAAACCACAATATATTATTTATCCAACAACAGGACTGCAAAGGAGTTCAAAGAAGATGATTTAAAATGCTAATGTGGTTTATTCACTTTTAGACCAAAATAGGCATGTTAGTAAAATTTTACAGTTCAATTATTTTGATGTACAAAGTGTGATTCCCTTGTCATTTCTCTATGTTTCCCAGCGTAGGAATGCACATGGCAGTTTTGTGAATAAGCCCTTAATGTCTTACAGTCTAGAGGAGGTTGGGTACATACACACAACAGGGCAGCAAGGGTGACAGCCATCAAACAAGGTTATTCAGTAAACACAGAATTTTAGTGAGCTAAAGTCAAACGGAAAACTCAAGGCTAAAACTATTGTAAATCTTATTTAACAATTTTCGATGTAGTTAGCTAAAACTCGTGTGTTCGGGTGTATTATCCTGCGTTTATCAGAATAGAAGTGTAGCAGAAATGTCTTACCTTTGGATGACACTGTATGTGATGCGGCTTCTCAGAAATGTCCCAAACTTTGTACAGAGCTAATAGTCAGAACCTGAGGGGGGTGAAAAGTTAGAAACATTGAAATAATTCAAGTTGATAGGGTTAATACTTAAAACAAAAGGCAATGTTTCAGGGTTCTAAAACATTTAGTTCTGTTTTACTGTAAAGCCATTACCTTGTAAGAGCCTATATTGCAATGTCATTAGGACCACATGCCAAAAAACCAGGTAACATAAATATATATACACATGGGTGTGTACAGTGTTCACCGTAGAGATAGTTACTATAGGTAATGCTTACAGCTTAGAAAAAGAAAAAAAAAAACATGTTGCATGCATTAAACACATTAAGCCAACAGTCTACTTTACTTTTTTAATGGGTAATCATTTTATTTCACCAGACGCCCTCAGGGTAGGAAAAGTACAAGTAACGATTCTAGAAATTCCAGATGACATCAAATGGACTTGTACAAAACAATAGATAATTGCCAACACCACTAACAGATCAGATCACACATACAATATGTGATTATTAGTTAGTAAAACAGTCTTGCTGAACCTCCCACAGTCTATGTTTTATCAGGTATCCCAAATAGGGTACAAATGAGAAATTCATAAACTCTTCTAGTTTAATGTAGCGTGTGTTAGAATTACTCAGAACAAATGTAAGATTTTAGGGAAAAATAGCAGAGCTGGATAAGTTACTTTTATTTAAAAAAATTCTCCCAATAAGTCTATATTAACCTATAATTTGCAGTTCTGTTGTAGATTCCTGGTTTTAGTGAATGATCTGATTAGCGAAGCTACCTAGGCCTTACTGAAAGATCAGAAATGGTAAGGGATGTGTAATAAATTGAAACAAGTTTATTTACTAAAAGTAAGAATTCAAAGTGAATTTCATATTCAAGCCACGAGTTGCTGAACTGAAAACATAGCCGACTTAGAGAATTTTCCCAGTACAGCTATTTTGACCTTAAATTTGAAATTCACGTTCTTTAGTAAGTAATTCTGTGAATGTTCTATAACTAGTACATGGGCCATTAAAGAACACTGATAACTGACTGTCAAATTATTTACAACGAAGCAAACATTACCTATAGGTGTATTTTATGTATAGAAGCATTGACAGGTGTTCTTCACACATTACAAGTTATATTCTACTTTAGAATAGTGCATGGCTTAATGATTTGATTGAGGTATCACAATAATAATAATAATAATAATAATAATAATAATAATAAATAAAAAAGTATACTTAAGGACTCTGCTGGCTTTAATAAAGCCCTGTTTTTTTTTTTTCCCTTTGTATAAAACGTTATTGTGAGGGTCTCCATTCAATGAAAAGGATGTGCATGGGTTTTTTTTCGGCTTCCACCCATTAATTTTCTTTACGGAAATAACCAACTGAATGCAAACTTATGTAAATAAAAAAAACCTGAAATACTTTGAATTAAAAACCTGACTTTACCACGGACATTGCTTACTGTAGCCAATTTCTACCAAGCAATGTAACCACATAGGTAATACAACAGAAGTGCTTGTGGCTCTTATTTGAAGATGTCGGTTGCACGAACTGACATGCATATATTGTACACTCTCAAACTAAGATTCGAATTGTATACTTTTTCGACTTGTCAAGCATTGTACATGGTCATGTGAACGCTGTTATCTTCTTGTGATTACTAAATGACAATAAAAACTTTGAAGAAAAAAAATCACTTATGACTTATGTCAAGCTTTTCAAGTCATGCTCTCTTTAAAATGTTTGCTAAATCTTTATCATAAGATGGTGAATAAACCCAGGGTACACAAAGCATAAAAAAAAACAAAAAAAAAACAAAAAACACCTGACTTTCTGGTTCGTCATTTGTCAACAAGATGCAGAATAATAAATCAACTAAAACTACCATATAGACAACAGCTTCTATGTAAATTTACATATTACATTTGGTCAACATATTTCGTTGTTTGTAAAATAATAGAATAAGAATTATAAACAAAGAAAAGATCATCAAGAGACAACTATATGTTAATTTTAACTGGGGTGATTGCAATATTGTCTTCCAAATTTCTATCTGTTAACACTTTGCAGCCCATGGATCCTTCAACTATGGATTTACATTTTATGCATTGCATATAAAGTTGCCAGATAAATAGACACTATCACTGATACTTATTGATGGAGAGGACATTAAAAGGGACTCTCCAGTGCCAGGAAAACAAATCCTTTTTCCTGACACTGCAGGACACTATCATGGGATGAGGGGTGGGAGGGAGGGGGCACTGCAGGAGTGCCCCCATCCCATGTTGCTGAAGGGGTTAAAACCCCTTCAGTGACTTACCTGAATCCAGCGCTGGGGCTGGGTCAGGCTACGCCCATGGCGCTAGGTCAGGCTCAGCCCATGGGTCAGGCTCCCTCAGCACAAGGTCAGGCTCTGCCCATGCTCCTCCTCCGCCAGACACCTAATGCGCATGCACGGGGATTCCGGCGACGCTGGAGGTCCTCATGCATAGCGTGAGGACGTCCAGCATCGTTTAAAACACTTTTGTTTTATTAGAACATGGAAGTCCCTCTAGTGCCTGTCTGATAGACAGCCACTAGAGGAGGACTTAACCCTGCAAGGTAATAATTGCAGTTTATAAATGGGAGTTGGCACCCAGACCACTCCAATGGGCAGAAGTGATCTGGGTGCCTGGAGTGTCCCTTTAAGTATGTAGAATTTAAAAGTAGGAAGCTATTAGTGACAAACCCTTAGCAGATGATTTCTACAAAACTTTAGGTTATCACTTTTCATGTGCAGCCCATCAACATGAAAACATTAACACAGTGGATCTGTAAATCCCAATTGCATAAGATTTAGGTTAAGGCATCAGGAAAAATTAATGTGTGGAAAGGTGAAACTATATTCTTGCCTTAAAATTGTATATAATTAACCCAATAAAATGATCTGACCCAGGAAACGCAGACAACGATTCTAGTATTAAACTCTGGATACAACTCAATACTCCTCAAATGATTAAACCAATGGATTCCTCAAAACACATTACCCCATCAGGAAAAACATGTCTGGGCTGTCACAATAACAATGGGTTTATCTTGTTAAACCTGATTCCAAGAGTTAAACTATTTAAATGCCTTAATACTGCAATTCATGCAATATTGTAAAGTACCATCTTACAGATATGTGTGTATATATATATATATATACATATATCTGAAACATGACTGATGGATTCTATTAGTTAAACCACTTACAATAAATGACACATGTAATGGCATTTGAAATTAAAAACTGGATAGTCACAGATAATCATCTAAGTTTAAAGCGCTCACCTGTGAATTGCCCAAGCAAGCTGGTCCTAAAGATGAATAACACTTGCTTGCTGCAGAAGGTGTGTGAAGTGAACTTTCCATTCTTAGGTGTGTCTGCCCCTCCCTATTTCTTAAAGAATAAAAAAAAAAAAAAAACCTCCCATATAGACAACCTGCTTCTAGCCATTAATGATTGACAGAAGGAAGCTAGAGGTATCCTAAATCAAATATCCAGCTAAATATTTCTCATCTATTTCTTTAGGTGTAGACTAGAATGATAAAATCCTGTGTCCCATAGTGTCAATCAATACGTGTGTATATATCTATCTATATATAAAGCAGTGTATTTTATATTCTGTTTCATCATACAGAGGGTGATCCTGTGAGAGCTTTCTTGAAAGAGCAGAGCTAAGCATTTTTTTTTCTGGTGAGTACTGCAGTAAAATCCTACTGCAGATAGTTGCTGTAAGCAGCAATGCAGGGCTATGTTAACAGCTTGCTCTGTGTTCTAGGCAGAGAATACTGCAGTGAATGTGTTCTGTAGTATGAGAAATGGATAGATCATGTATGTTGGATCTTGTTACACTAATATACAACTGTCCATGCTCTTTCATGCACACCTCACACAATCATAATAGCCAGCTGCACACTGTATCAAAATGCTATACCTTGTAATACATAGAATGCTGATGGTGTGTATTCTAATATACTGCTGGGATTTCCAATTTTGAGTGAGACTGCAGAGGTATTTAACCCATTCTTTGAAAGAAAGACAAACAAGAGACCGTTCACATTCAAACAGACACTTAACCTCTCCACTGCCAGAGATTGTTCACTCTATATGACAATTAACCCCATATATGCCAGAAATACAGACAACCTAAGACAAGCCACATACTGTCAGATAAGCTATTTACTTGACATTTAACCAGGAGCCTTTCAGAACAAAACAGAACCAAGTGAGACTCTGTGAC
>OW240913.1:95540093-95555296 GCA_933207985.1 Pelobates cultripes
CCATTTCTGAACTCCAATAAAAGCATACTATCTTCTGCTAACAAGCAATTATTCTACTTCTTTCTTCAGTCTTCAGGCAGTTGGTGGGCACAGTCACAAGATCATCAGTCACATGATAGGAATGACCTGACCACTGTGGAAATATCATCAGAATTCTAATACCGCTGGAGGGATACCTGGTGGGTACTCTGCCCAGTGTTCGAAAGAGGTGGATAAAGGTGATGTGGATTAAAGTAATTTTAACTTTGTTTGCATGTTACTCATAGCATCATGCAAATCGATTTGAAAGCAGAAATGATCTACTTTAACAGACCATAAACATGTGACAGATACTGCTGTACCCATAAAGATATTTTACTGTTATGATATTATATTGGCAACACTGTGGTGTTTTGTCTGTATCTGCATAATTGACCTTTTTAAGGTGGATATTGTTTTAAAGATATTACAAAGGAACACCATTATGCATCAAATCACGATAATATATGTTAAGGCTTGGGCTGCAGTTGTGGGAGGGGCATGGTACCTATTTAAACCCCCCTTCTCACCTTCCTCCTTCCCTTACGTTTTTTAAGACTTGCATGTCCCTACCCTCCACTCCCTCTATCTCTACTTTCATTACACCTCATGGGTGGACCCTCTTTTATTACAGGCCTACCACAACGTCGGTTCCGGCACTCCTCAACCGACTTATTTCCCCTACGGCCTTATTTGCCCCTCACACAAATAAATAATTTCATCTTTGCAATCTGATGGCTGAAAGACTAAAAACAAATTTGCAGATACAGTAAAAAGTCCAATCATTTGACACGGACTACAATCTAAATGCATTTTTCTAGTCTTTTCGATTTCTAACATTCTCCATGAATACAAGACTGTTAGATCCTCTTTGGCACCTAGGATAAAGTGCGAGTGCCCCTTTGGCAAAGAGGATAAAAGGTGAGTGCCCGTTTGGCAAAGAGGATAACGTTTGAGTGCTTTAACATTCTTCTCCCAACAATGTGAATCCACAGGCCAAACTTTTTGATTTGCACTACAATGTAAAATTACATTAAGCTCAAAAAACCCATATTGCCTTCCACTTTTCTTCCACTACTGTTTGACAGAAATTTACATTTGTCTTCATTTATGTGCTAGCTATACATATTCAAATACAAAAACTATACATTTTTTTTTCTTTTAAAAATGCAACGAATTTCAGTAAAACCACACCATTGGTCATGTTTGACAGAATTCAGAAATCAGTCATTCTCTGTAATGTCTATGGACCTGGGTCCAGTGTTCAATGTCTAGACTTTCTTTTTATGATAGGCGGCTTTGAGAAAACAAAAAAAATCCCAAACCCTGATATCCTACTTTCCCCTCCACCAACTGTAGATATTGATGCAAAAGATCCCCACAATCCAGGCTTCAACCACCCAAAACACTTCATTTGGATCACTCACCGGCATTGAGAGGATCTGCAAGTTTGGAGTTCATTTCTGGGTAGGTACAAAGGGCAATCCTGCTGGCTGCGTCCGGCGGTGTCCAACACGGATTTGGAATTGTACACCTATCGCGTCCGGGTCGGCGTTGGTGTGCGGAGGCCTGGCCCCGACAATGGCTAGAGACTGAATTGGTGAGTAACTTAACGTTTCTGAAGCTCTTTCCAATTGTGGTGGCTGTGGAGCTCTGGGTTGTAGAGCTGTCGAATCGGAAGGTAGTGGTGCACACAGACAACATGAGTGTCCGTGTGACCAACCGATCTACGTCTGCGTCCCCTCCGGTGTTGACGCTCCTCTGGCACCTGGTACTGCTTAGCTTAGCACATAATTTATAGCCGACTCTCTCTCTCTCTCGTTTTCAGTTGGACCGGTTTTGAGTGGTAGCTCCAGAGGCGGCGCGAACTGGAACCTCGTGCCCGGTGGGCATATGGGACCTGGTCTCCACCATTTGAGCCGGTTGGTGAGGGTCGCTATGGGAGTCAACCTGGAGGTCGTATTCTGCGGAGTGGTGGAAATGGAAGGATGTCTGCAATGCCAGGATGCGTCCTCGGACGAAGGTAGGTTGGCAGCGACTCTGGCCTTCTTGGAGTTACTCTGCAAGGAGGGTAAGTCGGCAGCAGCCGAGAGGTCGTTAGCGGCCCTGTCTTTTCTGTTCCAGTGGTGTGGGTGGCAGGATGCTACCAAGTCATTCTGCATCTCGCGGGTCATGAAGGGCTGGAAGAAGGGCCGTAAGCCGGACTTTCGGTGTCCAATCTCCTATGAGATCTTGAGCCGACTCCTGGAGCGTCTGCCCCAGCTTTGTGTCTCGGTCTACGAGGTTCTCCTATTACGGGCCGCTTTTGCTCTCTGCTTCTTTGCGGCTCTTCGGATAGGCGAGCTGGTGGCTCCAAGTACACGGGCGCTGACTGCCAAGCAAATCTCTGATATCAGGGTTTCGGCGGGCGACGTGACGTTGCTCATTCAAAAGTCTTAGACCGATCAGTCAGGAGAGGGCGCGTTGGTTCGGATTCAGGCTACCGGTGAGCGTTACGATGATCGGAGGCGGGGTCCCTGTTGCAGCACTGGGATGGGTCATCACTCAGCCGGTTTCAATTCGCCAGGGTACTTTGTGCAGGCGTTGTCAGTATTGGGCTGTCTCCAGGTTTGTACACCACGCACTCATTTCGAATTGGGGCTGCCACTCAGGCTAGTCAGCTGGGCCTCCCCACAGAGGCGCTCAAGCGTTTGGGGCGCTGGCAGTCGGGTTGGTTCCAGCTCTGCGTGCGCCCCCATTTGTGGTGGCTAGCGGCGCAGCAGTTATGGTTGTATGTTATTTTCATTGTAGGTCTTTCTCCTCGATTTGTCTGGATCGTGGGACACTCCTTTTGTTTATTGGGCGACGAGGCGTGCTGAGACTAGACCCTATGGCCGTAACCTCTGTTTATCGTACGAGGTAGCAAGGGTACATTGGAGGGGAATTCGGGGATTGTCATGGGACGGGTTATATGCCGAGCTGGTGCAGCTCAGGCGCTGCATGTCTGGGCCGGTGACCCTGGTGGTTTATGCGGGCGGGAGCGTTGTCTGACAGCGACGGTTGGTGGACCTGGTTCGTGTGATGCGGCATGACGTGGCCTGCTGTTTTGCGTTGTTCCAGGACCTGACCCTCGTCAGGTCAGAGATCGTTCCGCGCCCGGTCTGGCGTACCGGGGGTCATGGTAAGGCGTTAGAGCACTATAGGCGTAAGGTCAATATGACCATGTCCCGGTTTGTGCGCCACCTGGGGGTATAGTTGTTAGGTACTTCGAGTTGGAAGAATGATGACTTAATGAGACGGGATGGCGTTCATTTGTCCCCCATTGGGGTAGACATCTTCAATATGGGACTACAAGCTGGAATTGAGGCGGCGCTCTTTCCCTGGACAGTGCAGAAGAAAAAAGGAACTTTGGGGAGACGACAGTCTGCACGGAGCTGATAGCGAGGAGCTGGCTGTCGAGGCTCATGGTACAGAATTTGGGAGAACTGCCTCCTGGTAAACACCCAACAGCTGGCAGAGTTGGACTGTAAATTGTTATATTAAATAAAGCTGTGGCCGTTGCCCTTATCCACAAGAATGAGGTGTCATGTGTATTATTGGGGGGCAACGGGTTTTGGTCGGGGACTGGTTGGGTCAGCAGTCATGGTCTGCTGGGGGCTCTCATACAGCATTTAAGCATAAAAACATTAAAAACTATTTAATGAGGAATGAAAGGACAGGGCCAAGGGAACCCTGAGATGAAGCAGATAAAGGGAATCTGTAGGCACTGTAAGTTTATCTTCACTGAGCTAAACAGCCAGGAAGTAATAGGACTGGTTGTCTGACAGCCAAGGGGTGTAACAAGCTTAATTTGCAAAAGTGTACATTTCTATTAAATTCTGCACTTTTCGTAAAAAGAAAAATAGGCACACTCTTCAAATGTATTTGTGTGTGTGTGTGATTGTTTGGTTTGTATGTGTGGGGGAGTGGTTTGTAAGATAAGTGGGTAATAGCTAGAGTAACTGACATACAAGTTATTTTAGTTTTCTGGCCAGTAACGACTTCTTAAATTCTCTCTGTTACTGGACCTGTGGGCATGTAAATTGAGGCGATCCTGTCAGCCCTCAGTGCTGAGGCAGCTCTAGATGGGGGCAGGCTCCTCCATGAGCAGTTTGCTTGCCTCCACACTGATCCCCAGGCCTCCAGTGCAACTCACCCCATGTACTGGCCCATGTACTATGGTTCCCATTACCGCCTCTCTCACGGTGGCTGTTTTGGCTCTCTTACCCCCAGCCCAGCTGAGTTCTAGTTTATCTCCTCAGATGATTTTGTTACAAAAGCAGACCAGTGCCCCTGAGGATGGCCCCTTTGCCCAGGATCGGGCATTGAATGATCCAACGCACAGCAGAGGATGACGAGGAGGCTAGATTGCTGTGTGGGCAGCTGGCCGCAAAGGAGAGCAGCGGTGGTGATTAGACCCCACCGGCCCCATGGGGTTATGTACCGCCACCACCAGTGGGAGGTCCCCTATGGCTGTCAATGTTTCTTCTTGGAAGGAGTGATGCTCTGATGGTCCCCTGTCCCTGTTTTGACACCCCCACACAGTTTCTTCTCTCTTCCTCTGGTGTTCTCCCTGGGGTGGCTATCCCTTCCCTTCTCATTTCTGTGGTATCCCTTTCTTCCCCTGGGGTGTCTGCTGTGCCTCCTTTTGGGCAGTAAGGTATCTAGGAAATAAAATCCAGATTGGTACCTGTATCAGCTGCCTCCTGGTGTGTGACGCAGGCTCAAACCTTCTCTACTGCTTTTCTCACAGACTTCTACTGCATGTCGGATATGCCCAGCAGGTGGCATCTGGATCTTCTATGCTCCTAGGTGTTGTTGCCGGATCTGCTCAGCTGGCTCGTCTATGCCACTGGAGACCGGGATGATCCTCACAATCCGTTGATCTCTGGACTCCCTTCAATGCTGTTTTCACAACGTGTGCCTATAGGTGAGAGTAATGTTTTCTTTGGCTGGTCAGTCCTGGGCGCTGGGTGGTTTCCTCTCTGGCCTCCGAGGTTTTTTTTATTTATTTTTTTGTCATCTTCAGGAAGGGTAAGTGAGTTTTATTTAGGAGTGAAAACCTGGGGTCTGATATTTCTTCAGTTTTCTCTTTAACTGAGTTTTGTGTGGTTCGTCTGGTTTTTCTTGGTTCACGAGGATGGTAGTTTTCTCTCCCATTTTCAATTTATCCAAGGGTTTGGTGAATTGGTTTTGGATGGTACAGAGGGGCCACGCTTTTCGTACGGGCGCTGTGACTGAGGCTTCTAGGTTGGGTTTGTCTGACCAGGTAGTCTGGAGAATTGGGAGGTGGGATTCTAGGAACTTTATCTCTTGTGTGTATCCTGCTGGTCTCTGTGACAAACTACCCTTTGCCACTGGCTTTTGGAGAGGCCTGCTTGCCAGCCTCTTGCCCTGTGACTATGGCCCCTGAGGTGTATTGCCATTTAAAGTCTATTTGGGCTTATTGGATTTTTAAAACTCTTTTTTTTTCTGCCTCTTTAATTCCACGGGAAAATGTGCCTCTTCCCCTCCCCTTTTTCATGTCCTATTGTTCTCCAGCAGGGCGTTGTCCCAGGTACACTGCCAGACCAGTTGAAACTGGCTGATATGTCCCTCCTCAATCTCTCCTCAGCCCTTGCTATTGTTTAACCTCATGGTGATCCAACTGTATTTGTGAGATCTGAGCCCTTTTTTCTGACATATTGAGCGCTAAGATCCAAGCTATCTGGGGATATGTTGGACATATAGGTTGAAAATTGTATTATATGAGTTATGTATTTTTATGTGGTTTTTGGAACAGTATTTTGACTCAGAGATATTTCCTGTTACTGGATATAATTGGCTTACCACAGCCATGTAAGCCAATTATCTCCAGGATAGAGGAGAAGATAGACCGGCTGCACAGCTATAATCTGTGGAACTGTTTTGGGCATGAAAGCCATGCTTGCAGTCGGTCAAATGTGACTTCCATAAAACTTTTGAACCCCTGCTCTGATATGGGTGATTTTTGGATATGCTGTTCACCCAGATCAGGGCTATCCAGTGATGTAGGATTTGTGGGGATATGTTGCTGTTTTGGGGTGTTTCTGTGTTTTGGGTAAAACTGTATATTTTCTGCCTGTGATAATTAAGTTAGCCCATTGTGTTTAGTAATTGTATCACAGGCAGAGTTTACTGAGGCAAAAGCTGGCTAGTGGTTGACATTGAAAGTTTAAAAAGAAGTTTGTGGGCAAGGGGGTTGGTGAGAACCCTGTGTGGGTCATGAGCATATGTATTTGGTCGGTTAGAGATGTTTCTCTTTTAGTGTTTCTTTCCTTGGCTCTGTCTCTTTCTTCCAACCTTTCTCTGTTGGTGTTCCCTACTGTTCTCGATCTATACTGCATCCCTTGGTAAACTCATCAGCTCCTTTGGCTTCCAATATTACTTCTATGCAGATGACGCACAAATCTATCTGTCTGCCCCCATTTTCAAGTCACCTATAAAATTTTTCAATTCTTTAAGTGATTTTAAACAGCTTTGTAGGCACAAAATGTGTCAACAACAATTTCTCTCTACCCTCCTATGTGCACTGGTTATAGTCACTATGCTGTACTGACAATTTCGTTAACTAGTGCTTGAACTTTTACTCGCTTGCTCGAGTCTGGGCATCTATTCACTTTGGATATTTCTGTATTCTATGTTGTTTGTGGGTGGAAACATAGAAACATAGAATGTGACGGCAGATAAGAACCATTTGGCCCATCTATTCTGCCCAATTTACTTTCATTAGTCCCTGGCCTTATCTTATAGTTAGGATAGCCTTATGCCCATACCACGCATGCTTAAACTCCTTTACTGTGTTAACCTCTACCACTTAAGATGGAAGGCTATTTCATGCATCCACTACCCTCTCAGTAAAGTAATACTTCCGGATATCATTTTAAACCTTTGCACCTCTAATTTAGGAATATGTCCTCTTGTTGTGGTAGTTTTTCTTCTTTTAACCCCTTCAGGACGGAGTCGATAGTACATGTTCTGATCAAAACAAAATGTAAACAAAAACTGGTATTTGCGCTATATGTCTGTTCAACCGTAATTCACCTCTTTCATATTAAGTGCACCCACACTTATTATATATCATTTTGTTCAGGAGAAACTGGGCTTTAATTTTTCATGAACTATTCATATTTGAAACATAATTTATTATGAATAAAATTTAAAAAACTGTGAGAAATTAAGATTTTTATTAAAAAAAATGTGTAGACATTTTAGCTGTAAATTTTATAATACTGTTAGCTTTAACTGCAAAAAAACACATATTTGGATTCCACAAAGTCTCAAGAGTGCAACAGTACACCCCAGTAACAGTTTTTACGGTGTTCTGGAAAGTTAAAGGGTCAAATATAGCACATTCCATTTTTCAGTTTTTTCAAATTGAAATTTGCCAGGTTGGTTATGTTGCTTTTGAGATCATGTGGTAGCCCATGAATGAAATTTACCCCCATGATGGCATACCATTTACAAAAGAAGACAACCCAAGGTATTGCAAGCGGGGTATGTCCAGTCTTTTATAGTAGCCACTTAGTCACAAACACTGGCCAAAGTTAGCGTTCATATTTGTTTTTGTGTGAAAAAAGCAAAAAAACTATTTTGGGCAGTGTTTGTGACTTTTACTAAATATATCATCTTTGTAATACAATTTATCATTTTGAAACACTAATATTTGTGTTCAGCGAAGTCTCCCGAGTAAAACAGTACCCCCCCATGTACAGGTTTTATGGTGTCTTGGAAAGTTACAGGGTTAAATATAGCGCGTGCAAATTTAATTCTCTCGTCACGTCAATCAAATTTTAATTAATTAAATCACATCATTATGTTAAAACATTACTTAAGCATACACGTAGAATTTTTATATATATATATATATATATATATATATACAAAGATACTCTTGGCACTCACCCATTAAAAACTTTTTCCTTTGATATCTTTGCCTGGGTGCAAACCTCAGCGTGGGTATATATATTTTCCATAGAAAAAAGGTGCACTCACAGGACTTCTTCCATCAGTGATTTTATTCTAAGTTGTGCATTACATTCGTAATCTTCAATCAATGTTTCGACCCCTAAAGGGTCTTTTTCAAGATCAATATAACAGTGAAATGAACATATATATATAGGTAGATAAATGAAGTAATCACTTACCCAACAAGTGTGTAGAAATGAACTCCCGCCCGGCCGCCCGAAACCCGGAAGTGAGTAGGTGCGACCACGTGACTGAGCGTGATGACGCGTGTCGCAAGTGTCGTTGCTAAGCAACGTAAACAAATCCTTCGTGATTATTTATTTTGCTACGAGCTCAAAGACAGCTCAAAGAGAGATCATCAGGTTGTGTGCCAAGTGCCCAGTGAATTTAAAATAAGTCCTGAACCAAAAGGACACCCAAAAGTTTATGAGCAATAACATGAAGAGGAATATATACAATATGGCTAACTGAGACTATAGACTGACAGCATACACCAGCTAAACTGTACACAAATGATACAGCAAGTGCTACCAATGTGCAAATTTATGTTAATAAAATTAAACCTAATGCCAAATAACTCTGTAAATATAAACTGTCAGAAAAAATGTTCAATCTCATAGCACAATGAAATAGTTATGTGGAAATCTACACACAACCACTATTATAGAGCAAGCCGAATATCTATTTATGTTACTAAGAAACACATTATGCAGAGAATTACCATAAAATTAGTACTGTTATTACTACGAAATTTATAGCAGAATTTAACCTAAAGCATTAGTGAATAACTTATATGACAATATTATCCATACTCCTTAACCATAGAACAGCCTGTTATGATAAGGGACTAAAAATATATTTTAGAAATCTATATTATACCCAGACTAAACATTCGATACATCTATCCTCCAAATAAATAAATTGGCAACATCGGAGTTATGGTATCTACTACTAACGTGCAAAAGTATAAAATGCAATAACTACCAATATATCAGATTCTATAACCAAACCATATTACATTGTTTGATTGAATAACCTGCAGATCAGAATAAATCAGAATAAATCATATCCAAATCCCAGTAATCATGTCCATTTTATACTTTTGCACGTTAGTAGTAGATACCATAACTCCGATGTTGCCAATTTATTTATTTATATAATGTGTTTCTTAGTAACATAAATAGATATTCGGCTTGCTCTATAATAGTGGTTGTGTGTAGATTTCCACATAACTATTTCATTGTGCTATGAGATTGAACATTTTTTCTGACAGTTTATATTTACAGAGTTATTTGGCATTAGGTTTAATTTTATTAACATAAATTTGCACATTGGTAGCACTTGCTGTATCATTTGTGTACAGTTTAGCTGGTGTATGCTGTCAGTCTATAGTCTCAGTTAGCCATATTGTATATATTCCTCTTCATGTTATTGCTCATAAACTTTTGGGTGTCCTTTTGGTTCAGGACTTATTTTAAATTCACTGGGCACTTGGCACACAACCTGATGATCTCTCTTTGAGCTGTCTTTGAACTCGTAGCAAAATAAATAATCACGAAGGATTTGTTTACGTTGCTTAGCAACGACACTTGCGACACGCGTCATCACGCTCAGTCACGTGGTCGCACCTACTCACTTCCGGGTTTCGGGCGGCCGGGCGGGAGTTCATTTCTACACACTTGTTGGGTAAGTGATTACTTAATTTATCTACCTATATATATATGTTCATTTCACTGTTATATTGATCTTGAAAAAGACCCTTTAGGGGTCGAAACGTTGATTGAAGATTACGAATGTAATGCACAACTTAGAATAAAATCACTGATGGAAGAAGTCCTGTGAGTGCACCTTTTTTCTATGGAATATATATATATATATATATATATATACATATATATGTATTTAAATTCTACGTGTATACTTATGTAGTTATTTATGTAATTATATATATTTATCTATATAAATATTTGCAGTTATTTGTATTTTATATATAGATAGATATAGAATGTCATTCTAAGTGTATTTTGTTACCAATATATATGTATTAATAACAAAATACAGTTAGAATGAGATTACATATGTATATTTAATTTATTTACATTTTTTTAAAATATTTTATTTATTCATTTTATTTATTTACTATTGTAATTATACGTGTGCGTGTGTATCTATATACAATATATATATATATATATATGTCATTCTAAGTATGTTTTAAGATTAATATATGTACTTATATTAACATTAAAATACATTATATATCACGTTACATATATATAATATATATATATTTTATATATACACGTTTATTTTAAAACTTGTTTAATATTTTTTTTATTACTCTTCCCACCAGCAGGGGGACTGTCTGATTTCAGACAGTGCCCCTGCCGGCAGATCCACAGCCAGCTATAGGGGGCCATGTGATCACTCTTTGAGAGCGATCACATGGCCCCTGGATGCCTCATTTGTTGGGGAGGGCTGTCTGGGCTGTCAGGCAGTCCTCCCGAAGAGGATCGCGGCAGAGGTAAGTACTGCAAACCTCCTGGGGGCTTAAGCCATTACGGCGTTCTATGCTGCCGCAACGGCTTTAAAGCCCATTATAATGGGACGGCATAGAACGCCGTAACAGCGTTAAGAGGTTAATTATAGTCTCCTCCTTTACTGTGTTGATTCCCTTTATGTATTTAAATGCTTCTATCATATCCCCCCCTGTACCGTCTTTCCTCCAAGCTATACATGTTAAGTTCCTTTAACCTTTCCTTATAGGTTTATCCTGCAATCCATGAACTAGTTTAGTAGCCCTTCTCTGAACTCTCTCTAAGGTATCAATATCCTTCTGAAGATACGGTCTCCAGTACTGTGTACAATACTCCAAGTGAGGTCTCACCAGTGTTCTGTACAATGGCATGAGCACTTCCTTCTTTCTACTGTTAATACCTCTCCCTATACAACCAAGCATTTTGCTAGCATTTCCTGCTGCTCCATTACATTGTCTGCCTAACTTTAAGTCATCAGAAATAATCACCCCTAAATCCCTTTGTCCCTCAGATGTTGAGGTTAGGAATCAAATATTCTGTACTCTGGCCTTGGGTTTTTACGTCCAAGATGCATTTTCTTGCACTTATCCACATTAAATGTCAGTTGCCACAACTCTGACCATTTTTCTAGTTTTACCTAAATCATTTGCCATTTGGCTTATCCCTCCTGGAACATCAACCCTGTTACATATCTTAGTATCATCAGCAAAAAGACATACCTTACCATCAAGACCTTCTGCAATATCACTAATAAAAACATTAAAGAGAATGGGTCCAAGTACAGATCCCTGAGGAACCCCACTGGTGACAATCCCATCTGTCGAATATACTCCATTGACTACAACCCTCTAAATCTTTACTTATTTTGCTCAGCTTTGACTCTGTTACTGAACTTATCTAAATGATGGACGTAATGCATACTTGTTTTTTTTTTTTTTTGTCATTTGTTTTGTGCAATCTTTGTTTGTGATTTTGTCACTGGAGAACAAATAAACATGTAACAATAAGGTACACACTGGGAGTGCCACAATGGTATCATGTCAGGAAAAGCAAAGACACACCTTACTGCTCTGACATATGGTGCTCACTAGGGTACATACAAAGGTTCAATCGAGCAGCGAAAGGGTTATTGTGCCTTTTATGGGCAGTAGTATTTGAATGTTCCAGTCCAATACTGTCTTCTAGTAGTGTTTACCCAACCCTAGTCTGCTCTCATATTCTTAACTTTTCTTGCAGGCATTGGAAATAGCGACCCTTCCCAAGGAAAAAAAAGCTGGTTACGGTTTTATAGTGTCATCCCCTTTTGGTTAACAAGATAGCCAGTGTGATCTTATGTACTCCACAATATATTGGTTTAGATGCGTAGTATATCTCCCATCACTGCCCCTCCTGTGAGGTTCCAAGTTCCCTCTACCCTTGGGCTGCACTTTCCATGTGTTTAATCTTTATTCTATTCAAGTTCCTAATGAACATTAAGTAAACTGAGAGGTAATGTGCCTGTTACGTGTAGGCAGGTGAGCTGTACAGGGTGGAGGATATGAATTTCCTCGTATCTTGGCTTAGCCACTGTGCCTGAGACAGTCATCTCCAGGTCTGCCCTGCGAATACAGCCTTTGGGCTGGCTCTAAGTGTGGTTGGTTGTGTGTGTGTCTTTCTGCTGAAGTTGTGGGTCACATCTCTCCACTCTGCTGTGTTCTGGGGGCTTGTAATCCTAGTGTTTGGCGTTTTAATCCATGTCTGTGTCCCTGAATGTGTCGTTATGATGGAGTTTGTCTGGTGTGTGTCTAGGTATGGTATGTGTCAGCTCTTCCCTATCCGTTGGTAACTCCTTAAGCTGGCGTTCTGAAAGCCCCACGGCCCCATCTCCCCCCAGTACTTGTTTTAATTCATATGTTTATGAATCACTTGGTTTGATAAGTGAATTACTACCAGTAGTAAATGCCAATAAAAATGGGCTTCTTTGGGGAAAAGGTTACACCAACCACCATGACCACTTCAGCCTTTATGTGAATATTAAAAAATATAGCGTCAAGAAAAAGACTACAGTAACCCTTTAACATCTAGCTTTTGTGTGTGTGTGTAACTTGGTGTATACATATGTCTTCATGTTCAAAAAAAACTAAAGAAAACAAACAACACACAACAGTGGTTGGGACAGGTAGTGTTCAGTTACAATTACTGTGTCCTTGGACTAAATGGATAAATTAAGATTCTAACTCATGGGCACAGTTGTTCAGTGAAGGGTTGTTTTACATGTTAGCAAAAAACAAGATATACCTAAAAGCATAAAGTGGAGAATGCAAAATTCATAGGGTAATAACGTAAATAACAGAGAACCCCGATTTCAAGGTTGCACTCACAGAGTAGCAGAAAATTCAGGCTCATCAATAATCTGTAGGTTCCAATCGATTCCGCAATATTCAGATGTCCATTGATTCATCAAAAGAGAATTTCCATAAAATTACTATGTTTGCTCACGGTACCTGTTAAGACTCCTGCATTCCATAACATTGCAACTTGGACCAGGGACCACAGGACTGTACTGATGGGCTTTTTACTTATTTGCATTCTGTAAGTGTAACCATTAAAGCGTGTGTTCAAAATTTCTTGTGTTGAACTATGTTCCTTTTAATTCTCTTTTGATGAATTGTTGGACATCTGAAAATTGCTGGATCTGTTGGAACCTATAGATTGTTGATGAGCCTGAATTTTCTGCTACTCTGTGAGTGCAACCTTGAATTCTGGGGTTCTCTATTATTTACGTTATTACCCTATGAATTTCTCTTTCTCGGCTTTATGCTTTTAGGTATATTTTGTTTTTTGCTATTTGTATTTTGAGGATTGAGAGGAATCCTTTGTTATACCTTATTTTCAAAAGAAAGAGTAATTACCTTTTTGAATTTATTGCACCTCGGTGGTTTGTATCCTTATTTTCTGTTTTACATGTTATTTTATCTGGTCAATTGAGTTCTATGGGAATAAAACATTGCACAGCCGGACAAATTCCATCTCTTTCTTCTTGTCATTGGCTGTTTAGCTTTTTGATGTGGTTTCCATTTCTGTAACAGTAGAGATTCTTTTAGTATTTAAAATATAAGGCTGGAGTATTGAGTTCCTCTGCAGTCATCAAATCTTGCAAGTGATGAGGAGCAAACTAAAAACAAAGGTGGTCTATTTAAAAAATATTATATTTGTTCACTAAACTGGGAATTGAGGAGAATGGACAATGGAATTGCTTATAGTCAAAAACTGGTACGTTGAAAAAATAGTCAAACTCCCAGTTTGGCTAAAAGAAATAAAAAAATGAAATGGGAAAAAAAATATCCAGTATCTCACAAAAGTGAGTGAACCCCTCACATTTTTGTAAATATGTTGTTATATCTCTTCATGTGACAACACTGAAGAAATGACACTCTGCTACAATGTAAAGTAGTAAGTGTACAGCCTGTATAACAGAGTAAATTTGCTGTCCCCTCAAAATAACTCAAAACACAGCCATTATTGTCTAAACCGTTGGCAACAAAAGTGAGTACACCCCTAAGTTGAAATGTACAAATTGGGCCCAAAGTGTCAATATTTTGTGTGGCCAGCCTTGTTTTCCAGAACTGCCTTAACCCTCATGTGCATGGAGTTCACCAAAGCTTCACAGGCTGCCACTGGAATTGTTCAGTATTTACAGATGAAAATGAAGGAAAGGGACCTCAGTTAGAAAAAAGGACAAATGAGTCATTTATTACACGTGAGTTTACAGAGGAAGAGGTTTTATTTCCACTGTCAAAAGTAAAGACAAATAAGTCTATGGGACCGGATGGAATACACCCAAAGTTATTAAAAGAGCTTAGTGGTGTACTAGCAAAACCATTAACAGATTTATTTAACCAATCATTGTTAACAGGAGTAGTCCCAGAAGATTGGAAGTTAGCGAATGTTGTGCCCATTCACAAGAAAGGTAGTAGGGAGGAGTTGGGCAACTCTAGGCCAGTAAGCCTTACTTCAGTAGTGGGGAAAGTAATGGAAACCATGTTAAAAGATAGGATTGTTGAACATCTAAAAACACATGGATTTCAAGATCAGAGACAACATGGGTTTACTTCAGGGAGATCATGCCAAATTAATCTTATTGATTTTTTTTGATTGGGTAACTAAAATAATAGATCAGGGTGGTGCAGTAGACATTGCTACCTAGATTTCGGTAGGGCGTTTGACACTGTTGCAAATAGAAGGCTTATCAATAAACTGCAATCTTTAAGTTTGGATTCCAATATTGTTGAATGGGTAAGGCGGTGGCTGAGTGACAGGCAACAGAGGGTTGTAGTTAATGGAATATATTCGAAGCTTGGACTTGTCACCAGTGGGGTACCTCAGGGATCTGTACTTGGACCCATTCTCTTTAATATTTTTATTAGTGATATTGCAGAAGGACTTGATGGTAAGGTATGTCTTTTTGCTGATGATACTAAGATATGTAACAGGGTTGATGTTCCAAGAGGGATAAGCCAAATGGCAAATGATTTAGGTAAACTAGAAAAATGGTCAGAGTTGTGGCAGCTGACATTTAATGTGAATAAGTGCAAGATAATGCATCTTGGACGTAAAAACCCAAGGGCAGAGTACAGAATATTTGATAGAGTCCTAACCTCAACA
>OW240913.1:95555396-95710370 GCA_933207985.1 Pelobates cultripes
AAGCTTGGGCTTGTCACCAGTGGGGTACCTCAGGGATCTGTACTTGGATCCATTCTCTTTAATATTTTTATTAATGATATTGCAGAAGGACTTGATGGTAAGGTATGTCTTTTTGCTGATGATACTAAGATATGTAACAGGGTTGATGTTCCAGGAGGGATAAGCCAAATGACAAATGATTTAGGTAAACTAGAAAAATGGTCAGAGTTGTGGCAACTGACATTTAATGTGGATAAGTGCAAGATAATGCATCTTGGACGTAAAAACCCAAGGGCAGAGTACAGAATATTTGATAGAGTCCTAACCTCAACATATGAGGAAAGGGATTTAGGGGTGATTATTTCTGATGACTTAAAGTTAGGCAGACAATGTAATAGAGCAGCAGGAAATGCTAGCAGAATGCTTGGTTGTATAGGGAGAGGTATTAGCAGTAGAAAGAGGGAAGTGCTCATGCCATTGTACAGAACACTGGTGAGACCTCACTTGGAGTATTGTATGCAGTACTGGAGACCGTATCTTCAGAAGGAAATTGATACCTTAGAGTTCAGAGAAGGGCTACTAAACTGGTTCATGGATTGCAGGATAAAATTTACCAGGAAAGGTTAAAGGATCTTAACATGTATAGCTTGGAGGAAAGACGAGGCAGGGGGGATATGATAGAAACATTTAAATACATAAAGGGAATCAACACAGTAAAGGAGGAGACTATATTTAAAAGAAGAAAAACTACCACAACAAGAGGACATAGTCTTACATTAGAGGGGCAGAGGTTTAAAAATAATATCAGGAAGTACTACTTTTATTGAGAGGGTAGTGGATGCATGGAATAGC
The DNA here is from genome assembly GCA_933207985.1 of Pelobates cultripes. NCBI lineage: Eukaryota > Metazoa > Chordata > Amphibia > Anura > Pelobatidae > Pelobates > Pelobates cultripes. Next base: position 95,556,228 of record OW240913.1, read on the forward strand.
CTTCCAGCTGAAGTGGTAGAGGTTAACACCGTAAAGGAGTTTAAGCATGCGTGGGATAGGCATAAGACTATCCTAACTATAAGATTAGGCCAGGGACTAATGAAAGTATGTAGAAAATTGGGCAGACTAGATGGGCCGTATGGTTCTTATCTGCCATCACATTCTATGTTTCTTTGTTTCTCTTCCACTCCTCCATGACGAAATCATGGAGCCTTTGGATGTTAGAGACCTTGCGCCCCCCCACCTTCTGTATGAGGATGCCACACAGATGCTCAATAGGGTTAAGGTCTGGAGACATGCTTGACCAGTCCATCACCTTTACCTTCAGCTTCTTTAGCAAGGCAGTGTTCGTCTTGAGGTGTGTTTGGGGTCATTATCATGTTGGAATACTGCCCTGTGGCCCAGTCTTTGAAGGGAAGGGATCATGCTCTGTTTCAGTATGTCACAGTACATGTTGGCATTCATGGTTCGCTCAATGAACTATAGCTCCCCAGTGCCAGCAGCATTCATGCATGCCCAGACATGACACTCCCACCACCATGCTTGACTGTAGGCAGTCTTTTTTACTCCTCACCTGGTTGCTGCCACACATGCTTGACACCATCTGAACCAAATAAGTTTATCTTGGTCTCATCGGACCACAGGACATGGTTCCAGTAATCCATATCCTTAGTCTGCTAGTCTTCAGCAAACTGTTTGCGGGCTTTCTTGTACATCATCTTTAGAATAGGCTTCCTTCTGGGATAACAGCCATGCAGACCAATTTGATGCAGTGTGCAGCATATGGTCTGAGCACTGACAGGTTGACCCCCCACCCATTCAACCTCTGCAGCAATGCTGGCAGCAGTTGTACATCTATTTCCCAAAGAAAACCTATGGATATGAAGCTGAGCAAGTGCACTCCACTTTGGTCGACCATGGCGAGGCCTGTTCTGAGTGGAACCTGTCCTATGAAACCGCTGTATGGTCTTGCCCAGCGTGCTGCAGCTCAGTTTCAGGGTATTGGCAATCTTCTTGTAGTCTAGGACATCTTTATGTAGAGCAACAATTCTTTGCCATGAGGTGCCATGTTGAACTTCCAGTGACCAGTATGAGAGAGTGTGAGAGGGATAACACACCTGCTCCCCATTTACACCTGAGACCTTGTAACACTAACGAGTCACATGACACAGGGAGGGAAACTGGCTAATTGGGCCCAATTTGGACATGTCCACTTAGGAGTGTACTCACTTTTGTTGCCAAAGGTTTAGACATTAATGGGTATGTGCTGAGTTATTTTGAGGGGACAGGAAACATTGTAGCAGAGTGTAATTTCTTCAGTGTTGTCACATGAAGTATATATAATAAAATATTTACAAAAATTTGAGGATAGTACTCACTTTTGGGAGATACTGTAAATATATATAATTTATGTTGGGCATTATACAGCTAATTTATTAAATAATACATACTTTCCTTTAAAGTTCTCTGCCCATTAATTGTTTAGTATCCTGACCAGTAAGGCACACTCCCACACTCCAATTATAAGCATCATCTGGTCTATGGGGTTTATATTTATACTATAACACCTGACTGGCAGGAATTTTTGGTACAAGAACTCTATCCCTGAAAATTAGTCCTGCTCATCACATGAGTGTAACTACTCGGTAAATGGTAGCAATTGCTCTATGGGTAATGACCTATGCTATTGCTTTAACTAGTAAAGCCACCGTGTGTGAATAAGTGGTCAAAAGATATGATAATACAAAGTACTTTCCTTCTCTGGCCACACTATGGAAAAATAAAAAGGCATGTGTTGTTTTCTGGAATATGAATCTTTGTTGCTAAATATAATTATAAGGAAACTATTTTCAAAAAAATGCCTGCCTATACAGATTTTTTTAATTGTGGAAAGACAATGCAACAATACAAAATCAAGACAAATACATGCAATTGGCATTTCTTTATGATAACTTTGATTCAGTTTCAACAAACTTCATCCCCAGTGTTTGACATTGATGGTGTTAACAAAACAAGAAAATGTTGTAGCACCCCTATACAATCCTAGCTTCCCACTCATTTATTCTTCTTTCATACAAAACTCAACATGGATTTGTGCCAGTCTTAAGGCAGGTAGGAGGATGCCAAAATGTGCTATACTGGGGATTTAACTTTTTAAGACAAGATTTATTTCATCCTTAATCAGGTTCTCAATTTAGTGATAAGTGCAGTGTATTGGCCTATCTGGGCCTTTACCCAAACATGATTAGTGAATATTAAGGAGGGTTGAGGGAAGGGAGAGGAAGGAATGTACCTCAGGAGAATTAAGGGAAGGGGAATAGCGGTAAAAGAGAAGCAAGGGAAAAATGAGAAATTGTAGGTAGAAAGGTATTGGCCAAACTTATTTCCTGGCCAATCATGGCAGCATTTAATATATGGGTTAGCTCCTTCCTCTAACCAACAGGACAGGAACAAACTCAATTAAACAATCACAAGGACAGGTGTATCAGCCTTTTTGTCAGCCTAGTTCCTCAGTCTTTTTTTTCCTGTCCTCTTAGCCAGGGACAGACAGTTTGAACTGTTAAAAATGTTTTTTTTTTTTGCTCACCTGACTATCTATGTAGTCTTCACCCTGGACAGCTCAGCCTCCCTGCCAGGTAGCTCCAGGTTAACATGTAGCCCACCTCTGAGTAGACGGGAACCCTTGGATACTACAGAGATTAGATCCTCTGTAGTGCATCTTGGATCTGCTCCAGCTACATCCATTCTTCCAGGCTTGGCCGGGGATGCATTTCGGCAGCATCTTGCAGAGAGTCTGGTAAGTGTCCTTTGCTGCTTACCGGCAGTATTTTCCTCACGCAGGCGCAAACAGCACGAATGACAAGCCGCTTGTGTGTATTATGCGTGCGCATGCGCAAATAGCACGGCCACAATTGACCCTAGGATCTCCAGGATCCCTGATGGGGGACTAGGGAAAAAGGCCAACACTTCACCCCCCTACCTCTCCACTTGTGTAAACGCTGACAAAGAAGGGAGGCTCAAACAATGGAACCATCTGGTTGTATGTGCTTCCTGTTGTTTAAGATCCTGAACCATTAGGGTCTCCTTCACCACCTCCTCTCATGCACTAAACAATGGAGTCATTGACGACTTCCATGTTCTCAGGATAATAGTTTTAGCTACTTCAGAACCACTGATCATTTGATGTGTCTAAGTGCCCCTTGTAAGTGGTTGAGAAGCATAAGCACCTGGGTCATTGGATGAGGGTCAACTGATAAGCATTGAATGAGTTTGTGAAGAGACCAATCTCGCCACATTGCATTGGAGGAGCCTGGTTGCCCGCCTGTTGCCTCTGGACTAGGGCCCCATGGTAAACCTTGTGTTCCCCTGCAGAAAGGCTTGTTCGTGCCTTTCTGCCAGGGTGTTCGGTAGATTCAATGTACCGAACAAACGCACAAATGACTGGACCACCTGGGAGCTGGAGTGTGCCATCAATTGACCTCCAAGAAGCTGTGGTTAACCGCAGCTTAATAGACGAATGCTGGGTGGCCTTTGTTCGTTTGCCGAACACGTGGCGGCGGCCATTTTAAAGTCCCGAACGGCCAGCGGTGTTCAGCGCCCAAACTATGGAACTGGAAACGGACATTTATTTGCGCGAACACCGCTGAGCCGTCAGCCTCCTTGCTTCTGCATTCGGTCATTTAACTGAATGCCTGTTCATTCTGTAGTTTAACCGCATGAACGGCATCACCCCAGATAGCCATGCCATGGAGCCTATTCGTGTAATGAAAGACTATGTGAAAGACTTTGGCTCCATGGCGATTGAACTGTATGTATGTGATCTGAGCGCCATTCGGTAATAATGTGCGCTCAGATCTAAGCTATCTGGGGATAGGTAGAATGTATATGTTTTATTCATTATTTGCAACATTGTGTATTTTTGTGTCTTTTTACTAACATGTGCTCAATGGAGTTTTGCCTCTGTCCTTGGAGATAATTGGATTACTTCCCAATTGTCTCCAGGATAGAGGGGAGGGATTGTAATGTACTGTGGGAGTGTTTTAACCCTGTATGCCTGTGATTGGTCATTTCACCATTTGTGTCCCAGTCTTCCATCTGGTCCCCTAGGGGAGTGTCCACCAGGTGGAAGACCTGCTTAAATACCGGGCAGGTAGCCCTCAATAAACCTGACCACTGCTTGACCCTCAACACGGAACTCTGTCTCGTCTTTGGGGGGGATTTACTTTATGCTGTTAGAGACTGATCGCCAGGAGTGTAAGCCGCTTGGGTGCTTTTCCTGTTCGTCTGCTAGCAGCTATTCGTGAGGTTCCAGTTCGGGAGTTTGGAGTGCTACTTTGTATGCAGTTCGGGAGTTTGGAGCATTCCCTTCTATTCAGTTCGGGAGTTTGGTGTTCTACAGTAGCTGCCTGTGGCTCTGGAAGGGGAAGATCTTCTGACCCCTTTTATGCCCGGGGTGCCGTTACAGAGTTGATATACTCTTTTCCAGAATTCCCATACCTCTCGACACTGGATGCCTATATTTTTATGCATGATATAATTAAAATAAACAAGGTATAAAAATAAAAAAAATTTTATTAAAAAACTTCCCAGGAGAGAGGCTGCCTACGGTTACAGACAGATCCTAGGTTTGATAGGTTTATTCCTATCCCATTAACTTTGTACCATGGCTGCTATAAATTTCACAGATTAGTGAACTTGGATGAGTGAAGAGTTTGGCATAGGTGCATACAGCTGTGGCTTAGCTATTTCTGTAGAGGAAAGTCATCGTTCCAAATTGTGAATTTAGTGTCTGCATTCACAAGTTTGAAAAATTGATACAGCAAAGGAGTAAGTGAAAACTTCATCTTTGCTATTACTCTGTTGGACAATGGTTTATAACTGAATGGATTATATCATAACATAAAACTATAGTTTGAGGCCAGTCCACAAATTGAGTGGGTGTAGGATACTTTCTGCACCATAACCTTAGCTGACATACAAAGTTGGTATAGTCCTTAGAATAACCCTTTAAAGGACATACTCTAAAACTGTTCTCAGAAATGGAACTATACTCACAAAATAGCCTTTTTTTATTTTATGGTACTGTTGCATCAAACAGCTTTTATAATTGCCCTTTGACCACAGACCCCAACATTGACTGTTATTTCAAATACCTCGTTCATATTAACAAATGTTTTTATAGCATTGTCCACTTTGGAGCATGAATTTAATATAAAAATAAACTATTTTAAACAATCTTTTGCGGCTTTTTATTTTAAGTTTGCATTTTTGTAATACGTGTGATCATGTCATAGAATTGTTTTCTATAGTTGATTTAAAAAAAAAAAGCACAAAGTGCAAATCAATTGGAGATAATAAATTTTTGATTAGCATAAATGTATCCTAAATATTGACTGCATACAATATGTATTTATTTATTTATTTTCCGTGACAGGATATTGCATTTGGAGGAAATCAGAAACGATTACTCCTTTTATTCTGACTAAAATAACCCCTTTGCTTCCACTGAGGCTTTCACCCCTTTCAGATGAGGGCACCTTTGGCATTTCGACCGTGTTTGTGTTCAATCATAATTTTCCTTATTGACTTCATGCACCCATATTATATTTTAAAGGTCATGTGGATGTTAATTTTATATAGACATGCAGTAGAAGTGCATTCAGATTTGGGTAAATATAATTTTGTCCAAATTTCAGAATTCAGAAGCTTCCGATTTTGGCAGCATCCGAAAATGTTCAGACCCATTCATTTTCATAAGGATAGCAAATTATGGACCCAGTTATTAAGCAGCAAAAGTAAGAAAATATATATTTTTTTTATTTTCTTACTTTTGCTATTTAGGCTGTTTAGTAGATAGCTCCCTAATTGGTACCATTATGTGGGATTGCCCTATTTATGAACACGTTAGGGTGCTGTTTAGTAGATGGCTCCCCTAATTTGGCACCCTGATGTGGGATTTCCTCACTTAGGATACCAAAACTTTTTCCAACGCACATGTCTAACATGCCGTAAAAATGTAAACGAGTAAAGTACATGTACAGTATCTATAGTTTTTGAAATACCAAACAAGTATATATCACACTAAAGAGCTACTGTAGCTCAGATTGCTAGGTACCAGAGAACAGGGAAGTCTAACGCTAAGCCGAGTCAATACACAGAAATAATAATACAATCACAAGGAGAACCAAATAAGGGAAACACCAGGAACCACAATATAAGGGTGCATCTTTTGCTTTAAGACCATGCCCCAAAATGTTCTGGGCCGGTACTGATGCCATGGGGCTGCATCATTGACGTCAGGACGTTTACGCGTATGCGCCTCGTTAGGAAAAAGGGAGTGATTCCAGCGTCCGGAGAGAGGCATGACGTACAACTGTGAGAGGATCCGGCGTTGGATCCAGCACCTCGTGGGCGCGAAGGAGTAAGGTAAGAGATCATGACACTGTCCACTCCACTGCCTTTAATGGCGATGTGGGCATCAGAACTGGACCATGGAGCAATGGAAGAAGGTTGCCTGGTCTGTGGAATTTTTTTAGATCAGGTGGATTGCCGTGTGTGTGTGTTTAACTGGGAAAGCGAAAGGGCTGCAGGATGCACGGGAAGAAAGCAGACCGGTGGAGGCAATGTTCTGCTGGGAAACCTTGGGTCCTGGCATTCATGTACCCAGCCACATTATAAAAACATTTCAGGAATGGTTTGAGGAACATGACAATGAGTTCACAGTGATACCTTGAGCATTTGTGGGATGTGCTGGAATAACAAATCCGATCCATTGAGGCCCCAACTTGCAATTTGTAGGACTTAAATGATCTACTGCTAATTTCTTGGTGAAAAATACCACAATACATGTTCAGAGGACTTATTAAGTGCATGCCTGGGTCTCAACCTAGTTCTCTGTTACCATGTCTGCCATTCGCAAGGTGATCTGGATCACCATAGATTTGATGGCGCCTGTTTGCCAAATGCCAAATGGTAGGTCCTCTGCAAGTGGCTAACCTGGGATGGGGGCAAAATTTAAGTTTAGGGCTTTGCATTTGGTGTGATTAATCAGGAAGCCTGACCATCTTCCAAACTCCTCTAGGATCTTTACTTAGTTGGGATGGGCGACCATAGAAGGTGAGCAGTATTTCATCAATAAATAGGGTATTCTTATATTCCCCTCCTCCAACTCTCACTCCTCTTGTATTGTGACATTTGCAGATGCTGCTCGCCAGAGGCTTAATGGCCAGGGTGGCTAGAAGAGCATTTTAGAAATTGGGAATGACTACAACACCCAAAACTCCTTGTCCACCCTTCACCACCCAGGCAAGAATACAGCTCCTTTATGCCCCTCATGAATTGGCCACCGAAGCCAAAGTGCTCCAGGATCCCCCATAGATAGAACCAGTCCACTTAGTCAAAAGCCTTCTCAATGTCCATTGACAGGAAAAAGGCCAATGTTCTTGAGGCTGTTACCAAGAGGACCAGGTTCACAGTTCTGAAAATGTTGTCTGGGGCCTCAATCCCTCTGATAAAGCCTAGCTGTTTGGGGTGGATCAGCCCCTCCAACAAGTGGGTAGGTAAATAAATTTGCATCCACCTTGATGAGGGAGAGAGGCCGGTAATTTGAGCATAATGTAAGATCCTTGCCCTCTTTGGTTCACAAAGGGCTCCCTCAGCCCTGCATAAGACCATTGAAGAGAGGTAAGACAACTTCCCTGAATCTTTTATATTAGGCCACCATGAAGCCGTCCGGCCCTTGTGCTTTAGAAGTTTTTAATTGTTTTAGGGTTGCCACAAACAGCAGGTGGTTTTAATGTTGTGACTGAAACATAGAAACATAAAAACATAGAATGTGACGGCAGATAAGAACCATTCGGCCCATCTAGTCTGCCCAATTTTCTAAATACTTTCATTAGTCCCTAGCCTTATCTTATAGTTAGGATAGCCTTATGCCTATCCCACGCATGCTTAAACTCCTTTACTGTGTTAACCTCTACCACTTCAGCTGGAAGGCTATTCCATGCATCCACTACCCTCTCAGTAAAGTAATACTTCCTGATATTATTTTTAAACCTTTGTCCCTCTAATTTAAGACTATGTCCTCTTGTTGTGGTAGTTTTTCTTCTTTTTAAATATAGTCTCCTCCTTTACTGTGTTGATTCCCTTTATATATTTAAATGTTTCTATCATATCCCCCCTGTCTCGTCTTTCCTCCAAGCTATACATGTTAAGATCCTTTAACCTTTCCTGGTAAGTTTTATCCCGCAATCCATGAACCAGTTTAGTAGCCCTTCTCTGAACCCTCTCTAAGGTATCAATATCCTTCTGAAGATACGGTCTCCAGTACTGTGTACAATACTCCAAGTGAGGTCTCACCAGTGTTCTGTACAATGGCATGAGCACTTCCCTCTTTCTACTGCTAATACCTCTCCCTATACAACCAAGCATTCTGCTAGCATTTCCTGCTGCTCTATTACATTGTCTGCCTAACTTTAAGTCATCAGAAATAATCACCCCTAAATCCCTTTCCTCATATGCTGAGGTTAGGACTCTATCAAATATTCTGTACTCTGCCCTTGGGTTTTTACGTCCAAGATGCATTATCTTGCACTTATCCACATTAAATGTCAGTTGCCACAATTCTGACCATTTTTCTAGTTTACCTAAATCATTTGTCATTTGGTTTATCCCTCCTGGAACATCAACCCTGTTACATATCTTAGTATCATCAGCAAAAAGACATACCTTACCATCAAGACCTTCTGCAATATCCCTAATAAAAATATATATAAAGAGAATGGGTCCAAGTACAGATCCCTGAGGTACCCCACTGGTGACAAGTCCAAGCTTCGAATATATTCCATAAACTACAACCCTCTGTTGCCTGTTACTCAGCCACTGCTTTACCCATTCAACAATATTTGAATCCAATATGCAGTTTATTGATAAGCCTTCTATGTGCAACAGTGTCAAAAGCCTTACTGAAATCTAGGTAAGCAATGTCTACTGCACCACCCTGATCTATAATTTTAGTTACCCAATCAAAAAATCAATAAGATTAGTTTGGCATGATCTCCCTGAAGTAAACCCATGTTGTCTCTGATCTTGAAATCCATGTGTTTTAGATGTTCATCAATCCTATCCTTTAACATGGTTTCCATCACTTTCCCCACTACTGAAGTAAGGCTTACTGACCTATAGTTGCCCGACTCCTCTCTATTACCTTTCTTGTAAATGGGCACAACATTCGCTAACTTCCAATCTTCTGGGACTACTCCTGTTAACAATGATTGGTTAAATAAATCTGTTAATGGTTTTGTTAGTACACCACTAAGCTCTTTTAATAGCTTTGGGTGTATTCCATCAGGTCCCATTGACTTATTTGTCTTTACTTTTGACAGTTGAAATAGAACCTCTTCCTCTGTAAACTCACGTGTAATAAATGACTCATTTATCCTTTTTCTCAACTGAGGTCCCTTTCCTTCATTTTCATCTGTAAATACAGAACAAAAATATTCATTGAGGCAGTCAGCTAGACCTTTATCCTCTTCTACATACCTTCCTTCTTTTGTTTTTAATCTAACTAATCCTTGTTTTACTTTTCTTTTCTCATTTATGTATCTAAAAAATGTTTTGTCCCCCTTTTTTACTGACTGTGCTATTTTCTCTTCTGTGTGTGATTTGGAAGCTCTTATAACTTGCTTAGCCTCTTTCTGCCTAATCTTATAGATCATTTTGTCTTCCTCACTCTGGGTTTTTTTATAATTCCTAAATGCTAACTTTTTGTTTTTAACTATTTTGGCCACATCTGCGGAGTACCACAGTGGTTTCTTGAATTTTTTTGCTTTTACTGACAAGCCTAATGCAATTTTCTGTTGCCTTCAATAGTGCAACTTTTAAATAATACCATTTCTCTTGGACTCCATTTAAATTGCTCCAGTCTGATAATGACTCCTCTACCCATATTCTAATTTTAGAAAAGTCTGCTTTTCTAAAGTCTAAAACTTTTGTTTTAGACTTATATTAAACCACACTGACTGATGATCACTGGATCCTAAACTTTCACCTACAGTAATATCTGATACTAAATCTCCATTTGTTAACACTCAATCTAGTATGGCCTCTTTACGAGTTGGCTCCTCAACAACTTGTTTTAGAGACAATCCCAGTAGGGAGTTTAGAATATGTGTGCTCCTGGCACAAGTAGCTAATTTTGTTTTCCAATTTACATCAGGAAGATTAAAGTCACCCATGATGATAACTTCCCCCTTCATTGTCATTTTAGCTATTTCCTCAACTAGTAGATTATCTAACTCTTCAATTTGTCCTGGGGGCCTATAAATCACACCTACACGAGTTACTGTGTGATTACCAAATTCTAACGTAACCCAAACGGACTCTATGTTTGCCTCACTAACTTTTATTAGGCTAGATTTTATGCTATCCTTCACATACAAGGCCACCCCTCCCCCTTTCTTGCCTTCCCTATCTTTCCTATATAAAGAGTACCCTGGTATTGCTATGTCCCAGTCATTTTTCTCATTATACCATGTCTCAGTAACAGCGACTAAATCTACACTATCAGTTGCCATTATTGCCACAAGTTCATGGATCTTATTCCCTAAACTGCGAGCATTTGTAGACATGACTCTAAGCTTATCATTTTAACACACTTGCTACAGGCACCTTCTGTCCTTGTTTTGGGGACAATTGGATTGATGTTTTATCACCCTTTTGCCCCCCCCCCTCCTAGTTTAAATACATCCTAGCAAAACCTCTGAACTGCTCACTGAGAACATTTGTTCCCTTTTGAGAAAGATGCAAACCATCTTTTTTGTACAGCTTATCTCCATTCCAAACAGAGCTACCATGAGAAATAAAGCCAAATCCTTGCTCCCGACACCATTCACCAAGCCACAAATTAAAGTCCCTAATACGCATCCGCCTGTCGTTCTGAGTGTTATGCACAGGCAGAACTTCAGAGAATGACAGTGTGGAAGCAACCTGCCGTATATCATTGGCAAAAACACTAAAAACTTCCTTAACCTCTGAAACCTCATTGCAAGCCAAGTCATTTGTCCCTAGATGGACAAGTACATCCAATTCCCCTTCCTGCTTTGCTTGCTTAACAATATTACAGATACGTCTCCTGTCTCTGTGAGCAGTAGCTCCGGGAAGACACCTCACAAGACCACCATTGTCCATCTCCACACCTCTTATAATGGAATCCCCCAACAACAACTGCTTTCTATTAGGCCTCACCATAGTCTCCAAGCCGGTCTCCACAACACCACTAGCCTCAGTGCCTCTCTCCACAACACCACTAGCCTCACACTCACTCTGAAAGTGCAGAAAATGAATTATGAAGAGCAACAGATTGTGCAAAATGCCTTTTATCCACAACTCTAAGTCTACCAGATCCTACAGTAATCCATCTGCCATTCCTAGTATGTCTCTGCGGCAGTGGCTTTGCAGCAGTTCCAGTCTGAGTTTGTTCACCAGATAATTTACAAATCTCAGACTTCAAAAATACAATCTCCTGCCGCAAGATAGAGAACTGTCTACAGATTAGACAACAACCAAACCTCCAAAAAGTGGAACGTGAAACAAATGCATAGCAATTGTTGCACTGAACTAAGTCTGCCATTCCAATTAGGAGAATAATTAAAATCTAACAAATCTTAACTTTGTATTTATCCTCCTGAATACCTCAGATTACCTCCAGAATATCTCCAACTACACACTTAGAAACAGCACTCTCCAGAATATCTCCAACTACACATTTAGAAACAGCACTCTCCAGAATATCTCCAACTACACCTTAGAAACAGCACCTAGAAGTAGCACCAAGCTATATTAACAAGCTAATGACAACAAGCCTTATATAACTCCTAAAATCACCACCCACTAGGAATGTTTAACACCTGGGTAGGCCTCTGGTAATTTGAAAACAATAGCTAATTAACCAGCAATCAATAGCAAGTAAATAGCTTGATCAAATCAAATGCCTTATAATTACCAACAGGAATTCAAACCTTGTGCAATCAGTAACCTTTTCCTACAGATGAATCTTACCTGTAACAGTAGAAAAGAAAGCTCTTAGCACAACCAGGGCCGGACTGGCCTACCGGGATACCGGGAAATTTCCCGGTAGGCTGCCGACCCTGGGGCCGCTTTGACATGTGGCAGCACCCACAAGACTGGAAAATATTTATTTCCCGTTTGTCCTTCCGCGGCTGTGCTTCTGCAGCTGATTGTCAGAAATTAGAGCCGCGAGCGCAAAGATTTTTCCTTCACCAGCCGCCGGATGTGAACGGCACATGACGTCATATCCGGCGGCTGCGCGGCGGCGGCTCTACACTGCGCAGCAAAGCGGCGGCCGGCTGCATCCCCTCCCTGCTTGTGCAGACCATCCATCACTATTGATCTGAGCTGCCCTGTTGGCATCCCGACTTGAAATACAGGTAGGAGTAAAGGGGCTTGGGGGACCTATTGTGTATTACATTTGGGAGTGCATTAGGGGGGAGCCTATTTAATACACTGCTGACCCCCCTCAGGTAAATGAGGAGGGGGATTGGGGCACTATGTATGGGGGGAAGTGATTGGGGCACTATCTATAGGGGGAGGGATTGGGGCACTATATATGAGGGGGAGGGATTGGGGCACTATCTATGAGGGGGAGGGATTGGGGCACTATCTATAGGGGGAGGGATTGGGGCACTATCTATGGGGTAGGGATTGGGGCACTATCTATGGGGGGAGGGAATGGGGCACTATCTATGAGGGGGAGGGATTAGGGCAGTATCTATGAGGAGGGGGATTGGGGTACTTTCTATGAGGGGGATAGGGGTACTATATATGAGGAGGGGGATAAGGGTACTATATATGAGGAGGGGGATTGGGGCACTATCTATGAGGAGGGATTGGGGCACTATCTATGGGAGGGGGATTGGGGCACTATCTATGAGGGGGATAGGGGTACTATATCTGAGGAGGGGGATAAGGGTACTATCTATGAGGAGGGGGATTGGGGCACTATCTATGAGGAGGGGGATTGGGGCACTATCTATGAGGAGGGGGATTTGGGCACTATCCATGAGGAGGGGGTTTGGGGTACTATATGTGAGGAGGAGGTTTGGGGTACTATATATGAATAGGGGGATTAGGGCACTATCTATGAGGAGGGGAATTGGGGTACTATATATGAGGAGGGGGATTGGGATACTATCTATGAGGAGGGGGATTGGGGTACTGTCTATGAGGAGGGGGATTGGGGCACTGTCTATAAGGTGAGTGATTGGGGCAATATCTATGGGGGAGGGATTGGGGTACTATCTATGGGGAGGTGGAGTGGGGGGTGTAGAATGTGTACTATCTGTGGGGTTAGGAGGAGAATATAGTACTATCTACGGGGGAGAAGAGGTGAGTAGGTTACTTCTATGGGAGGGATTGGGTACTATCTATAGGGGAAGAGGAGGAACATAGGCTATTAACTATGGGGGGAAGGGAATGGGCTACTAACTACAGAGGGCAAAGACTAGGCTTCTTCTACCTATGGGAAATAGGAGGGAAAAAACAGACTACAAACTATGGGGCAGTAATGGGCTACTAGCTATTGCAGATGGAAATGGACTACAGACAATGAGGGATACAAATTGACAACTTCATTCACGCAGAGAGTCAGTGTCCACCATACACAAGAACACTTTGACCCACTACACACTTCTGCTCCTTTACGCTCATCAAACCTCCAGACACATCCCTGCATTCACACACACAGACTCTCCACACACACACACACGTCCCTACATTTAAACACATTGACCTGCTCCATATATATGCACCTGTATCCACACGAACTACATACAAATATGGCCCTGCATATACACCGACACATAAAACTATTAATACAAATATGCCCCTGCATACACACAAATTGAAGTTGTGTACATACTTGAATAAATAATATGCAATTTAAAAATAAATAAAAATACTGTGCACAAGCATTTGAGGTGGCTCATAACGTTTCACATCTGGCTGGCAACTCAACCCCTTCTAATCTGCATTCACACACCAACATTCCCCTACACTCCACTATCCTGCTCCAGTTACTAATTTATACACACAAATATATATATATATATATATACACTCACACACAAGGCTCAATGACATGGGGCTGGCATAGATTTTTTCCAGGGCTGCTGTGTATCCCCAGTCCGGCCCTGAGCACAACTCTTAGACAGTTGAAGCTTCTGTAAAACTCTCCAGAATATCTCCAACTACACACTTAGAAACAGCACTTAGAAGTCTCACTGGTCAGTGTATATGCTAAGGTAAACCAAAGGACACAAATATTCAAAAGAAATAGTTTTGAACAATAAAAATACATAATATGCTTTACTTTGATAATTTTTGGCAGCAGTTTAAAAAAACAAAAACAAAAAATAAATTAATTGTTTCAAGTTCTTGTTGTCTATGCTCAGAGTCAAAAAACATTTTTGTGTTCATCCTCGTATCTGCCTTTATTTTACAATTTAAATATGGAATTTATTTTTAAAGCTTCTTCATTTTATTATCATTTTACAATTTTAAATCAATTTCCCAAGCTGGACATTCAGAAGGAAAAGATGAGGAAGATTAATTTGGTATTTGCAAGTGACAGCTTTTGCTACCATCTGTGGCTTGACCTGTTGTAGCTGCCGTTTTACCAAATAAAAGATTTTACAAAAAATGACACTTATTAATCTCAAGGTCAAATGAGGCACAATGGAAACTGTTGACAAGTCGATCTTGAGAAATTAAATCTGAACAGGAACTGGCATTCTTCAAAGAATGAAGCTGAAACACATTTCAGAAATGTCAGAATTTCTAAACAAGTCAAGATATTTCAAACAAAATCATAAACTATGGAAAAACAGTCCTGACATGGTGTTTAAAGGGACACAAAGGTGTAAGAAATAATCACAAATCTAGAGGAAATAATAAAATGTAAATTACTGTGCAAAGTATATTTATGATCTATTTATCTATCTAATCTGTGTCCTATATTGTACAGCTTAGGTTAGAGGTTGGATATTTCAATATGCTGTTTATTTGAAAATAATTTTAATCAAAACATTTTGTGATGTCCAACAAAGGACTGTTCTAAATCTTTCAAATATAATACCAAAAATAGTACTTTGGACAAACCTGTCACAGCTCCCGGTCCCTCTGCCGGTGTGGCTGCACAGAAACTTAGCAGCCACGCTGACAGAGATGTTTCAGACTCACCTTGGCACCGGCGGGCAACTGCCTGGTCTCCCTCCGTTCTGGTCCTCAGGGGGTGCAATGTTCTTAGAAATGCCGACTGATGCGGTTCGGGCTTTTATAAGAAACTTACCTTCGCCCACATCAAAGATGGCGCCAACGTGTGTGCAACGTCATGTCACAGATGTGCACGCATGTTTTGGGGTCCGATGTCAGAGACAGCCAATTACAGCCTAAGGAGGGTTGTTTAAACCCAAATTACCTTTTTATTGTTGACTTTTGGCTTTTTCATTCATTGTGTCTCTTTCTGTGTCCCTGACCTCGACAAGTATTTTGACTGTTCTCAGGTACGTTAAATCCGGCCATTCTAAGGTCCGGTTAAACGATATCCTTAGTTCTAGGTGTGATACTATTCTGCGTGCTCGATGAACCATAATCCTGACAAAACCATTTGAACAAGTACTTTATCTTGTGCAATATTATTTTGCTCTAAAATGCGAAATGCGAAAAGTAGTGACAGACAGTTTTCTATAGTCTATTCCAAGGGGTTTGGCCCAGGTATTTAGAAGACTGTTACCATGGCTACATAACAAGGCCAAAGTATATACATAAATGACATAACTATACCTGAAATGAATACCCTATGCTCAAACAAAAGATCAAAGGATGGAATGTTTAAAACTAATGAACACAATGCAAGCATAAATCATTTTGTGCCTAAGGACAGTAAAACAATGGTGATATTTTAGTGTTCTAGTGATCAATTGGTTGGCATATTCAAAACATGGGAGTACCAAAATTATCCATTGCTTAATCCATCTTTTGCACTAGGCACATTAGGTGAAAAGAATATTAATACATGGAGATAAATATATCATGTAACTTTAAAATGTTCGTCGCCTTCTGCTTTTTATTTCCCGAAAGATTTTTAACATAGTATGTGTAGCCATGGAAACACTAAACTGTTACTATTTGTGCCATCGCCACACTGTATTTATTTATACATAAAATGAATGTGTCTGATTATTATGCAGAATTGAGTAATGACTTGCAATGTAACTGGATAAAGCAAAGAATGGTGTCCCCTCTGGCAATGGATATATGAACATTCAATCTACTCCTATTTATTATAAAAAGTAATCCACCACTTCGCTAGATGTGCATGTAAGATATTGCAAATGTGAACTTCTACAGTCAACAAATAGTTTAATGTATTTTTCCCAGAGTTCATCAAAAGGGATAGGTAAAGGATTAGCTTTCATCTTGACAAACCGATTAAGATAATTGCTTTTTGTTGGAAAAAAAGAACCCACAAAATGAATAAACAAGTTTCAACATTTAGCATACAGGTGGTGATACAATCTTAATGGAGTTGTTCTGGTGCCTACAGTCAGTCACTGCAAGTTTTTTAATATAAACAGTGTTTACATTATTGCCTAGGAACACCTCTAGTAGCAGTCACTCAGATGGCCACTAGAGGTGCTTCCTTGGTCAGTGTTGCATAGTGGGATTCAATGCATTGCTATGAGGAAATGCTGATTGGTGTGTGCTGCGCTTTGCAGCGTATGCGCAATAGCTTTGCAATACTTTCCTACGGGAATTTGATGATCTGAGCCAAGGAAGCAGGGGGGTGGTGGGACCAGCTGCAATGAAAGCGGTGCGGTGCTGGTAATAAGGTAAGTTAAATAACTTTTTAACCAGAGGTAAGGGAGGCTGGGGCCCTAACATGTATTTTTTATAACGTAAGTGTCAGAAATACATGTTTGTGACACTATAGTTAGTTAGACAAGGTGAGAAAAATAGGTGTTCCCAGAAAAGGAGAAAACTGAGGAACTTTGATAGAGGTAAAATGAAAACCAGGAAAGGTCTGTGTTTTGAAGTCCACCGGTATTTGAGATATTGGAGAAGTAGCGTATAACAATATTGTCAAAAGAAAAAAAAGTGAGTCAAAAAACTTATATAGACCGCAAATATATCTAATGAAGTCACTTTAAACTGTTTAACGTAAACCCTTAAACAAAAGTACAAAAGATTATGAATGTATATCTGTCATGCCAAGAGACAGACTTACAGAATTATACACTAAACGGTGCTTTGAGCTGAAGTGGTCTGGGTGCCTATAGTGTCCCTTTAAAGACACAACATTAAGACAGCTTAATTATTGTAGTGGTTTTGATGTCAACATATTCTCCCTGCAGTCTCTCAATTGTAAACACTGACTTATTTTTGAGAAAAGGCAATGTTTTCATTGAGTTGAGGCAATCTAGCATTAGAAATACAGTGTTCCTTTAAATCTGCAATCTGACTTCAATGACACTACACGTTTCTGAGCTGTGGCATGGGAAATGTCAAGATTCGGAGGTGTGACAAGTGGTAGATTACACGTATAATGACGATCAGGATGTTTTTAAACCTCCTTAACTCTCACAAATCCTAGTTTTGAAGAACAATAAAGGAGTAACATTTGTCTGTCTGGTCCAAATGTCTCAAACTCTAATACCAATGCACAAGTCTTGTCATGCTAATGTGTGTATGCCCATTCCAGTGTTTGTCCAATAAAAATAAAAATTAATGCCTACTGTTCACATAAATTCTAAATAGTGGTAATATCTTCTATAAAGGTGAAAAAACAGACAGTACAATCAAACAATTTCATATATTAATCATCCATCACAGTCAAGTAATGTCCTTAAAATAGTTTTGTTGGGAGAAAGTGTTTTTGCCCTAATGCCAACAACCGTGAAGTGTAACTTAGCATTTTTGCTCATCTCTACAATTTTATTGGAAAATGTGTGAAAACCATCCTTAGAGATCATTGATTTGGATAAATTGTTCTCAGGAAAAGCACAAAGTATTAGTGTAATATATTTAAATTAACATTATCAACAATAGAAAACAGCAATAGAAGAAGCAGAGGCGGCTTAACAGAGAGACGTCAGTCGGGAAATAAGAAAAAGAAGAAATGGTATTTAAATTATATGCGACAGAGGGATCAACTGCATCCTTTGGAATAGACTAAAATATAAAAAAAATGTTGTAAAAGGCAGATAGAAAAGGGCAGCTGGAAAATTAAAATTGCATGACAAGAAAAAATTGAAAATATCCAACATTCATTTATAAACACTCACGCAAACAATCAAAGATAAATAAATACAACATTAAGTACTGGGATGAGATAAGATCAAATTTGGTCAACGAGAATCAGGAAGCAGACTGTCTAGATCAGGGATGGGAACCTTCAGCACTACAGATGTTGTGGACTACATCCCCCATAATGCTGGTAAAGCATCATGGGAGGTATAGTCCAAAACATCTGGAGTGCCGAAGGTTGCCTATACCTGGTCTAGATCATGTATTTCTTCTATTTTATAAATAAACTGAGGGCCACTCATTAGTACACTCATGTCCTCGATAACTTACAAAAAAACACAGGCATCTGCAGATACAGTGTTCCTCATTTGGTCGTCTACACTGCATTTGGTCAGTTTAAAATAAAAAACAACAACAATGTGCAAAACACAGAGTAGAAGTGCACCCTCCAAAAAAAACACAAATATATAATTAAATTGTTAACACTTATATATGTACACAGAGGGGGAAGAG
Organism: Pelobates cultripes; assembly: GCA_933207985.1. Lineage (NCBI taxonomy): Eukaryota > Metazoa > Chordata > Amphibia > Anura > Pelobatidae > Pelobates > Pelobates cultripes. The sequence goes on from OW240913.1 coordinate 95,575,062, forward strand.
AGAGACAAATGGGGGAGACAGAGACATAGGGGGAGTAGAGAGACACAGGGGGAGGGAGAAGAAAGAAACAGAGGGGGAATAGAGAGAGAGAGAGACAGGGGAGAAAGAGACAGACGGAGTAGAGAGAGGGGGAGGGGCGAGAAAGAGACATGGGGAAGAGAGACACACAGAGGGAGGGGAAGAGCGAGACACAGAGGGAAGGGCATGAAAGAGACAGAGGGGGATGAGAGAGTGACAGGGAAAGGGGGGAGAAAGCGACTGAGGGGGAAGAGTGAGACATAGGGGAAAAAGGTAATAAGGTAAGTTAAATAACTTTTTAACCAGAGGTAAGGGAGGCTGGGGCCCTAACATGTATTTTTTATAACGTAAGTGTCAGAAATACATGTTTGTGACACTATAGTTAGTTAGACAAGGTGAGAAAAATAGGTGTTCCCAGAAAAGGAGAAAACTGAGGAACTTTGATAGAGGTAAAATGAAAACCAGGAAAGGTCTGTGTTTTGAAGTCCACCGGTATTTGAGATATTAGAGAGACGGGAGAGAAAATTACAGAGGGGTAGAGAGATGTGGAGGAGAGAGAAACACAGGAAAAAGGGTGAGAAAGAGACAGGGGAAGAGAGAGACACAGATGGAGAGGAAGAAAGAGGCAGAGGGGGAGAGAGAGACACAGGGAGGGGGAGAAAGAAAGAGGGGGGAGAGAGAGACTGGGAAGGTGAGGGGAGACATGGACACAGAGGAGCAGTGAGGGGGAGAAAGAAACATACAGAGGGTCTGGGGGAGACGCAGGGGCTGGAGGTAGAAAGAGACACAAGGAGGGGCTGGTGGAGCAGAGATACACAGAAAGGTTTCGGAAGGGGAGAAAGAGACATACAGAGGGCTGAAGAATGGTAAAAAGAGACACACAGGGACTGAGATGAAGTAAAAGATGCACAAGGGTGGTTACAAGGGGAAACAAGAAACACAAAAATCAGCAGGAAATTCAAAAGGGGGTTAAGAGAAACACAGGAGAAGATGCATTTTATGTGTGTGTGTTTGGGGGATGCATTTTCACGTGTGTCTCCTGCTCTCCCTGGAACTCAGTTCTTCAGCACGGGAGTTTATGCCGAAGACCTAATTGACAGGTGAGAGAAAGAGCTCTTATTAAATAGATTTTCCTTCCAATATATACATTGTGCTAGCAATCTTGCTAACACAATGTACAAATAGACATTATAATTGATGTGATTCTGACATTAAAGTATATATATAGACATGTATATTATGTATTAGTTATATATAATTATGCCTATAATATTTACACATATCTTGATATAAATTTATATATGCATAATACACACAGAAATGTCATTAATATGTAACATATACGTAATGAGCACATATTGGCCCTGTCTTGTTGCTAGGTGCACACTCCAGCACAATAACATATTTAAAGTGAAAAGCGCACTCATAGGACTTAAAAATAAACTAGATAACTTATTTTTTTACAGTTGTGCAACCGCACACATTCACCATTTCAGTCCCATTACTAAATGTTCCTTAATATGTAATAATACAGTAGTTGGACTTTGATTATCTGCAAAGATATGTCTGCTCAAAATAAATCTGCACTTTTGTTTATTTTGAAACCTACGAGTGCTTTCTTTCACGTTTGAGTACTTTTTAATTTTAAGTTGTCTTTTCAACCTCTATATCAGCACACTATGCTGGCCCGACGCATTATTGGGCTGGTAAATACATTTTTTTCCAGGGCTGCTTTTAGTTCCCAGTCAGGCTCTGGATAGTACACATCCATGAGTACATAGGAAACACAGTCCAATAGTTAAATATTAATTTTAATATTTTTTGCAACATGGTGACAAAATATTGTCATACTGTAGAACATATGTGGTGCCCATGTTCGAAATAGAATTGTAGATTATGCTAGCTTTAGTGTACCTATAATCTTAATTTTATTAATGACAGGAGGCTTAAGTCTCTCTTTACTAGAACTCCACAGCAGCACAGAAAAAAAACCAATCAGAAAAAAAGTTAGGTACTATAAAACTCCCCTCCCCATGCATCATTTCCTCTTTCAAGCTGCGACAAAACAGAACACAAGGCAGAAAACATAATGGGGAAGAAACAAAGTCCTAGATACGATGAATACAACAATGTCCACCATCCAAGAAGAACTGCCACACCAGATAGCATTGATGGATTGTAAACTGAAACGAGAGAAAAACAGAATCGAACAGGTTGATTATCCAATGAAATGTACTCTGAATAAACATGTAGGTACCTAATGTAGCAAACCAAAATTCACTTAATATGAAGATATCCCAACCCTACTTATGAAAAACAGACATAAGAACAGGTGACAGGTAGCAGAGACAACAATCAGAGTTGATTAATCCAAACTATTAAAATTAAACAAGGGAGGGATAACAATGGGTGGGAAATACTAGCCTCCTGTCATTAATAAAATTAAGATTATAGGTACACTAAAGCTAGCATAATCTACAATTTTATAACATGAAAGGAGGCTTCGCATTTACTGTTTTAACGCTCAGTCAACAAATCCAACGCTGTTTGTTTCGTTGGTACCTATTCCAGGAGATATCAGAGCAATCCTAAATGGACTTTCCAACTGCGAGAATTGCCAGTAGACGGGTCGATGAGGATGCCAGCTGACGAAGCATCCCAAATACGGAAAAACACTGAACTTGTGTGGTGGGACGGTGACGACTATTCTGGGGATTGTGAATCCTGGAAATATTCAAAAGGATGGGAACGTAAACCGGAGTTGAGATTTCCATCTAGATATGTCATCGTCTAAGAGTGATAAGATGTCCGGATCCAATGGTGATTGGGACCTGTATAACAAGGAAGAGTCCTCTCATGCTGTAGTGAGAGAGTGAAATAACCTGATTACCCACAGTACGATCCTGTTCCATGCCCGACTTGCCAAATTTCGTGTAATGGTTCCTGGTCTACACTTAGATAAGATCTAATATAGTGGGACCCCTAGGTCCCTGTACCCCTTACTGTCTGGGCACGTATCTTCCAGGGTAGGCCCTAGGTCAAAGAACCCAGTAATGTGAATAGGAGAACCGAAGTCCCGGCCTCCCTATAGATACCTCCCTTCTAAGCTTGGAGTCCCGAGAACACATAGCGTTCTCTAATACTCAGGCACGGCGTAAAGTCCCTTCACTCACGACAGGTGGCTCCAGAGAGCAGATATAACGAAAAACAAGGCTCTAGTTTCAACCGTCCGGAGCAAGTGTTGTCCTGTTTGAGAATGTTGGTCACCCTGAGTCACATCCTGAGCAGTACTCCAGCGGTAGGTTGTGTCCCGACTTTGACGTCCGTGTAGGAGTCGGGAGCACACCGGGTTCCTCCATAGAGTCCATCGTAGGTGTCCTTGATGGTAGTTGAAAAGGTGGGTTATCGATAACCCAAACCAAGATGGTTCCTGTGAGGGATATAGAGTATAGACGGAGGGCCCTCCATCTCCGAATCATGTTCTCCAAATATGTGCTCAGAGTAGTAGGGGCAGTCCTGCTCTTTTATCCCAAGATTGTAATGACCAGGGAACTCCCGTCAACTGGGGTTCCGGTCTTTCCATGCAATCCATGCGTCTCTGTACCACCTTAAAAGAAAAGTTGAACCAGGTGAGAAGGCTATCTGTAAACATTATCAGTGACTAATGTAGGACGTGATACAAAAAACGAAGGGGTAGAGAATATAGTTTTGAAAGTTTTAATAGTACAAAAGATGACTAGTAAAGAAATATTGCTATGCTCTATAAACATTTAACCTTTTAACTATTCACATTGTTTAATATTTTGAGTACCAGAACGCATCGACGACACACTGTAAAACTATATAAACAAGGTCCATCATACTAAGGCGTCCGTTTTTATATTTTTACTTCCTTTCCACTCCCATGTAAATACAATAAGCTTTTTTGTTGTTATCTTTATTGTCTTTAAATATTTTATCTCTGTATTTCTCCTTTCCTGCGTAAAGGGAAATATTATTTACATAGAGGAAGGTAGAATAACCTGTTTTAAACTAACTATGTCTGAGATGAGGCATCTTTATTGACTGCAAACCAGAGGTTTCTTTAACTTCTGATCTAATATATCTTTAAAAATCTCTCAGTCTCTCATATTCGATAAACAACATATCATTCTTCGTATCAAATGTGTAAAATACCGTAATTGTCTTTCAAATCTGCTGTATTAACTCAAGATGGAAATGTATTCAAGACAAGCTTTTTTGACCAATATTGAAACAGATGCCATGAATCAAAACAATAAGGAAAGCAAAAGTTGGACATTTCTTGTTGAATTCAGCACTTTCTAAACACTTTGCAATGTAAAACTTTCCTGGCAAGAGACAACACTATCATTCTAAAAATGACACATCTTGTCACAGCTCCAGGACATCAAAAAACCTCAGATCCGACAAAGACAAATTTAAAAGTATAGTCTATGTACAGGTGGTCACTAGTCAGGGCAGCTAAAAAAGTGAGAATTCAAAGTGAATTCCAAATGAATTAAAAATTTTCAGTCCAAAAATCAAAAATTATATCATATATCAAATATATTAAATATAAAAATATATATAAAAAATATTTCTAAAATTATTTAATAATTTTGAAACTATAAAAAAAAAGTTTATCCAAAACTAATAAATAATTAAAAAAAAAAATGAAATCCAAAAATATTAAATTAAAGCCCTAGCCAAAAATGAGGGTTCACTTACGGTATATGATCATGTACAATGTGTGATCTATTGTTTTCTGTTTTAGCTATATTTCTAAAATTAAGAGAAGGAAGCACATGCCCATTCAACCTCAGCTGGTGTTAGAGAACTAGGTGATGAGATCAGAAATAGACAAATGAATCAATTAAATCATCATGATGCACTCTTGTGCAGCTTAATACTACTCTAGTCCATGTACTAACACTCAAAATAAACTCTACTTCAAACTCTGACTTCAATATATAAGATAATGCATTTAGTTTAGAGGAGGACTGAATGCAGCAATCTGAAGGGACTCAAATAAAACATGGGCCCAGCAATGAATTAGGGAACGTGAATTCCACTTAACATTAGGCTGCACTTTCAAGCTGGTGCAACATTTTACATGTGCAGCTAAGAGATATGAGTTATGGGAATAAACACTCATGGAACATTCCCTACTCTATCGAAACTCTAGAACCATCTCCTCTGATTTCTGTGCTGATACACTGGGAGTCTGAGGTGCACGAGTTGGTCCAAACATGTCAATACTTGTATGTGATCATCTTGAAATCACAAACAGAGCCTCTGATAGGTACCTTGGGCTTAACACCACTGGATGTATGCTTTCTGCAAGAAACATTTATATTTAAAGGAATACTCCAAACTGCATGCTGCAGTGGTAATGGTGCCAGGAGTGTCCTGGTGTCCTGTCCAGTTTTTTGTAATCGATCCAGTTTACATTGCTGCTACTTAGGAGGTTAAACTCTTGTGTGCTAATCCCTGCAGTGCGAGGATAGTGCACTAGCCGAGAGCATCAGCAGATCGCTCTCTGGTATATAGCTAAGCCCAGCACTATCGGCTATGGCTTAAACTGAGGGCTTATTGTTCTGTGATTGCTGTAGTGGAGGCTAGGGGTGGCACCAAGGGTACCTCAGGTACGAGGTACGATTTAGAAAGTTGTGACTTCTTACTTGGGGTCCATCAGTTGCTGCTCCTTGCTTTCTCTCAGCTGCCAGGAGAGACAGAATTTCCTTCTTAGGAGATAGAAACATAGAATGTGATGGCAGATAAGAACCATACGGCCCATCTAGTCTGCCCAGTTTTCGAAATACTTTCATTAGTCCCTGGCCTTATCTTATAGTTTGGATAGCCCATGCTTGCTTAAACTCCTTTACTGTGTTAACCTCTACCACTTCAGCTGGAAGGCTATTCCATACATCCACTATCCTCTCAGTAAAGTAATACTTCCGGCTATTATTTTTAAATCTTTGCCCCTCTAATTTAGGAATATGTCCTCTTGTTGTGGTTTTTCTTCTTTTAAATATAGTCTACTCCTTTACTGTGTTGATTCCCTTTTAAATGTTTCTATCACATGTATTCCTGACACCATAGTTGTGAAAATGCTATTCACCCTGGCTTTATGTGATAATGACTATGCTTCTCCCCTTCATGACACTGTCAAAAAGGGACCAAGCATGGATGTCATTACAATTATGCCCCACACTGGAAAAATTCCTGCGGACGCCCATGCCCATGTTGTCTCTGATCTTGAAATACATGTGATTTTAGATGTGATTCCATTAGCTCCTAGAGCTAAACCAGCTCGTTGGATGAAAAAAATCAGCTGATGGCTCTCAAACAATGAGCTAAGCTCTGCACTGCTCAGCTCAGTTCATATAAATGTTTCTTGGTCTCCTGTATTCTGTAGGTTGTAGTGTAGACGTGGACCCGGCAATCAAACTGCTGGCAGCATAATCTTAATAGCAATCTGTAATAGTTATGTTGTTTGGAGTATTCTTTTAGTAACCATCTAGCACTAAAATATTCCACAGCCATGTATAAAACATACATTTTGGCATAACAGCTGTTAAATGAACAATGTTGTGGATGTTTTCTTTTTCATTATGCATTTTTTTCCATTTGGGGTTTATCTAAAAACAGTTTGAAAAAGTTGCAAATCTCTTCTTTGCAGCCTTTGCAAGCCCTCCCCATTGCATAAATCAAGAAATAGATTGTGTTTACTTTTCCAAAAACATACTAGGTATTTATAAGACCTGTAAGACACAATAATTGATCGATACACCTACACGATCTAAGATCACTGAAAATACTAAACCTACCAGTATTTGCAGCTCCTCAATTAAATAGTGACCAGAAAAAAAAAACCCTCTTTAATTCTATCAAGCATTATAGCTGGACAACATTAACCAGATCTGTGTAGCAGCACAGAAATATTGCATGCTAGAACAGAAATAGTGTATGCCATTAAGCTGCTTTTTCAAGCATGAACTACCAGTACCTGAATCTCTGTCTTTAAAACCTGTCTCTCAATATGTCATAATTCATAACTCTTACTTCATAATAAAAATAGTTCCTTATACGGAGATTTATGGGACCCAGCAGTGTGATGTGAAATGAAGACATCATAATGGGTTCTCGGCTGTACATTGGTTTATGAATGGCATGATGTTCTGTGGAAGACCTCACATTAATACTTTATCCAACTCATTGCCCAACTGAATCTAGGGAATGGGGCTGGTCTTTCTCCTAAACACCTGCACTCAATATAACCAGCAATCCATCTCTCATTGTCTGAAGCCTACATATTATCCTATTGGTCACTATGGTTGTTATACCCCCTCCCGCCGGGCTCTGGGGAGAGGAAGGGGTTAAACACTCACCTTTCTCCAGCGCTGGACGGGGAGCTCTCCTCCTCCTCTTCGGCTGAATGCGCATGCGCGGCAGGAACTGCGCGCGCATTCAGCCAGTCTCATAGGAAATCATTCATAATGCTTTCCTATGGACGCTGGCGTCTTCTCACTGTGATTTTCACAGTGAGAAGCATGCAAACGCCTCTAGCAGCTGTCAATGAGACAGCCACTAGAGACTTTATAGGCTGGATTAACCCATTTATAAACATAGCAGTTTCTCTGAAACTTCTATGTTTATAAAAAAAAATGGGTTAACCCTAGAGGGACCTGGCACCCAGACCACTTCATTAAGCTGAAGTGGTCTGGGTGCCTAGAGTGGTCCTTTAAGCAATATGTTCATGAAAAGTTTGCTACAGAGAAGAGGGTCTAATTATAAACGGCAGATTATAAGGAAAATGCAGAAAACCTATACTTAGAGGACTATTCATCACAGTGAGAATTCAAAGTCAATATAAAATTTATGGTCAAAGTAGCAAGAGTGGAAACATTATCCAAGTTAGCTATGCTTTCAGTGTGGTTACTCTGGTCTTAAACCGGAAATTTACTTTCAATTCTCACTTTAGTAAATAACTCTGTATGTGTGAAATATAGGGGGACTGGAGTAGGGGTGGTAAGAATTTTAATGAAACATAGATGTCATTCTGGCATAGCACAAAACTTACAGTTTAATACATTGTGCACACTTTAGCTATCTCCTGCTAAGGCCAATCACAGATTTGGGAAGTACCTATACTCAAAGTGAATCTTTTCTACTGCCAGTTGAAGTTGCTATGGTAAAAAAAAAGAAGCAACAAAGTTGGAAAGTTAGTAATTAGTAGCTGCTATTAAACTAAAATAAAGCAAGATAAACATTGTAAAGTTGCCATGAAAGCGCCGACTAGGGAGTATAAAAAACAGATGACGTAACGTCCCTCCATTACGTAATGTCCCTCCATGCTCTGTTTGGCAACTCAAAGCAGAACAGGATCAGTCGTCAATCGAATAATAAGTGTGTTTAGTAGACTAGACAGTGGATGAAGAAGCAGCAACTATATATATATAATTATAAAATGAAGAAGAGTTCGTCCCTATTTTACTTTTATTGGTTATTAAGTGGACCCTAGCTTAATTTACGGAACACTTGGCATATTATTTTGGTTACAGATGTTCTAACAATCCATGTTTGCCCCCACACATCATGAACGAAAGCTGCTGCTCCAGTGGACCTACAGCTCAGATTTCTTTTGATTTTTTTATGTAAGACCCTGAGGTGGCAGACCTAAGGGCTAGCTGGAAACAGGGACATGTTTGAGTGGGGAGAAGGGGGGGTATTAAGTTCAAAGAAAGGTGGTCCTGTAGGTAAAGGGGGAGGTCTATGTTAAGGGGAGTGGTCATATATATATAGAGGGAGCCATTTTCTGTTACCCTCAGCCATCTTAATTATCTGGCTTGGGAAGAGCTTCCCTTGGTATTCCCCAGCTACATTCGGCCAGGGCCTATGGATGTGGAAGGTATTCTGGTGACCCTCAGAGCTGAGGCCTTGCAGGATGGTGGTGTGCAGCTGCAGGCACAACTGGCGCGACTGCAGGCCCATTTAAGCCCTTCCACTAGAGGCAGGGATTTTCTGAGGCGCAGAAGTGCCAGCCCTGCCTCGCAGCCAAGGCAGTCTGCAGCCATGAGTACCAGGAGCTCCCCTTTGCCCCCTGCCTCAGAGCTGGCTGCGGGGGTCCGGCTGCCTCCCGGGCACTGCTTGCGTTAAAGGCGCGTACCCATCGGATGACTGAGCATGCTAGGAGCCGCACTCCCGCCCTGAGGGACTCTCAGTCCACAGCCTCGCAGCTCCCTCTCTTGAATGGATCGCGGGCTGCTTTGCCGTATGTGGCATCCTGTGCTCCGCCTACGGATCTCCAGCACATGTACCGCTCGTCGGAGTGTGGCTCAGGCCTCCAGAATGGTAAGTAGGCCACAGGTCAAGTCACATGGGGCCCAGGGTTCGTCTGGTGGGGTGGGTTGGGCTTACAACGTGGACCGCGGAGGGCTCCATTCTCAGTCTCCAGTGCCTCAGAGAGCCCCCTTCCCTCACCCCCAGTATCCCCTGTCTCCCCTGGGCCTACTGGGCACTTCATGTCCCTAGTCCCCCCCGGAGTGGGCCTGTAGATGCTGGGCTGGGTGAGAGGGATGCTCTCTCACCTGTATTGTATTTGCAGGCCGCTCCGGACCGGGCTTTAGTTCAGGTATCAGTGCTTCCTGCTTTTGAAATTGGCAATCCGGATGCTGCAGTTTTGGCCAAGCTGGATCCTCTTAGTTTGGCTCCGCTGCTCCAGTCAGCGCAGGCACCATCTGGTGAGTGCTTCAACTCTTCTGGGTTGGGGAGCACTAGCAAAGCTGGGCAGTGGGATTGGCATGGTTTAGTAGTTTGCACAGGTTTTTGTCGCAGAGGGAGCACAGCGTGGGGATGGCATCGGCGCAATTCACGTCAGAGTTGGGTTTGCCCTCGATCCTACACTACTTGGATGACTTTCTGTGTGTGGGATCGGCAGTCTGATCATGGCGGGTCACATTTCACTGTGACAATTTGGGGGTGGTGTTAGTTATTAACAATCTGTCGGCTTCCTCTCCCCCGGTGGTACAGCTTTTGCGACGGTTGGTGTTGCGCTGTCTGACACAGAATATTGTATGTAGGGCAGTGCATCTCCTGGAGGTAGTCAATGTTACAGCGGATGTCCTTTTTCGCTCACAGTGGCGGGAATTTCAGGTGGCCTCTCCCGGGGCAGAAGCGGATGGTTTCCCTTGCCCGGTGGAGCTGTGGTCTCTTGCACTGACAGAGTGATGGAGTGGATCTGTGGGTCAGTGTCCGAGGCCACATGGGTTTGGTATGGTAAGGCATGGAAGGAATGGTTATCATATGAGAATACCTAGGGGAGGGGGTTTCCTTCATTCCAGTCGTTGCTCCAGGGTCTGCTATGTCTGCTATTGTTCAGGGAAGCGTCAAGGTGCTTGCCTACGGCTGTTTCAGACAAGCTTTGGGCCTTAGCTTCTGGTTTAAGCTAACAAAGGTCTATACAAAGGATTTCCTGGTAGTACAGGTGATGAAGGGTTGGCGTAAGGGCCCTAAGGTCTCGGATTCTTGTAAGCCAATCTCTGTGACTTTCCTGTTGGGCATCTTTCAAGTCTTACCTTAGGTGTGTTCGTCAGAGTTTAAGGCTGTCTTGTTCAGGCTCGAGTTTGCTAAGGCACTGAGGGTGGGGAAACTTCTTCTGCTGCACAAATCCAAGCCAGATACGGGTGGCAGAGGTGTGGGCTATTTTGAAAAAAGATGAAATTTTCAGAGATAAGATACCAGAAAAGCCTGTAGTCATATATAGAAAGGCGGATAATCTCAAAAATCAACTGGCACCCAGTCTACTACCAAAACTGATAAAAAGTCAAAAGTTGAATTTTTTACAATCCCAAAAAACTCCAGGTTTCCATAAGTGTGGGGCATGCTCTACATGTACTCATGAAAAAAGAAAATCTATATCTTTTGTAGGATCTTACACTAATCAGACATATAACATAAGAAAATTTATACATTGCACATCCACATATGTAATTTATCTTTTACAATGTGGATGTGGGTCCCAGTACATAGGACGAACTACTAGAACTTTACATACTAGACTTCGTGAACATTTTAATAATATTAGGACACATAGGGTGGAACATAGTGTTCCGAATCATTGCAATTCTTGTAGTATGTTTAATTGGTCCACTTTTATTGCTATTGGCATAGACCAGGTAACACAAAATTGGAGAGGGGGGAGTAAAAGTAATGATTTAGCTAAAAAGGAGGCTTTTTGGATTTATACATTAAATACTCTGAAGAGAGACCTTAACCAGGATATTGACTTGGTGGGGCTCCTTTAATAATAAAAATCTATTACCCGTTTTATGGTCTAAGTGGCCTTTGAGATTTTTTTGCATATATCTCCCTTTTTTCTATACGTTGAATTATTATATCCATGTGTGTGTTCTCATATGTCGGGTTGACTGTTTTGGGATATCCACATCCATGTGGATGTTATACACCCTTATTTTGATACATTGATGTATATATATAAATATATATATATCCTCTCCTTAATAATATATTTTTTATTCTACCTTTATATGGGTGGTATACATTTTTCATATTCCTATGTATGGATGTACACAGTGTGCATTTATGTTTGCACCTTTGTGGGGATGACATATGCACATTGTGATATTTCTCTATATATATATATTTAAATATGGTTGTTTTTATTTATCATTTTTTATCTTTTACAGATTATATGTATTATTGTATACTCTATATATATTGTAGCCCATATGTAGACTGGAGGTGGCCTTCCTTCGTCCCACTCTGGGACGCCCGGTTTTTCTTGCAGCCTATTGGCTGCTCGGACTTCCGTGCGTTCCACGGTGCAACGCGGAAGTGCCTTCAGCGACATTGAGTCTTGTTTATGGACGTTATGCGTTACCGCATGGAACGCGGAAGTAAGCTACTTCCCTATATCCGTTTGAAAACGTCATAACGTTCGGCCAATCAGAGATGGGCAAAGACAAAACCCGGAAGTAGAAGTTTTTTCTGCGGCAAATTCAAGACCTTTTGGAGGCTTATAAAAGGAAAGGACTTTTGAACTATATTTTATATCCCTGAAGAAGTCTATAAGACGAAACGCGTTGGATACTGATCAGAAGCATTTATTCATTTTTGTTATTTTAATTGTTTTTACTGTTTTTATTATTTTTATTTCTGGAATATTTTTTTTCATCATTTTTCTGCATTACCACAGAGGGACTCCTCCTTGGTACCACTTGTTTCTTATGTTATATGTCTGATTAGTGTAAGATCCTACAAAAGATATAGATTTTCTTTTTTCATGAGTACATGTAGAGCATGCCCCACATGCTGATGTAATCTTCATTTGATGTAAGTGCAATTTGTACCAATAAATTCATTTTTTGTTGCAATACTGCTCTATATACCTCTTTTCCTTTGAGGATTGGGTGTTCCAAATATACTCCTTTGGTCTACACTACAAGCTTACCGAGAAAGGAAACACTATTTATATACCCTACGGAAGGGAGATAAGCGCAGATCTACAGCACGGTCTTGTAAGTTCTCTACCTACGGGATTGAACTATATATATCTGTACATACTTCACTATTATGTGATTCTTTTATGTTTTAGATTCTTTGAAGAATTATGTTGTATTATGTACAGGTTGTATGTTTCATGATTTTTTTGTGCTACCCCTTTAATCCACACTATTACTTGGTATAGTATAGATTTACCTTTTTGCTCATATTATATCGGTGTATGTGAGGTACACTTTTGGGTGTTTGGCACTGTTTTCTGGTTTCTGTCTGGGATATCATACAGTACTTCTCTCTTTTTTGGCATACTGGTGTGTGGATAACCCTGAAGGAGGTACCAGGTTCGGTGATGTGCCCGGTGGCCTGTTTCCTGCAGTACAGTGCCTTGCGTCTGCCTGGGGAGGGCCCCTTGTTGGTTCATCGCGACGGGGGACACCTGTCCCGATTTAAATTTATTCAGGTTTTTTAGCAAGTCGCTGGAGGCTTTGGGCATTGCAAGCAGTGAGTTTGGGGGCCACTCGTTTCGTATCTGGGCAGCGACAGAGGCGACCAGATTGAGATTTTAGGAAATGGCTATTCGGAAGATCGGTAGGTGGGAATCGGGAAGGTTTCAGTCCTACATTCGCCACTTTGGGCTGATTTTCTTCCCCACTGTGTTTTCTCCGTAGGTCCGGGGAAGTGAGTGGGGGTGATCGGGTACTCCTACCTATACTGGGCCAGGCAGCGGGCCGGTATTCGTCCCCTGGGGCTTCTTCTCTGACAGTCATCTATGGCAGTGGAAGTTTGATGGTTTGGGTACATCTGCTCCTGGAGCTGGTTCGTTTATCCCATTTACTGGGAGTGCTGGATGTCATGGTGATTCAATTTTGGGGGTAATGACTTGAGAGCAGTCCCAGTTGGGTATTTGGGGGACATGATGCCCAGGGACCTGGCACAACTTATTATTTTGCTCCTGGACATCTACTTGATATGGTCGGAGGTTGTTTCACAGAACTACTGGAGGTGTGCGAGGGAGTGCACTAGGGTGAAGTTAAATAAAAGGGTATTAAAGTTTGTGCATGGTTTTGGAGGTTGTACAGTGCGGCACTGCATTTTCGAACAGAATGCGTCCATGTATTTTCGCAGTGATGGGGTCCACCTCACGGACGAGGGGCTGGATCTTTTCAATCTGGCGCTGCAAGTTGCTTTGGAGGAGGCCATGATGGTGTTGGTGGGGCAGCACAGCTGATTTTAGGGGTAAGACAGTGGGGGCTTGTGGTGCATGAAGGTCCTTGCCAGTCAGGATTGGACCAGCGGTCCAGTGGAAATGGTTCCGGGCTGATCCCTCCCCTAGCCTCGGGATTAAGTTATGATGAAGGACGTACTCCACTGAGCAAAAGCCAGTGGTTAGCATGGATGGTATTGGAAGGCCAGTTGGAAGGCCAATTGTAGTGTATGGACGAAGAGGGAGGCAAGCGCCCAGGTTTTGTTAAATGGTTGGCAAGGATCTGGTAATGGCAGTTGTGGTTAATGAATGTCATGTTAATGTGTTATGTTAATAATGGTATTGTTTTAAATAAAGCTCTGGCCTGTTTGTCGCCATTTACATCTTGCATTGTTATTCTGGGTAAGTTGTTCTAAGTAAAAGGGGTTTCTTCCTACACTATCCCAACTACCTTCACACATGTTTGTATGTTGTATGTTGTATGCATTTATTTATCAAATTTGTATAGGTTGAGATGGGGCTTGTTGCACCATGAATGGTCCCAATGTGTTGTTCCCTATAATATTCACAGATAAAATGATGAACAAAATAATTTTAACCCCATTGCTGACCGATGACGTTTTTTTGTCAAAAAGCTGCTTTAGTGTGTTTTAGTGTGTTTTAGACTTTTTTTTTTATAAGCGTCAAACTTTAGTTAGTCAGTTTCCTTACCCCAAATCTCCATTAGATTCTTTTTGCAATAGTTAGTTTAGGGATTACCGCTAAAGTTTGTTTTAGTCTGTTTTAGTCTGTTCTAGTCTATTTTAAAAAAAAAAACTTAAAAAAACAAAAAACAAAAAAAAAATTAAAAAAAAAACCTTTGTGTGTTAGCAATTTGTTAGTTTTGTGTCAGGTAGTGTGTTGGTGAAACATGCAGCGCATGTATAGCTTGGAGGAGGCATATGCCTTCTTGGCATCAGACTCTGACTCCACTGACACTGCGTCTGTTTTTGACCCAGGTCAGTTTTCTGACACGTCTAGTGACACATCATCTGTCTGTGAGCGGCTGCAAAAAGAAGCTGTGCTTCACCTGCTACACCGAATGTGGAGGAGGACTGGGTACCTCCACAGTTAGCTGAGTCCAACATCCCCCCTTTTAGTGCCAATGCAGTCATTAATGTCAATGTGCAGGACTTTTCCGCTATGCAATATATGGAGCTATTTTTGGGGGATACCATCTGGGAGGAGATTGCTTCCCAGACTAATCTCTATGCTACCCAATTTTCTGATGCAAATCCAGGTAGCTATGTAGTCAGGGAACATGCTTGGCATCCCACAGATGTCCCTGAACTCAAAAAATTCTGGGCTCTTACAATGCTCATGGGAATAATAAAGAAGCCCTCAATCCGCTCTTACTGGAGCACCAACCCAATCTTTTCTAGTCCTATATACTCCCAATACAATGTCTTCTAGAGCAAGATATGAGTTGGTACTGCGATACTTGCACTTCAATGACAATACCCTCTGTCACCCCAGAGATCACCCCCAATATGACAGGCTTCATAAAATACGCCCACTGATAGACCATCTGCAGCAAAGATTTTCTGACGTTTATACTTACCAGCAAAATGTATCTGTTGAGGAATCCCTTATGAAATGTAAAGGGATATTGGGGTTTAAACAGTACATTCCCTCAAAGCGCGCTAGGTATGGCATCAAGTTTTACAAATTGTTCGAGAGCGAAAGTGGCTATACGTTTGCCTTTTGCGTATATGAGGGGAAAGATGGTCTACTGGACCCTCTTGGCTGTCCTGACTCTCTGGGGACAAGTGGGAAAATAGTTTGGGACCTACTGATCTCCTTGTTCAATAAGGGTTACCACCTTTATCTGGACAATTTCTATAGTGGTATCCGTTTGTTTAAATCGCTCTATAGTTTGCAGACACTGGCCTGCGGCACTGTTAGAAAAAATTCCAAAGATTTCTCCAGACCTCTCATAGAGGCCAAATTAAAAAAAGGTCAATGAAAAGCTCTGTGCAAAGCTGAAGTGCTTGCAATTAAATTTTAGGACAGGAAGGATGTTAACATGCTAACCATCATCCATGACGAAAGCATGTCAGACGTCACTGTCCGAGGCAGAGTAAATTCCAAACCTGTTTGCGTAAGGGCCTCTAACAGGCACATGGGGGGTGTAGATTTGGCTGATCAGCTCATGCATCCATATTTTATTTTAAGAAAAACTAAAGCCTGGTATAAAAAGGTGGCTATCTATCTGATTCAAGTAGCAACCCACAATTCATTTATACTTTTAAAAAAAATGTATCCTGGAAGAACCTCCAATTTTAACTAAAAGTGATTTCAACAATCATTTATGGAGATGGTTCCGTTGAAGTTCCAACAACGGTGCCAGAGGAATCAAGAATTGGTGCTACACATTTTATTTTTAAGATCCCCCCTACTGCAGATAAAACACAACCCCAGAAATGTTGCCGGGTCTGTTACAAAAAAGGGAAAAGGACAGACAGCCCCTTTCACTGTCCCGATTGCCCTTCAAAACCCGGATTATGTATTGGAACATGTTTTAAGCTCTACCACACAGAACATACCTTTTTGTAAGACTTGTTCCTGAATTTGTTTTTTTGTTTCTTTTGAAAGCAGAAAATTCTAGTTAGTTTCCTTTCCTCAAATCTCCAGTTAGATTCTTTTTGCAGGAGTTAGTTGAGAGATTGCTGCTAAAGGTGCATTTGATACCTGCACATTTGGTTAAAAAAATTAAAGTATTGTGGCAGAAATCTAAAAGCAAAGTGTGTATAAAATACAGAATTCAAAAATTACCACCACACACTTTCTCTGAATTTTTGGGACAAAATGGTTGGGGAAAAGAAGTCAAAACCTTGGATGTGTACTTTATACAAATATATACTTTCAAACCATAAATTCAACTTGGGGGATGGAAAAATGCACCACACTCAACATGTGCCTAGCAAAGCAAGCAAACTATATTCAGCCAAAATGGGCAAGTCCAAAATTTGTTACTGTAAAATCGTGGCAAACCAATGCGTGGGGGGCATAGGTGTACTCAGGGGACTTTGCAGAAAAACACTGGGGTGTTTTCTGGCAGGAACATATAACCTGCTGGCTAAAATCAAAAAGCAGAATTCACAAACTATCACCATGCAGGTTCTCTGAAATTATTTTAGCACAATGGTTGGGGAAAGGATGTTAAAACACCCCATATAAAATACCCTGGAATGTCTACTTGATAAAAATATATACTTTCATGATGGTAACACTAACTGGGGGATGCAAAAATACACCAAACTGAAGCATACCTATATATCAAGTTGAAAAACTGACATGCACAAGTCTCGATCGTGGCCTTTTAGCCCCCAAACAACCCAGCAAACCTATGCATGGGTGGTATCACTGTACTCAGGAGATGTTGCTGAACACATATTGGGGTGTTGCTTGGCAGTGATGCATAACAGGATCTGTTAATTCATGCCTAAAGTACAAAGTGTGTGGAAAAAAAACACACAAAAAAGTACTACCCAAAAGTTTGACAAAGGCTGATGGTAGAATTCAGTGCATGAAAAATGTTAAAATACCACTATTAAAAATACCCTGGGTTGGCTACTTTTCAAAAATATATAGTTTAATGGGGTAAAATACATTGGCCCAAATAGGATATGGGTGCAAGTTGACTACATGTCACAATTCCAAGTTGGAAAACGGATATGCAGACCTGCCAAATGTGGCCTTTTAGCCCCTTAAAAGCCTGACAAGCCTATGCATGGGTGGTATCACCGTACTCGGGAGATGTTGCTGAACACATATTGGGGTGTTGTTTTGCAGTGACACATAACAGAATCTGTTAATTCATGCCTAAAGTACAATGTGTATGAAAAAAACACAAACGAAATTACTACCCAAAAGTTTGACAAGGGCTAGTGGTAGAATTCAGTGCATGAAAAGTGTTAAAATACCACCGTTAAAAATACCCTGAGTTGTCTACTTTCCAAAAATATATATGGTTTGATGGGGTGAAATACATTGGCCCAAATAGGACAGGGACGCAGGCTGACTACAATGTCACTATTGATAAAATACCGCCATTTGAAATACCCCAGGGTGTCTACTTTCCAAAAAAATATGATTTGATGGGGGTAAAATACATTGGCCGGCCTTACAAATGTCCCAAATAGGACATATGCACAGGTTGACTACATATCAACATTCCAAGTTGGAAATGGATATGTGCCCCTGCTAAATGTGGCCTTTTAGCCCCGAAACAACCCGACAAGCCTATGCATGGGTGGTATCACTGTACTCAGGAGATGTTGATGAACACATATTCGGGTGTTGTTTGGCAGTGACACATAGCAGGATCTGTTAATTCATGCCTAAAGTACAATGTGTGTGAAAAAGACACAAATAAATTACTACCCAAAGGTTTGACAAAGGCTATTGGTTAATTCCGTGCATGAAAAGTGTTAAAATACCACCATTTGAAATACCCTGGGTTGTCTACTTTTCAAAAATATATGGTTTGATGGGGGTAAAATACATTGGCTGGCTTCAAAAATGTCTCAAATAGTACATAGGCGCAGGTTGACTACATGTCAAAATTCCAAGTTGGAAAATGGATATGCGCACCTGCCAACCCAACAAGCCTATGCATGGGTGGTATCACTGTACTCGGGAGATGTTGCTGAACACGTATTAGTGTGTTTTTTGACAGCAACACATAACAGGGTCTGTGAATTTATACCTGAATTGCAATGTATGTGAAAAAAAAACCTCCCAAAAAACTATGCAAAGTTTGACAAAGACTGGTGGTAAAATGGCTGCAATGAAAGTATCAAAATATACTTAGATGAATACCCTGAGTTGTCTACTTTAAAAAAAAAAATATACATGTGGGGTGTTTTCCAGAGATTTATGACAGATAATAGTGTTACAATGTCACTATTGATAACATACATTAAAAAATGTATGTTTTGAAACCGCAATATCCTACTTGTACTTATAGCCCTATAACTTGCAATAAAAAGCAAAAAACTAAACACTGGGCATTTTTAAACTCAGGACAAAATTTTGAATCTATTAAGCAGTTTTTTTCATTAGCTTTTGTAGGTGAGTAAAAGATTTTTCAAGTAAAAGTAAAAAAATATGTTTTTTTTTTTAAAATGTTTTAATTAAATAACATGAGATTATATAAATAATATGTAAAGAAAGCCCTTTTTGTCCTGAAAAAAAAAAACAATATATAATTTGTATGGGAACAGTAAATGAGAGAGCAGAAAATTACAGCTAAACACAAACACCAGAAAAGTTTAAAAAGAGGCCTGGTCCTTAACATACAACATCGCAAAAACATCGCCGGTCCTTAAGGGGGTTAAGAATTAACATCCATCAATTCCTTTGCTTATTTGTATGCTGTTTACCAACAGAAAGCAGCCTGACAGTAGCAAAATTACATTCTTTAAAATAAGTTTTTACCTTCACAGACAACATGGAACCCTGTTACGTATATTACACATTGCCTTCTTTCATTCTTGTTAATTTAAAAAAAAAACAAAAAAAAAAACCCACAACCCATAATTGATATTTTTAAACTGAGCCTCTGATTTATGTTGGCAACATAATCTTCCCTTTGTCCAGATGTCTCTTGTTAATCCAACTTGTGAGACAATCTATAATCGTATACGAGATGTGATGCAAGGACTGCGTTGACCTGTGCTTTGAAGACATGTGTCCTGAATACAATAATCATGTATTCATCTATTTACCATTGTGCTTTCTAAATAGACCTGATCATTAGACACACAGAGGCAGCACTGAGAAAATGCAAGGCCCTTGTAATTACTGGCAGTTATGATTTGTATGCTGACCGCATTATCCAGATCCAGGAGACTGTTAGCAGAGCCAATGAACTGCACTTCTTCTTAAAAAAATATATGCAAAATGAAGGTATTTATTATAAGAACTCTAATTTTAATGGTTTTAATGATCTGCAATCATCAAATTATTTCTAAATTTAATAGCATAATTAATTTTACATCTTAATTGGCAAAGTTCCTGCTAATTTCAGATACTTTCTGGTTTTATCTTTGTGAAATGTGGAAACCTGAATGTTATTTTTGTTACGGCATTAAGCAACTGCCTTTAGAGCTAGGCATGTTTCTGCAACAGCTAGGGAGAAAACCAGAAGTAAATTTTCATACTATCAACATCCATTGTAAATGCTGTATAATCAGATGTTGCACCCTGGTGGAGCAACACTTGCCTACACCACATATTTTCATGCACATTGTTTTTGTATTTGTGAGAATATAGGAAAAAAAGCAAATCTCAAAAATCTGCAGAGACAGGCTAAGCCATCATTAAGTAAGTCCCTAACCCTTTGGTCCAAGGAATCCCTCTTTTCCCTCACAGATTTCAAGGGGCACGCAATATCCCTGACATTAACTGTAATATTTTTGCTAAGAACTTTACCATGGGGTACCAGTCCCTCATTCCCCATACAATAAAGTGTAGGTTGTGCCCAAACACCTGACACCAAAATTATCTAAACCCTTATCTCGCAAAACACACTACCATGAGGTACCAAGTACTCCCCTCACATGGTGTGCCGCCTGTGGAAGAAGATCCCCTAGGACTAACCTCTTCATTAAAAAAAAAGTGGATGTAGAATGAGGGTTTTTGTGTTATAGAAAATTATATATTAGTAAGTGGTAAGTTGTAGTTGTAGTTGTAGTTGTGCTCCAGAGGGTGCTGAGAGGGTCTATAACAAGCTGTGTCCCTACCAAGACTAAATTGGCCCCCCGATGGATGCACCCCCAAGTAGCAGATTTTAGCGTTGCTTGTTCTTGAACCCACTTAATGAGATATAAGGAGGGAGAGGGGGAAGGACTATGCTTACATAAGAGCTAGACTGTGAGCCATCATAAGTAATGAGCCTGTGATGAAAGCACCTTTGTCACTGGGATTTGGAGAGGCCTGCTTGCCAGCCTTTTGCCCTGTGACTATGGCCCTGTGGTGAACTGTGGGGCTAAAAGCCCTGTTCGTGCCATTTTCCCTTCTATGGTGCAGTATATGGGGCTTACCGAATGGATAAGGCTTATGGTATTCGTTTACCGAACAAACTGTCGATCAGCCGGACCATCTTCAAGTGGAGTGTGCAGCCTGTTGACCTCCCAGAAGCTGTGATTAACCGCAGCTTAATTGCCGAACGGCTGGGTGGTCGTCGTTCATATAGTCGAACACGTAGTGGCGGCCATCTTGTTTAATCAAACGCGGTCAGCTGTGTTTTGCCGTCGAGTTCATGGAACTGAAATCGGACACGGCATGAACATCGCTGGGACTTCCACCTCCATCTATGTTCGGCTAAATATGCACGATATGCTTGTCCATGCTCTAGTAATTTTCGCATGGATTACTGTAACCCTCTCCTGATTGGTCTCCCCAAAAGCCATATTTCCCCGCTACAGTCTGTAAGGAATGCTGCAGCTAGACTGATTTTCCTCTCTAGGCGGTCCTCTCACACCTCACCCTTCTGCCAGTCCTTACATTGGCTCACTGTATCCTATAGGAGTCAATTCAAAGTGCTAACCCACACATTTAAAGCACTGAACAATTCTAGCCCCTCTTATATCTCTTCACTGATCCATAGGTGTGCAACTCCTCGTTCCCTCCGCTCTGCCCATGACCACCTCCTGATCGCTGCTCGCACCCGTACGGCCAACTCGCGCTTGCAGGACCTCTCACGGGCGGCTCCTTTCCTATGGAATAGCCTGCCTACTGCCATCAGACTCTCCCCTAGTCTTCAATCATTTAAGAAGGGCATCAAAACCCATCTCTTCAGGAAAGCTTATGGCCTCCCAGAGTAACCTCTACCTTACATACCTGTCTCTTGCTCTCTCCTATAGGGCAGTGCTTTATTCTCTCCTCCAGCTCTGCTTCACTCCCACCCTCTTTGACTGATATTTCCATCCTAACGTGTCTTATACCCCACCTCCTATAGACTGTAAGCTCATTTGAGCAGGGTCCTCATCAACCTATTGTTCCTGTAAGTTTTCTTGTTATTGTCCTATTTATAATTACATCCCCCCTCTCATAATATTGTAAAGTGCTACGAAATCTGTTGGCGCTATATAAATGGCAATAATAATAATAACAGAAAGCCATTCAATAGAAATAATCTGCCGAGCACACTTCAACACTGACTTTGTGCACGAACAGTCCCGTTCGACTTTTTGAAGTGCACTTTAATCATTGGAAATAGACCGACCGCACAGCATAATTCTCTGGAACTATTTTGGGCATAAAGCCATGCTTGCAGCCGGTCAAAAATAGACTTCCATGAAACTTTTGAACCCCTGTTCTGATCTGGGGGATTTTTGGACAAGTTGTTCACCAAGATCAGGGCTATCAGACTTTTATGGGGATATGTTGTATTTTGGGGTACTTATGAGACTTGGTAAAATATGTGTTTTTATGCCTGGGGATAATTACGTTAATACATTATCTACCTTAATTGTATCACAGGCAGAGGGGAGGGATTATGTGCTGTGTGTGGGAGTGTCAGGCATTGTTACATTGTTTCTGTTGGTCCGTACAATTTGTGTCCTGTTACCCATCAGGTCCAGTGGGTGTTCCTCTGGGCTGAAAAGTTGTATAAAAATCCAACCTGTACCATTAAACTCTCAGATCATCTTGCACCTTCATGAAATCTTGGCTCATGTTTGGGGGATTGGAGAACTACACTCTGGGGATTGCTATAATCAGTATACTCCCCTGAGTATAATCACTAAGCTCTTGTAAGAGCTGTTCCTGCTACGCTGTCGGGACTAAAAGAGGCCTACCCACTGGAAGCTGGATCCTGGTCTTGGGTCCAGGGTGGGTGGAGGACGGCGAGACCCCAACCAAGCTGCGGCGGTTCATGGGGTTTACGGTGGTTATGGTGTTTCAGTGCAGTGCTTATGGTACTTGCAAGTACTAGGAAGTAGCAGTTGACGGAGGTACCCAGTCAGAGTACCAGGCGGTCCATCACAGAGCCCATCTGACCGGGTCAAAAAGAGGAGTATATACTCAACAGTGCACCAAATTGTGGATAAGCTGCCCCACAGTTGTGTCTGAAGTAGATAACAGAAAGACATGCTAAGTCCCAGTACTGTGGACTATCAAGGACTAAACAAAATATCATAACTGAAAAACCAAGAAATAAATAGAAACTGTTTGGTGGAATAACATTGAGAGGACATAGCAGTTTTGGCTGATCGGGGTGTAAACTCCTGGACCACACTGCACGGTTCATGTTAGTCAGTCTTAGTCCCACAGAGCAAGTCGGCATGATGAGGCCCAGTTTATGCACCCGTTATAAGATCCTGATAGGTTTCCACTCGTACACCCTGTTTTGTGACCAAGAAGGCTCAAGGTTATCCCCAACGATAAGAAATGTCACTCTCACATAATCTGTAGAAGGGGTCGCACAGATCGCGGCCAAGTTAGTGTGTTCCTGGTTAATCTGGGAAGAGCAGAATTATGGATCCCTGTCCCGGGGGTCTTCCCCCGGACAGCTGCTTGGAGCAAGCTCTTATCTGGTAGAGATTGAAAGCGGACTATGATGTCTGGAGCTGTGGAGTGTAGTGTGCAAACTGGTTTGGGGAGGTGGAATATGCCATCTATTTTCACAGCTTTGGCTTGTTTTGGAGATGGAAAGCTGCGAGAAACTTTAGAAGAAAGTGCGGTACGTCTGTGAGCCTCTGTAATTCCAGTACAACCTACATTTAGGTTGGGCCGCCTCCGTGCATCCTCCAAGGCATCTACTTTACCCTCCTCCTTTTGCTGTTGTTGCTCAAGTTCCTCGATCTTCATTTCCATCCTGGAAAGCCGGGAATCATAAGAACTTTGAACAGGTCATGGCACCTGTGACTCCTTTGTTCTTTATGAAGAAGTCTTTGTCCTGTTCACTTGTAGCTTTTCTTACACTATGTATTATACAGTTTTATAAAGCAAGCAGCCATTGTTAACTACAAATGCCTCCACTACGTCAATCATTCACCTATTATGTATATGTCAAGAGAGGAACTGGGGAGATAGGGACAGTTTGTGTCCTCCTTACCTGCTTTCCTGGCATATCACAAAATATAGAGGGCTGACTTAATGTCCCCTGCTGAAAACAGTAACTGTTGCCAGGAGCGTAACTCCTATCAGTCTCATGCAGGCCATGGCATATATATATATATATATATATATATCCTGGTGTTACTCAAATATCAAAGAAACTCTAACCCTAGCCCTGACTGTAGTGGTTATGATGTTACAAGTAAACTTGAGGTGCTCCTTGGTAATGGGGCAATGGCTTACTTCTCCTTGTGTCTTGCCAGGTGCCAAACCTCCTCTAATAAAAAAAAAAAGCAAAATAAAATTAAAATAAAAAAAAGAAACACAGGGGCTTTTATTCTAATCGTTGTTGTGCTAGCCATAAAAATATTGTTTAATTTTTTTTATTGGTTTTATATTCAGCAAATAGGTAAATAAATAACAGTGGTTACAGAAGAGAAACAATGGATGTTGCAATTAGCAAATACACGATTATCCATAGGGGAGATTTTTGCGTTGTGAGTTAGTTGTACAGCATAAGGTATTTCACCGTCTTCAATTGGGTGTGACAAATAAGTGGGTTTCACATAACCTTCAATTTACACATTCACAATATATCTCTGCCTATTTGTTTCGTGCACTGTTTCGCTTGTGCTAATCTTAATCCCATTATCTTGCCGTGTAGTGTAAGTCGTGGTGTAACCGCTTCTTTGGGCTTTGCATTGTGCTTGGTATGATTATGAACTTGGGAGGGGAAAGGATAACATAGGGTGGACGGGGCAGGGGGAGGGTTGACCTTTTGTCTTCATATGCCATGAAGTTGAGTGGTGTGGAGTGCTTAGTTCTATCCATGCCCTAGGAGGCATTGGTCCTCTGGTGTACAGGTGAGGAGCATGTGGTCTGGGATAGGGACTGGGTCTCCTTGTTGAGTAAGCTTGATTCCCAGAGCTTCCAGGTTTCCCTCCAGAACGGTTTGGGGGGTCTAGTTAGTCTAGCCATAATTTGTCTTAGTGTTTTGTATTATCTGGATGCATGAAGTTATGTCAGGGGGAACTTCAGAGAGCCAGGCTCTGCTAATAGTAGAAAGAGCTGCTACCATTACGTGATAGGCAAAGTATTTTACAGCTTTTGTCATGTCTGTTGGAAGGAGTTGTAGAAGGTAAGTCTCCGTTTGTAAAGGTATTGTTATAGTTGTTGAGTCTTTTATTAGTCGCCCTACTGTTTCCCAGAACCTTGTGATTCTTTGACATGTCCACCATATGTGGTACATAGTTCCGGGGCTGATTTACACCTCCAGCAGAGGTCTGACTTATTTGGAACCATGTGTTTGAGCCTTGTAGGTACCATATACCATCGGTAGAGGACTTTCCTGGTTAGCTCTATGTGTGCATTGCATAGGGTGAGGTTCTTGTTTGCCAAATAAATTTTTGACCACTGTTTTTGTTTCAGTGTCTCTTTGAAGTCTGCCTCCCATGCTTTAACAAAGGAAGGTTCCCCAGTGTGCGGTTGACTTATGATAAGTGCATATAGTGAAGAGATAATTTTAGTGTTTTTTTTTTTTTTTTAATACAGAGGTCTGTAACTTGTGGTGTAAGTAAGTGTGTTATTTGGTCTGTTGCTGCAGTTTTTATAGGCAGTTGCTTTGTGAGCCAGGATTTTAGTTGGAGGTAGGAGAGAAAGGCGGATTTGGGCAGTCCAAACATGGTTTGGAGATGTTGGAAAGTGTGCATGCTTTGGCCAGCTAGGAGTTGTTGTACCTGGGATATCCCGCATGCGGTCCACATTGTCGCGGAGAAAGCAGGGAGCAAAGTCGCTGCTACTGTGAGAGGGGTTGTTGGTGATATGGAGATTCCTTCTCTGTTTCTTTTTTGGTGTGTGTCCCACATAGAAAGGGTTAGGAACGTGGTAGGTAGCATGTGGTTGTATTTGGGTCTGTTGTGTCGTGGAAGCCATATAAGTTCTGTGAGTGCGTGATTGTCCGTAAATAAGGCTTCTATGTTGAGCCAGGTCGGCCGGATTAGTAGTACTTGGCTATATTGGGTACGGCTAAACCTCCGTCTTTAAATGGTCTGTGAAGTGTTGTGGCTGCTACTCTAGGTTTTTTGTAATTCCAAATGTAGTCATTTAATATCTTTTGCATGGTTTTTAGATAATTTGGTGGGAGTGCAATAGGTAAAGTACGGAACAGATACTGTAGTTTGGGCAGAAGAACCATTTTTATGGCTGCTATGTGGCCTAGCCAGGATACATATTTTCCTTTCCAGGCAGACAACCTCTGTTTAATTTCTTTGGCCATCACGTCATAGTTGGCTTGGAATAGGAGTTGAGGGTTGGTTGGGAAGTCTATGCCTAGAAATGTGAGATTGTTGTTGTCCCATTGGTACGCGTACGTGGTTTTTAAATTGCAGAGTGTCTGATCTGGCAGGAAAAGGTGCATTGCTTTTGTCTTGGTGATGTTTAATTTGTAATACGAGCAGGCACTATATGCTAGTAAGTGGTTTGTGACATTTAGCAGTGATGTGTGCGGGTTTGTAAGTGATATCATTATGTCGTCTGCAATCATTGTGATCTTATGTTCGTTTTTGCCTGTTGTAATTCCCCGGATATGTGGGTCGTGGCGTATGAGATACGCCAAAGGCTCTAGTGCCAAAACATAGAGGAGGGGAGATAGGGGGCAACCGTGTCTTGTTCCATTTGTAATTGGGAACTCTGTGGAGTGGAATCCGCTGTTCGCTACCCTGGCGCTCGGGTTGGAGTATAATGCTGATACTAGAGACATGAATCTCGGGGGAAAATTTAATTTTTCAAGGACAGCTGAGAGGAAGCCCCAATGAATTCTCTCAAAAGCTTTTTCAGCATCAAGTGACAGAAACACACTGGGTCTTCCCCCCCTCCGCGCGCCATACAACAGATTGAGTAATTCGCTCCCTGCCTGCCCGCGACAAACCCGACCTGATCTTCGTGTACCAGGGAGGGGAGCAAGCGTGACACTCTGTTTGCGTAGATTTTTGCGAGAAGTTTTGTGTCCGTATTTAGCAGGGATATGGGTCTCATGTTTTGAGGTATGTATGGTGGCTTTCCTGGGTTTCGGTATGGTTGCGATATGAGCTAGAAGCATTTCTGGCGCTATAGTCCCTGAGTCTATGATGTGATTTAGAGCTTTGAGTAAGTATGGTCCTAGGGTATCAGAGTAGGTTTTATAGTAAGTGTTCGTGAATCCATCTGGGCCCGGTGATTTCCCCAATGGGAGGGCTTTGATGGCTTCTGTAATTTCTGTCAGAGTGATTGTAGCTTGTAGGGTGTTTTGCTGGTCTGTAGTCAGCGTGGGAAGTGTAGTTTCTGAAAGAAATGCCTGTATTTCTTGATTTGTTGGTTGGTGTGTGTTGGGGTCCTCATTGAGATTGTACAGCGATGTGTAGTACAGTGCCATGTTATTATTGATTTCTTGCGGATCAAAGATTTTTGTGCTGTCTGGTTTATTTAGATATGGGATTATAGATTGGCTTTTTTTATGGCGTAGGAGGGAAGCTAAAGCTTTGCTCGCTTTGTTGCCCTGGCAGTACGTGTGGGTGCGGAGCTTTTGTAATGTGGACATTGTCTTGGCTAGCTTTTAGTCCTGCCTCTGTTGGTTTGAGTAGTTGCTCATTTGTTTGGTCTTGCAGTGTTTTCAGGAGTGTATTGTATTCTTGTAGTGCCGTCCTTTTAATGTGGGTTGCTTTGCTTATAGCTAGGCCCCTTAGGACCGCTTTATGTGCTTGCCACACTGTCACAGGGGAGATGTCTTGTGTGTCGTTTATGTTAAAGTATGACCTGATTTCTGTTTGTAGCATTGTTTTAAAGTCATGGTTGTGCAATAGGTAGTCGGGCAGGTGCCACGTGGTTTTGCCCCTGTGTTGGAAGCTGTCTATTAGGGTTATGTCTATTGGGGCATGGTCCGTCCATATTATGTCTCCTATGTGGCAGTCTTTTATGGAGCGTAGGAGTGACCGGGCTACTAGTGCATGATCTATTCTCGAGTGCGTCATGTGCATGGGAGAGAAGTAGGTGTATTCTCGACTATTAGGGTGTTTAGTTCTCCAAGCATCGTAAATGTCATATTCCATAAGTAGCTTGGTTAGCGCCTTAGATTTGGATGTGAGGGACGTGTGTCTTTTAGTGTTTGTGGGGGCACCGTCGTGTCCAGTTGAGGGTGTAGTATGTGATTTAAGTCACCGCACATTATCAAGTAGGGCAGTTGCGGTGTTGGTATCTTAGAGAGTACATGGTGTAGGAAGTTTCACTGGTTGGAGTTCGTGCCATAGATTGTTACTAGCGTGTATGTTTTGTCGTTAATAATGCAGTGTAGAATAATGTATCTTCCCCCTGTGTCTCTTTTGAGTTGCAGTAGTTCGAATGTGAGGGAGTTATGTAGCAGTATGGAGACCCCTCTGGCTTTGGACGTATGGGCTGTGTGATACTGAGTTGGGTAGTCTTTGATCGCAAAGTTGGGAATGCGGTTGTGTACGAAGTGTGTTTCCTGAATGCATAGTATGTCTATTTTATCCTTTTTCGCTGAGTCTAGTAGGACTCTTCTTTTATGCAGCGTGTTAAGTCCGTGGACATTAATGGAGCGTATTTTTATGAATTTGAAGGATAGTTGTAATGCTCTTTGAAGTGGTAGCTTTGGCGTGTGGTGCATGTGGTTGGCATATGGTGGTGAGCGATGGTCTCGTAAGGGATTTCAGAACTTGGACAGGTAGGTTCAGGTTGGGGTTAGGTGTGAACTTAGGAAAGGAGTATTTACATGATTCCCCAAAGGGGATTGTGGTGCATGTGTTGTGCACCATGGGGTTAGGAACGGTTTGTTCCAGTTCATGTGGCTATTGGGCTGTAGTATTTGTCAAGGTTTAATTGGACAGAAAGGGTTGCATGAGTTAACGTGTAGCAGGTAGTGTCTGTATGTGGGCAACTCAGGGGTGGGTGATATGTGTAAGCAGGCGTTTGTCCAGGGGGCTTAATCACCAATTCAGGGTTCAGTGTTTCCCCAAGACCTTTTCCCCTTCTCGCTCCCCCTGATTACGGCACGAGCGCATCGGCGTTCCCCCATCCCGCTGCAGGCGGAGAGAGGGAGGCCAAGGCGCCCGCCCCCCAGCCCCCCCAGTGCCAACACCCCGATCTCCTATCGATTGCGTTCAACTCATTGGTGCCGTGCGTTTTGGAGTCAAGAGGAGACCTAGTATCCCAACATTATATCAGACAGTATAATTCTTAGGTAGTTACATGTTCAGTGCACCCCAAACATTTACTGTCTGTGGTGCAATGAGACAAACAAGTGAGTATTGTCATGTCAGATCAGATCCCGGGACGCGTCCTCCCACCCGGCTCCCTCCTTGTGAAGGAAGGCGGGCAGGCCGAGGCGCCCAAAACCCGATTCTTTCATTGGTATCAAATTAACTTATATATAACATGCTAGAGAAGAAAATTATTTTCTAATAAGTTCATGTAGGCCCGGAGGCAGAAGCTACGTGAGGTGATGCTGTGAGCTATCAGGCTCAGAATACTTGCGGATTTTCTCCTCGGGTTTGCGGCTGTTGTTAATGTTTGGTGGGTGACTTCAACCACTCCAGCCGGAGTCTTCCTGCTTGCGTATTGTCCATTTCAGCATTTTCTTGCGTGGTGATGCCCCATGATCTTAATTTTCTGAGCCCATCTTCCAGCGATAGAATGGCTTTGAAACTGCCGTCTTTATGTGCTAAGAGTTTGGTGGGAAACCCCCATCTGTATCGTATGCCATGTGTGCGGAGAGCGTCGGTTATTGGGGCAAATTCCTTCCGTCGTCTGAGTGTGGCAGCGGAGAGGTCAGCGAACAGCTGTACTGTGGGTAAGTCTTCGTGAGGTGTGCTTCTGTTTCTGCTTTCTCGAAGAATGTGCTCTTTAATGTGGAAATAATGTATGTGGATGAGCACATCCCTTGGTGTGGTATCAGGTATATGGCGCGGCCGAGGGACCCTGTGTGCTCGGTCCACTAATAGCATATCGGATGGTATCTCTGGGCCGTATGCTCGAATCAGTCCTCTGACATAGGCTGGTAGCTCTGTTTGTGACACTGATTCTGGCACTCCTCTCAGCAGGAGATTGTTTCTCCTCGACCGGTCCTCCAGATCAGCCAGTTTATGCTCCATGAGCGTTATCTTGTCTGCCATAGTTTCCACATGGTCCGCCAGGTCATTGTGAGCCATTGCGAAGTCGTCCATCTTGGATTCTATGTGTGCTGTTCTGCGGCCTAGTTCTTGGACGTCCTTGTGAAGGGAGTCCATAGAGTGCTGCCAAGCGGTGATGAGCTTGTGGGATAGTGCATCCAATGCTTTTGTCAGGTGGCTTGGGGTAAGTGCATCTTCCTTGCCTGAAGTAGTCGGTGAGAGATTTCCATGTTCTGTATCCTCACCTCCATCTTGGCTAGGCAGCTGAAAATCACTCACGGCCTGATTTGACTTTGGGCCAAAGAAATGTATTTTTTCCGCCTTGGAGGCATTCTTCCTTGCTTTGGGCTGTGACATCTTGTTGTCTCAAGCTTTTTCTGCTTTCTGTATGCTAGGATGGCATTGGATTCTGAGCCCAGGCGCCGGAGCTCAGGATTATGCATCCATCTTGTCCAGCAGTTAGCCACGCCCCCCAGCTATAAAAATATGATGAAAATGGGTTAATTTATTGGTACTTGTAATATTGTCCTTTTTAATGTAATAATAAAAATGTTAATCATGTGAGCTTTTTCAAGTGTCCAGGCCACATGAACCATGCAAATCTTGTTGTTAGAAACACTCTTTAGTAGAGTTGAGCAAACCCGGACTGTAAAGTTTGGGTTTGTACCGAACATTACATTTTTTGGAACCCTGAGCCGAACACGGACATATCACTGTATTCGGTGTTCGGCGATTTAATGGCGCATTTTGAAAGGCTGCAGGGCAGCTGTGATTGGCCAAAGCAGCATGTGACCCAGCCTCTATATATAAGCTGGAGTCGCGTAGAGCCGCACGCACATGAGCTCTTATTAGTTTAGAGAGAGTATCCTGCCGCTAAAAAGTACATTAGTGGGGTGCACTTCATATCTGAGAGTCAAATAAAAGTGTCAAATACTGTGGTTACAGCGCAGTTGTAAAAATTCTAATTGTTTTGGTGCTAAACTGCTAAATAGTAAATTTGGGGCATGCTCTTTGTAACGGACCGTTTTGCACACAAGAGGTAAAAACCGTTTAGGTGATCGTCCCCTTTCCGAGATGCAGGCACAGCTACTGTAGAACACCCAAACACACGAACCGCATGTAAGGGAATGCTCCAAACTCCCGAACGGCATACACTGTAACACTCCAAACTCACGAACTGGAACCATACGAATCGCTGCTAGCAGACGAATAGGAAAAGCACCCAAGCGGCTTACACTCCTAGCAATCAGTCTCTATCAGCATTCAGTAAATCCCCCCAAAGACGAGACAAGGCTCCGTGTTGAGGGCCAAGCAGTGGTCTGTTTAATGAGGGCTACCTGCCCAGTATTTATGCAGGTCTCCCACCTGGTGGACACACCCCTAGGGGACCAAATGGGAGACTGTGACAAAAGACAGACAAGTAGACAAATAGGACACACAGTCACATTATATTCCCACAATGCATCCTGGCTTCCTCCCCTCTGCCTTGAAGATAATTGAGAAGTAATTCAATTATCTCCCAAGACAAAGGCAAATCGCCATTATGCACGTGGGGATACTAAAACATGAATTACTATTAATAAATAATAAAACTATACATTTAACATGTCCCCAGATAGCTCAAGTCTGAGCGCACATTATTAAAGGACGACTCTAGGCACCCAGACCACTTCAGCTTAATGAAGTGGTCTGGGTGCCAGGTCCAGCTAGGGTTAACCCATTTTTTCATAAACTTAGCAGTTTCAGAGAAACTGCTATGTTTATGAATGGGTTAAGCCTTCCCCCTAATCCTCTAGTGGCTGTCTCATTGACAGCCACTAGAGGCGCTTGCGTGCTTCTCACTGTGAAATTCACAATGAGAGCACACAAGCGTCCATAGGAAAGCATTACGAATGCTTTCCTATGTGACCGGCTGAATGCGCGCGCAGCTCTTGCTGCGCGTGCGCATTCAGCCCAGGAGGAGGATCGGAGGAGGAGAGCTCCCCGCCCAGCGCTGGAAAAAGGTAAGTTTAACCCCTTTCCCCCTTCCAGAGCCGGGCGGGAGGGGGACCCTGAGGGTGGGGGCACCCTCAGGGCACTATAGTGCCAGGAAAACGAGTATGTTTTCATGGCACTATAGTGGTCCTTTAAGCGAATGGTGCTCAGACCACACGAATACAGTGTAATCACCATGGAGCCAAAGTCTTTACACAGTCAGTTCTCATGCGAATGGGGTCCATGGGATTCCTATCTGGGGTATAACATAGTCACGTAAAACTACCGAACACCAGGCCGTTCGTGCACTTTCACCGAACAAGAAGGGAGGTCGGCTGCTTCAGCGTTGTTTGCACAAAACTGCGTCCGTTTTTAGTTCCATGAATTAAGCATTGAACACCGCTGTGCGTTCGCGTGTTTAAAATGTCCGCAACCTCGTGTTCGTGATACGAATGGCGGCCACCCAGCATTCATCAATTAAGCTGCGGTTAACCACAGCTTCAGGGAGGCTAATTGCTGGCACACTCCAGCTCCCATAGAAGTGTCAAATAGTGTGGTTACAGCACAATTGTAAACATTCCTATTTTCTGGGTGCTAATCTGCTAAATAGTAAATTTGGGCCCTGCACTTCATATCTGAGAGTCAAATAGAACCGTCAAATACTGTGCTTTCAGCGCACTTTGAAAAATTCAAATTGTTTTGGGTGATAAAAAGTAAATTTGGGGTGTGCACTTATCTGACAGTCAAACAGAACCGTCATATACTGTGGTTACAGCGTAGTTTGACCAATTCAAATATTTTTTGGGTGCTAAATAGTACATTTGCAGCCTGCACTTCATATCTGACAGTCAAATAGAACCTTCAAATACCAATATAACAATATTGTAATTCTGGGGCAATACCCTCACAAGTCAAACTGAGAAGTTAGTTTATAGGGAAAACAGTTCTAAAACAATTTCCATATGTCATTTGCAGACTATATATGCTGGAAAAACACAGGTGCCAACTGCTGTGGCTTTCTGCAGTGTGCAGACTGGCAAGGAGGGCAGGGTTGAGGAGTGGGTGGAAGATGATGTGGAGGGTGATGAGGTCCTAGACCCCACATGGAATCAAGGTCATGCGATTGACGTGTGCAGTTTTTTTAGGAAGAGGCGGTGGTCGCACAGAGGCACCAGCACAGCATAAGAGGGAGCAGGGTGCAAAAGCGGAGCTGCCGTCTCCTAGCGCTCGTCGGCATGTAAACTTTCAGTGGTATTGCTCGGGGGTGACCACATACCGGGCCAGGAGGATTTGGGCAATCAAGTGATAGTGTCTGATCTGCTCTTCTGGTACAGCCCGGTAAATATCTGCTCCCTTCCCCACTAGTTTGCTGGCTAGGATGGTGACCCAGTCACTGGGGTCCACGTCTTGGAGAAGGCACTGGCGCTCAAAGTCTTGTAAAAAGTCATCAATGCCTTCTTCTGCTTCCTTTAAGTCTTTGAAGGCATTGTATGGTAGCTTGTGGACCAGGGTGGATGTGCTTCCCAGAGCCCTCTGCCCTTCTTCCTTCATCTGGGTTCATGGAGGTCCCCCTCTGTCTATTGGCAAGGACATAGGCTTGCACCTCCAAAAAGGTCCTGCTGACAATCTCCTCTGAGCGTGGCTCTCGGTAATATGTCATTGTGCACTTCCTCCTCATCTCCGGCCCCTGGCTGGGGTTCGTTGCCACACTGCGTTCCTGGTCGTCCTCCATGAGGGCAGCAGTCAATTCGGCCTTGTTACGCCCACCAGGTATTATTCCTCTGGCTCCACACAAGTACTGCAGTGTAGGTCACTTTAGAGCACTGTAGTCCATGGGTCTGTTGGCAGGGACATGGGATCCCGCCGCTTGCCACCAATTGAAGCGGGACCTGGGTAACTGATGGTTATCCCCTTTGATTAGAATAGGTCAGACCCATTTCCCCAGTGGGACACAGTTCCAGGATACAACGTTTGACAATCTTTATTTGTGGACACAGCTTTGCCTCCTGTTGCCTCCTCCTCCTACTCAGCTTCTTCCTCCTCTACCACCTCCTCATCCGGTCAGCGTAACACCTTCACCACCAACTTCAGCACAGCCAGGGGGAAACGACTGTTTTCAAACTCATATGTTTGCGGGAAAAACCCCACACCGCGCAGGAGATGTGGACGGGCATAGAACAACAGACCGTTGAGTGGTTGTTGCCACTGAGCTTTAAGTCCGGCCTGGTGGTGTGCGATAATGGGCGAAATCTCGTAGCAGCTCTGGGCCTAGCCGGTTTGACACACATTCCTTGCCTGGCGCATGTGCTGAATGAGACTGTGCAAGCAGCAGCAGGTGATAGAGGAGTTTCAGCTGCAGCATGCACGGGTCAGTCGCTCTGCGGAACAGAGTTTTCTTTTTTTATATGTCCCAATATTTGGGGGGCTACCCCAATTAAAAATAATATATATATATATATATATATATATAAAAACAGTGTTGGCTAGCTCCTCCTCCTCCACCTCTGCTTCCACCTACACAGCCACGGTCACCGCCTCCTCAACCTATGGGTCACTTAGTATAAACTATGTACACAATAGCAGAGGCTTGTGAAGGCCTTTCCTCCGTGCATCAGGAGTTGAACATTTCTCCATGCATCAGGACTGCAAGAAATGCACCGCAGGCCGCAAATGTTTCTTTTTTTATATGTCCCAATATTTTGGGGGCTAACCCAATTAAAAAAAAATTAAAAAAATTAAAAATAAATATATATAAAAAACAGTGTTGGCTACCTCCTCCAACGCCGCTTCCACCTACACCGCAACGGTCACCGCCTCCTCAACCTATGGGTCACTTAGTATAAACTATGTACACAATAGCAGAGGCTTATGAAGGCCTTTTCTCCATGCATCAGGAGCTGAGCTCAGTTTGAACAATGAGAGACAATACCTTGCACTCCAACCCTCTCTCAAATGGATAATTCTGTTGATCCTCCTGACAGCCATGCTTTAGATTTTGATTTGTGTTCTTCCAAAGCTAAAATCAAAGATTCCATCTAGTGCTATTTTATGGCTCAGCTGTATTTTTAATTTTTATGTTATTTTAAGTAATTTCCCAATCCACATTTGTTTGCAGAGCACTCTTACCCCCATTTTACTTCCTTTTGCAGCCCTCTAGCCCTTTCCAGGACTTTTTTAGAGCCATTGTTGTGCCCAAAAGTTCGGGTCCCCATTGACTTCAATGGGGTTCGGGTATGGGGTCAAATTTGGGGTCAAGTGCGATCCTGAACCTGGACTTTTTTTCAAAGTTCGGCCGAACCCGCCGGACCCGAACATCCAGGTGTCCGCTCAACTCTACTCTTTAGTACAAGATCAGTTTTTCAATTTGTATTTTAGCATTATATGTTTTATTCATAGGTAGATAATGCTAAAGCCTGCACTGTTAAAATCCTTACTTGAAACACCTAGAATATTGCCTCTCTTGTGTGAGTTTAAATTTTTTTTTTTTTTAGCTACTATGCCTTTCGATATCCAATTAAAATAATACAAAGGGGTTCATGAACCTAGAATTGTTTCACGTCCAGTTTCCCATCAGAATTACTTTTAAATGTCACATAATAGGGCGATAAAGATACGCTTAAGGCATGTCAATGTCTGAGAAACATATAGGCATCTTATATGGGTCTATAATTGATAGCTTGTAGATTGCTTTTACAGTTTCCTGGAAAATTATATGCTTTTCATACAGTACAACAAGAGGCATTTTCACTACTAATGGATGAGTATTAATAGTTCTCTGATATAAATTGTAATTACAGACCAGAGTACTGAGCAACAACAAGTAGATGGGTTACATTACGGCTATAGATGCTTACTTGAGAGGTTTTCTTAAGTATTATTATTATATTTATATCAAGCAGGTAGAGGGGCACCGGACTGACTGCAGAGTACAAAAAGGTCTTTGTTTATCATCTTGTACTTAATGTCACTCAAACCAATGTACATTTTCACAAAGGAGAAAGTTCTATTGGGATGCCACATACTTTGTTTTGTTCTAGCAGGTAAATAAAATCTGTGTAGGCCAGCTTTTATTTGCCACAATGGATAACGAACATAAGCATATAAGATTTGTATTCAGTATTCATTAGCTACATTTTATTTAATTGTATAGATGGATGTTTTTGGATGTTTTTGAATAAATGGAGAAAACCAAAAGATACATATATGTACAATATTTAATATTTATTATACTATATTTATTAGTAATCAAAATGGAAGTTGCTGATTTTAGAATTTGTCTGGCTTTTGAATACAATTTTACTTTGAATTTCATCATTCAGTCATTGTGCATATGTATACCCACATTTTTGCATCTCCTGAAGATGTGTGTCTGTCTGTCTGTCTATCTGTCTATCTATGTGTCTGTCTGTCTGTCTTGCTGTGTCTCTGTCTGTCTTGCTGTCTGTCTTGAATTTGAGCTTTGTTATTATTGTACATGCTGTCTGCACATTTAAGTAGATGTTTATATATGTTACATTTTTAATTATGCTTTTATTTTCAGAAAAAAAAACCCATATATATTTAGGATTAGAAGGCATTGTCTTGTTTATTGCAACTGTCTATTAAAAAAAATCAGGTATATGCATGTTTGAGATTTTTTTTTTATTGCAATTATTTATATAGCTCCTACATATTCTGCAGTGCTTTAAATAGGTAAACAAAACAGACACTAAATACTAACAAAACACTACTGACATACTTGAAAATAGTTAAAGAGTGCCCTGCCTAAACTAGCTGATAATCATAAAATGCTTTCCAGTATATTCTTTACTCTGGATATGTTTTTATACAGAGATGGTTGATGAGCTTGTTTTGTGATTTTATAGAACATTTTCTGAGGTCCTTTCTCTCAATTATTGTCTTATGTGATTACATGTAAGTGTTTGTGCTATAAGATCTGAAATGAAATGCTCGTCTAGATCAAACTATTACATTGACTGGTTAAGCCATGTTTTTCGCTGATTCAGTGAACTTGATGCACTGAGTACTAGTTTGTACGACTATAAAAAATAGGCATTTTTCCTTGTCACAAGGATAGGCACGACCTGGAATTATCAAAAGTATCCTATGTTTTGTGGTACGTAGCAAAGACTCCTATATCAATCGGACTGTAGAGGATCTCCATCAGAATAAATCAAATTCCAAAATAACATTACTTACCGTGAGACTAGTTTGTATGACTTATTAAGCTAAATTGATTTAGATTGAATTTTGGTTTGTCTATTATAGCTTATTTTGAAGTTTACTCTACATATGTATTTTTGTCTGGGTTTCCTGTTATTATGCAACATAATGTTTATGATATATGAGAAAGGTGCAAATTATCTTTCCAGCCAGGTGACTCTTTAAAACAAAGTACTTTACTCTACGCCATATCTTCTCCAGAAGGAACACAGAGATCTGTGGGCAGGCAATGCATTTGTTCTGTAAGGCTGTACCTTCAGCTCTGTCTTGTCTTATGTTATCCAAACAGGAAAGGCACACTATCTAAAAAAAAATCTGATGTTTCAATATTTTTTTGCTTAGAAGTGTATCTGGGAAGGGAGAGACTGGTTATTACTA
This sequence comes from Pelobates cultripes, assembly GCA_933207985.1. Classification (NCBI taxonomy): domain Eukaryota; kingdom Metazoa; phylum Chordata; class Amphibia; order Anura; family Pelobatidae; genus Pelobates; species Pelobates cultripes. The sequence continues at coordinate 95,612,646 of OW240913.1, forward strand.
TCTGTCACTGCAAATTTGATATGCAGTATACCTCTATTACTATACCATCTACATTCCTTTACCTTCTCATAACTATATACTCTATACTTTATCTATCTGTCTATAGATGTATCATTGAGCACTCTAAGCATCATGACATCTATACCTAATACTCTTTCATTTATTTCCATTTGACATATATAGAGAGACAAGACTCTTTTATCTCTTGAAGTCTTGTATATACTTTATTTATTTCTTTTTATTTTACTCTCTGATATGTGTATTTTTTTGGATTATAATCTTACCAGCATCACTAATTCAGCACTAATTGATAATTAAATCTTTTGACCTCACTACAGAGGATCTTTTTTGGCAACATTGTATTTGTATGCTAATATGGAATGTTTCTTGTGCTAATTAGCACTTTAGAGTATTCTGTTTCTATTTGTCCTTTGGCTAATATACTATATTTTATATAGATAGCATTGTGGTTACCCACTGAGCCAGATATATTAAAGCTCATAGTGGATACATGATATAATCCAATATCTATATATTTTCCATATATTGTGGAGCATTTACGCACTTTATTTTTATTGTATAACCCTCACCTTTTAGGGATATCCTAATATTATTTAAGTATTTTCGTTTAAACTACTGTATATCTCCAGGATACACAGCGAGTCACAATTTTCTTGGAGATTGTGATAAACATTGTGTTTTTCTCTATAGATGTTTCATTATTGACATGTATTAGCTTAAAATAGACTATGATGTTTTGTTTTCCCATTATAAAAGTACTTAAACTTGCCATTCTTAGCACTGCGCCATTATGTGGAACTGTGGGATAAAAGTTTAAAATATATTCCTAATAATGACAAAGGAAACCTGTTTAAGTAGTTTAATTACTGTATTCAACAGATTTCACTTTGTCCACAGTATTTTGCATTAATTACAAGAAGTTTTCATGAAATTATGTATTTAAATATAGCGGCAATGCTTTGATGGCAAGTAAAATTATATATTCTCCTAATTGAATCTAAAAACATTTATTAACAATGATATACTGTTCTTCTATATAATTTGTTCCAAGTATGTACATTATGTCTATGCAACAAATGGATATTTGTTTCTAAATTGTAGGTATGCTATGAATGACTTAGGTAAAAGTGTACTGCTATAAAGAATGTAGGGGTACAGAGCAAACATCTGAAGACTTTAGACTTTGTACTTAAAATTGTTATTTCTTTCTAAATTGCAGGTATGCTGTCGATATTGATAATAAAAATACTGCTTTGCAGTTTGTGGGGTGCAAAGCAAACATCTGCTGTCTTTAATCTAACGTCTAGCCCTCTTCTTACAACTGCTGAACTGAATGATACTGGATCTGAGATGACGAAACAAACACCTACTGTTTTACCCGATCTAGACATTGGGACAACTGAAACTGATCCGGTCACACATGGTGGGATTCAAAAAAGCTCCAAGACTACGGTAACATCTACTGTAATGCCTACTTTAGACAATGTAGCAGGTGGAGTGGAAAATAGTGTTACACTAAAGGGGAAACCTCCAATCACTATTGATCCCAGACAACCAATTAGATCCCAGACAACCAATTAGTTTAGATGGATTCAACATAACCACCAGTGAGAATGCTTTCCCTGTGCTCGACAGTGCTTCCATAGAAACTGGAAACAATACCACTTTAATCCCATTACTACAGCTGAACAATGACCATCCATATGAAGATCCCTCAGGTTCTGTCTTGGAAATACCCGACAACACAACAGATAAACAGTGCTTCTGTAATATTCCAGGACCTGCAGGACTAAAGGGAGACAAAGGTGAAAAAGGGGATCCAGGTAATTCTAGCTGTTAATGACTTGACCTTGGTTATCATTCAATGTCAGCCGGTGGGACATAAGAGTTACTGTAGGTCCCAGAAATGTAATCACATGAGAACAGCAGTTGTTTGTTCATGGAATCATTGTAGGTTGCCATTCTATATAAATGTAACCGCATATTTATATCGCAATGTGCAGGTTAAAAAACATAGATGATGCTTTGCTATTTCAACAAATATGTAGATGATATTACAGATAGATAGCTTTACACATCTATACAAAGCCAGAGTGATAAAACATAATGGTGAACTATGGAGTTATTGACCCTCATAATGAACCATGCAACTATGGTTAAATTGATTATGATTGTGTCCAGAACCTCAAGCTGCCATTATTTTTCCCAACTGTTATAGCATTATAACATTATTACACATTATAACACAATGCCTGTCTGTACTAATTTCTGTATTAATCTTGGTACTTTGGGATAGTCATACTCAAAGGTCCAACATAAGTCCAACATAATATATGCAGGTGGTGCACAGCAATATTTTTTGTAATTGCACTGTGGGTGTTGTATTGTGTTCGGCCTCAATACAATCTGTTTGGCAACTAGCTATATGCTTGCAGAGAGACTTCAACTATCAGACCAGAACTAATGAGACTGTTGTCCATGACCTGATTCTGGCCACAGGACATTTTGAATCACAATCAATTCTTTGATTTAAAAAAAGCTGTGTTTAAAACAGTGTCTAATGCTAAGGGTACCAGCTGAAGTGCAGAATGAAGTCTAACAGACAATGCTTATGTGAGATCCTTTGTGTGTCGAGCTGGAACTCTGGGATAGTTATTGAAGCATGATTTTTGAGTCTCTTAGCCCAAGAAGGAATTTCCAAAGTAAAACATAAAATATGCAGGTGGAGCACAGCAGTTTCTTTTTTGTAATTGCAATGGGGGTGGGGGATTGTATTGCGTTTGACCTCATCACAATCTTGCCATTACCAGATATGCTGTGTAATGGGCAGGCATAATACAGTAATTATGTTTGATGTTTTATATAAATAAGCTTCAAATCTCCAGTGAGTTTTATTATATGTATGTAAAAGGTACTGGTAATGTAAACTTGATTTTTCTCATCAGTGTTCATGCCTGTACGTTCATGCTAACTAGTTAAATTAGGCCACATGAAGAAATGAAACATTCAGACCCAAAATAACGTGAACGCTAATTCTATAACACATTAATTAATATTATTAGGGGACATGTATACATATAGAAATGTATTAATGCAGTTCCTCTATTTTAGGTGAACCTGGAATACCAGGTGGTACAGAACTTCAGGGATTCAAAGGAGCTACAGGAGAACCTGGTGATAGAGGACCAAAAGGAGAAAAAGGTGACAAAGCTGAACCAGGAGAAATAGGTCCCATTGGGCTAAAAGGTGAGCCAGGGGACCCCTGTTTCATGTGTATTAAAGGAGAAAAGGGAAATAGAGGTATTCCTGGTGGTGATGGTTTCACAGGACCGAAAGGTGAAAAAGGTCAGCCAGGTAATAAAGGCATGGATGGAGAAAAAGGAGCTAAAGGAAATCCTGGAGAAAAGGGTGCAGAAGGCCCCAAAGGAAAGACTGGAGACAAAGGACCAAGAGGCTCCATGGGACCTAGTGGTTCCGTAGGCCCAAAAGGTGATAGAGGAAATATGGGTCCACCAGGATACCAAGGACTAACAGGGATGCCCGGAAGAAAGGGAGATAAAGGTCAACCAGGAGGAAATAAAGATCATGATAACATTGCATTTTCAGTTGGCCTAAGATTGCAGAGAAATGCTTTGAGCCCAGGTCAACCTATTAAATTCAATAATGTTTTTACTAATGAAAATAGTATATACGATATTAGGTCTGGCAAATTTGTTGCCAGTATTGATGGTATATACTTTTTCACATACCATTTAAGTATTTCAGGAAGGTCTCTCACTGTTGGTCTATTTCATAATGGTATTATAGCTCTGCAGACACAAGTAAAGCAACACGAACAAAGCATTTGTCAAACAACTGGATCCATAATACTTCGCCTACATGAAGATGATGAAATTTGGCTTCAGGTATTAAGCAGAACAGAAAACATCTTGGTAACTGAAGAAATTACAGATTCTGTATTTTCAGGATTTTTACTCTATCCTGAAGACTAGAACTTTTTAACCAGGTAATATTGAGCTTTTGTGTGTATATTTTTATTGAATTCTAGTAAGTAAACTATGGCTATATTTTGCATCATTGTGTAAGGTCAATAGAAGAAAGCAATGAACTCAAATAAATTATTCTCTGATTTAATTACTACACTTTACTTTTCATATAGACTAGTGATACCCATTGTCTTGCTCTGTACTGAATACATTATAATCTTTAATAACACATAATGATTTTCTAAGGAAAATATGGTTTACACTTCTTTACCAAAAAATACAAGTATGGGAATAATGCAAGAGCACTTTCATTTATCTACTTTTTGGCATATCTGTTTTATTATCAAATAAGAAATTTGATAAAAAGTCAGATTTTCAGAGGTTTGAGACTCTTCTAGTTCCCAGTTATGGTAAAGGACAGATATGACCTTTTCTTTCCAATCCGATGTCATGTAAACATAGTGTATCAGGAACTAATTTGTCACTGCTGTAGTGGTGGCTTATTTAGTTCACACCAGCGCACTTCACCATTCTCCTACAGAGTCCGTATGAATCACTCTCGGAATATATGCTGTTTTGAAATTACATTCAGTTCTTGACAATCAGCAAAATCCTGAATAGGTATGATACATGCTGTTTTGCAAATGCAGCAGCCAGTAAACTATATACGTAAACTATATATTGCTGATCATTTCACAATCAGTAAATAGAGAACATAGGCTGGCGGTACATTGAATTAATGTTTATATTATCAATGCACAAATACCTACTTATTCCTTTCATTTATCAAATGTCAGGTTCCTATATCTCCAGAAGATAGGATGTTCTCCTGGAATGCATTTTGTGCAGCTGATTAATTAGTGTTCTTTCTTGGAAGATCTGCAGGCTTATTTACTAACACATCACTGCAGATATTTACTCTGCAAACCTGCTGTGTATTACAATTATGAAGCACAATATGCATAATTACTAAATAAATATAAATTTAAAATTGCGTAAAAATTGTTGTAATGGACTTGTAACATTGTATTTCTCTAGTAAAATGTTAATTCGTAATGAAATATGTACTATGCTATTTTATGGTGATAAAAAAACAAATATTTTGTTGTTTTATTTTCTAGTTATATACGTTTTACTGAAAGATTTTCAGTATATTCATTTACAAATAGTTTGAATGAAACAAACCAAAAAAGGAGGAAGGGGGAACAAAAAAAAACAAAGAGGGGAGTAAAAAGGGGTAGAACATCCATCCAAATGTTCATGATCAAACAATGTAGTTATTACAAACAATAAACAATTGCACAATGTGTTATATATGTCATTTTTTTTTATTGCAGAAATACAAAGTAGTTTAGTGTTTATTTTTATTTTTTATTTTTTTATGAGCAACAATTATGTGTTAATAAACCCATCCTGGATATTGTATATATAAAAGGAGTTGAGTTGGTCTAAATGCAGCTCCAAAATAGAACAAGGACTCAAAGAGATTAACTTAGTGGTATAATGAGCATGCCAGTTAGAAAAATTTATTAGGCACAGGTGTTTGCACCTACTTCATTTAGGGGAACATAGTTCCCAATCTTGTATAGTAAAACTTGCATGTCAACTCACATTCTTTGACTAAAAGAGACAAAGACATTAGGAAAATAGATGTCTTTGGTCTCATAACACAAAATGGAAAAAAAAATGTATTCTTTATGTTATGTAATCATGTTTCCTGCTCATATGTGTATTTAACAGTAGGCAATATTCTTACGCAAAGAAAATTAACTTCATCACTCCCAACAATTTGTACACTTGTGTTAACTTTTGTTTTGCAATGTTCCAGCACCTATATTTACTGTGGAAAGAAACACATTTCTATGCCCGGGCTCTGTTCTGTTTCTCTGCATTTCAACATACTCTACCACAGGGGTACCCAATAGGTAGATCCCCAGATGTTATAGAACTACCGTGTCGATGATGCTTTATCATTCTTAAGCATTCTAAAGGCATGCAAACATTATGGGAGTTGTAGTTCTACAACATCTGGAGATCTACCTTTTGGGCACCCCCGCTGTACAGCAATCCTTGCTGGTCTTACTTTAACGATACATTCCAGCAACTGTGAAGAGTGCAGTAGGGATCTGAGCACTTTGAGTATACTACATGCAACATGCAACTGTACTTACTGTATATAAGTATTACTCCCATGAATTACCTTACTTTTAAATTCTTTTGACATGTTTAGGAAAATGCATTCCCAGAAATGTCACAAGTGCACTGCAAATACTCTCAAGCTGGGTATTTGTCTATTTTTATTTATCTATTTATTTGTTACTTTTATTGTATGTAATAGTTGTATTTCTACTTCTATTACAATATTTCACTCCCTTAGTAAAGTCTCTAGATCTCATTAATAATCTCTAAAATGTTTTGCCAGTATTCCTGTAATAGATGAACAAATTCATTTAAAAGTACAAATTTTAAATTTAAAAAAATTCATTTTTCTTTAGGTATATCTGAAGAGCAGTTGACACACACCATAGCTGTTTTATCCTACTTTTATGTGCTATGTGCTGTAACTTTATATCCATTTCAAGTAAACAATATGCAAATGGTGAAAGCAACTTGGTAGTGTCAGACCTGCATTAATGGGGCATTATATGGTGCTGATAATTGATTAACTGAAACACATGCCATGGCTATTTTCAGTCCCTGCATGAAACTGACATTAGGATAGGAAAGAGGGATAGTTTTGGATGCCAAACAGGGGCTTTCTCTCCAAGGTAGAAATGTTCATTAAGAATACTTCTGTTCTGATAAGTCTCATTCTGAGTAGATATGAGCCATCACACTGCACACAAGCACATACAGACATGGCTAATGTAACCGTAAACATTTGATTTGGCATAGTGAAGCCTATTAGGCCTGATGTGATTCTGCATAAGACGACTAAACATTGCATTTCGAGAGAAAGAGTCATCCATCATTGCAATTCTGTCACTTCAAATCTAGCAATGATATCTGCTGTATGCTCCTTGTATTGAATTGGAATGTATAATTATTTGGTTCTTTTTGTCGGAGGGTAAAGTAAGGCGATGCAACATACAGGAATGACGCACACAATATGTGCAGTAATCTACCACAGAATGTTACATGTCTAGAGCTATTACAATAGTAATGAGCATTTTATTTCCATACCTTTACGTTGACTAACGCATGTTATTCTGCACTTTTATTCAACCTAAAGATAACCATTATAAACACACACGCACATACACACAAACCTAGACAATGCTGCATTTATTTATTTTTTTCCAAGTAACATTCTTACTGCTTTTATTAGTTTGTGATTAATATTTGTAAAGCCTGGTCATAATGTTGGAAAAAAATTTATGTAATGGAGAAACTAATATATGGTTGTGCAACACCAGGATTGGCTGTATATGCTAGATGCTCTTAATAAAAAGCATTCTGGTCCGTTTACTAAACAGCCAGCTGTTGCAAACTTATTTTAAGAAAAATGATGTACAAATATGGGGTAGCTTTTTTTTTAAACTTGAGTTTTTCAGTCTAAATGTTGCAAGTGTGGGTCTGAAATTATCATAACCTGCTATTAAGTGAATTACTTCTAATCGACCAATCACATAAAGCATTATCTATGAATGGAGAAGTGTGATTTGTGTACTCGGTTGCATTTTAGTGATGCATCTTGATACCATGTCTGTTATCTATGTTAAATATTTGTCTCACCTGCACAGGTCCCTACTATCCCCCTTTGTCAGAAGTCTCAAAATGTGTTGGGTGCTCTAACACTTTTTTTAATTGACAAAGACAACTATATAATTACAAGAGAGAACACTTCAATACATTTTGAGCCCCAGATGAAGCCCCATAAGTTAAAGTACAATGTATCACAAATCAAATATTTTACTACACAAAAATAAACAGCATGTAATTTTAAATAAAATGTATTAATCTTAAAGCTCACCATCAATAACTATAAATGAACACTAATGTTAAAAATAAACATACCAAATATCTAAATACATGGGAATGTTTAAAAATCATTCTTTTTGTGGAACTTTTTATTTATTTATGTGTCACCTTTTGAGCACTACTGCATCATTTAGTGCAGGATTTTAGAGTACCACAAAAATCTCCATTAATTTTTTTAATTGAATTCTACATACACAAAATAAAATGAGAGCCAGTGAGCCAGTGAGAAAATGACATATTGCCATCACTTATTTCATGTCTATTGCAGTGTTTCCCACGTGTATTTCGCTTAAAACCTCTTGCTCATTGTCTGGGAAGTGGATAGAAAGTGGTCCCTTGACCTGGAGAAAGTCAGCCAAGACATTTGCATTGCCTCACGTTTCACTTTAATTCACACTTCTTTTTTAAGAGCTATCCAATCACAGATTTTGTAATGCTAACCATGCACATCCCATTGGCTTTAAAAACAATGACGAAAGCAATTAAATAGATTGATTCCAGGTAGAAACCATGACAGGTGATATTCAAGAACACTATTCATGATAAAAGCAAAGGTATAAGGTAAGAGATAATGCGTTTGCTTGCAGTTAATGTTATTTTTCTTGTCCAGTAATGGTTAAAACAGAATATTCAAGTGAATGACTGGTTAGCATTAGTAATGACTATAATTGTTGAATAGCATTAGAAAAGCTTATTTCATACAACGTGCTTGTACAGCAATTGGGAAAAAAAACTATTCTTTCACAAAGTACAAAGTGTGTGACTGGCAAGGCTGAACACTGTGTTTTAGTTGTAATAATATATGCCACTATAAACTGAGTGATTATAAGGTAAAAGCAGACTTTGTTTACTGGTGGAGCAGAAATTGGTCATTTTCAAATGCAGGCATATTAAAAAAGACAATTAACACTAAAAATATTAAAGATAATTAAGAAAGAAAATATAACTAAAGAATAGAAGATTAGAAGAAAAGTAGGGCGCAAGGTTTTTTTTTGGGGTGCCCATGCACATAATGCATAATATAGGGCCAAATGCTACTCCCTCTCCTATTTTGGCTCCCACTTGCAAATTGTATCAGTGTGGGTTAGTAGGTTATCTAGCTGAAGACAAAAATCACGTACTTTAGTTGTGTTTGTGTAAACCTCCATACCAATGGAGCAAAAATGTGATTTCTTTAAGTTGTGATTTTTAGGTAATAGGTAGAAGATAAAATACATTATATTTAGACTGATAAAAAATCTAATTTGTGACTAATAATAAAATATTTGCTTTCTGAAAAGAAAATAATATACACTTGTTATGTGCTGCATATGTTTATGAAACCTGTTGTACATGACTATAAGAAGTGGTAGAATCTACCATGTTGAAGAATGTCTAGGATGTTCATAAGACCACATTCCTTCACAGTGAAAGAATTTTGCATGCAAATAGAACACATATTCCTAATCTTTTTCTGCAGTAAATGCAGTTTGGGCAAAGTATTTAGAGATATATTTTTTTTTTTGAGAAATGAACACTAAGCTTTATTTATTTTTAGAGACTCTTGTCCTCGACAATAGTTTGAAGTCCTTGGTACTGTGTGATCACCTTTTAATTGCTTCTTTGCAGTTGTCATACATAAACTCCACATCTGTTCTTCAGACCCTGTTACAAAGTGGATCAGTAATCAGTGCTGAGAGTTCCATTCATGTTTGTTCTCCAGGGTAACAGTTTATCGCAAAGCTGATCAATTTCACCTCTCATTATCAAAGGAACATGCCGTTCATTCCAGATTGAATTAATGGTGCCATAGTAAGACACATACAGTACCATTTAGTTAACCTTGAATACATTTCTGTTCAATTTAATAGAAGTTAATGCGCTTGGAAATTTGTATAAGCGAAAGTAACGTGCTAACGTAGTAAGATGATAAGGAGATTTCTGTAACCCCAACGACCTACGTTAATGAAACTGGAGAGACAGTTTTGTGACGATAAGAAAAACACATGCAAAATAGATTGAGAACTAAAACTCTTAGCATCAAGAGTGTGCCAAATTGGTTTGCAAATAAATAAATAGACAATGGTCATTTGGGGAATTTTTAGAACGTTGATTGGATTCTTTTGAAAAAATGAATATTTGCTAGATATGGGCATAACATTTTAGTTTGTTAAAGGTGCAGATCAAGACACAACAGATCGGTTTTGATCAGATATCCGGTGAGCTTTGACACACTATATAAGAAATAAATATTATATTACTATTATTTAGTATTAACAACATTGTGACAATAATGAGTTAGTGAATCAGTTGGTTGCTAGTTGCCGGCAAATTTTCCAATCACACGTGTACTGGGCTTATGTTACAGTCCATTTTATTTTGAACGTGTATGATACAGTTAAAAAAATATATATACTGTATATTGCAGTACTTCTTGCTATTTATATTTTTTCACAGCTATAAGCATATGCAAACAATTAATTTCTGCTCTACCAGCAACATGAATACACATTATTTGTTTTGCTTTACATTACAATGTAAAATTAAGTATATTAAAATAACCATCATTTTAAACCTTGACTCCTGGACTGTTCCTCATCCAGATAAGAAACAAACTAGTAAGTCAGAGCTTTGTTCAATTTCCCTGCTTTGTGCAAAAGGGGTGATTGCCAAACCCCCTCTCCAGCATTACATATCAACATACATAATTTAATGACAGTACTTTTCTTTAACTGAGTCCATATAGACAAGGGAGTAAAAATGAGCACTGCTGTAATCGTTTTCTATGAACTTTGAAATGTTGAACACTGTTTTAGTCAAACACATGTATTTACTGTATGTGGATATTGTTCCACCATTCAATTATCCTTATGTGTTCTTCTTTGCCATTTTTGTTTCATTTAAGGTACACAATATAGTCTTTAATGTTTTCCAAATAATAAAAAAAAAACACCTACATCCATGGGTTGAAAGTGTTAGCATGCCAATGAAATCAGTTTAGTAGTTTTGTCTGAACCATATGTACAATGTGAGTACTCACTGTTCTGGAGTTCCATAGGGTTAGGTCAGTCCCAGATAATAAAAGCATAAATGTATACAGGGAAAGCTAAATATAAGATCCATATATTTTATTCACCCCATATGGCTATTAAAATCCCAAATACATAACGGAAAAGTGCAACCATGCTTAAATCATATCAAAGTGCCTTTTAATAGTTCAAACCTTAAGCTTGACTGCCACTGTCTACTCGTTTTCATAGTCTTTAATAGCCCAATGGGGTGGATAGACTACATGCATTTTATATTTTAGTCTTGTTCCTGTTTATATTTAATATTTTCCACCCCACATTCTGCAAATGTACATAATTTAAATTTTTAGATATCCTTGATTGACCATATCTTGAAATGTATCATGTGTTGTCCTTAATATTGTGCTAACCATGTATCCCTTTTTCCAAACAAATGTTACATACATATTTATATATATATATATATATATCTATATATATATATATAGATATATATATATCTATATATATATATATATATATTTATGCGCGCGTGTGCGTGTATGCAACATTTATTTGGAAAAAGGGATACATGGTTAGCTATAATCCTACTCATCTGCTATAAATTGGTTTGCAATTAGAAGCCAGACTGAGTAATTTATTGCTTAGTAGTAAAAAGGGATAGAAAATAGCAAAAAGGGATATATATAAAAGGGATATAGATATATATATCTCCCTTTTTACTACTAAGCAATAATATTAAAATACTCAGTCTAACTTCTAATTGCAAACCATGTTATGTCAAATGAGTAGGATTACTAGATAGCTGAGCCCTACATGAAAAATATGTACTCTGCCCCTTTCAAATTTCATTACATATATGTTATACACACATACACACACACACACACACACACATATATGTTTCCCTCCTCCAGATACATATCACTTTTTCACAATTATTTAATATAAAAAAACCTAACACATTTAGTCTGCCCATTAATTTTCAGAGAGATTTATGGTTTTCAGATAAAGTTTATGCAAACCTCTAGCATTTATTTTCTAACTGTTATAGGCTTTACTGCTTCTCATGGAATTTTGTTCCATGTATATACTAGATTTTCTGTAAGGTAGTGTTGAGTCACATCGACCATACTTCCACCATAGAGAGAACGATTAAATTTATACTAAGAATTTATTTATTATAAAATACTGCTCAGCTGTATTTCCTTGCACACAATGTAGACCGCACACACAATCTTAAACCTGAGATTTTCTAGGAAAACACACTTCCATTTGCTGTTGGCATATATCAAATACCTGGTAATGCACCCCCTGGGTCTCGCTTTCTTGTACGAGCTAAACTGACACTCAACCCAACAACCTTAACCTTGGTAATTGCTTGAGTAGTCGAGTATTTACAATGACTGGGATTGTTCTCAGGTATTGAGGTATTTTGATAAAAGCAAGATGCTTTTGAAATGGAAAGTCAATGGAAAGGAATTTGCATTGGACAATCGCTAGTTCTCAAGTTCTAAGACGTTAAAATGCTGCTGAACTCTACTACGAAACATCTGAACTTTCTACCTTTTAGGTATTGTTGTGTTTATGGCACAGGTTTGTTACATAGCATTTCCTATTGTAATGCCGACGCTATGATCTTCTTCTAGATGTACATGCAGATGAAGGTCCATATTTCACTTGCAGGGCTGGAGTTCAGAAATGGTCAAATTCAATGAAATAGCTATTGTTCTGATTACAAAAGGAAATGGTTTCATTGCCCTAGAAAGTACACTATTCATTACAGTGTACGCTGAATTCTTGAAAGAGCACTTCTCAGAATTTCTTCACGTTTAACATATGAATGTTTGCAAATTATTTACTGGTTTAAGACAGCAACCTATACATAGCAAGACACTAAATCTCCATCTCACACATTTGTATTTTGAGTTCTTTCATGGATCTCTGTAAATTCAAATATTAACCCCTTAGTGACCAGGCCGTTTTTCAAAATTCTTGCCGCTGGGACCAAGGCTCTCTTTACATTTCTGTGGTGTTTGTGTTTAACTGTAATTTTCCTCTTACTCATTTACTGTACTCACACATATTACATATTGTTTTTCTCGCCATTAAATGGTCTTTCTAACGATACCATTATTTTCATCATATCATAAAATGTACTATAAAAAATATATATAAAATATGATGAAAAAAAACACACTTTTTCGAACTTTGACCCCCAAAATCTGTTACGCATCTAAAACTGCCAAAAAACCACCCATGCTAAATAGTTTCTAAATTTTGTACTGAGTTTAGAAATTCTCAATGTTAGCATGTTCTTAGCTTTTTTGGAAAGTTATAGGGCTATAAGCACAAGTAGCACTTTGCTATTTCCAAACCAATTTGTTTTCAAAATTAACACAAGTTACATTGTAACACTGATATCTGTCAGGAATCCCCGAATAACCCTTCACATGTATATATTTTTTAAAAGAAGACAACCTAAGGTATTAAACCGGGGGTATTTTGAATCTTTTCATGCAGCCATTTTACCACCAATCTATGCCAAATTAAAAAATAAAAATAATAATTGGTCATTTTTTTGAGACACATAGCAATTTAAGAATATATGTACTGAGAACTTTAAGGGTCACTGCCAAAGAACACCCCAATATGTATTCAGCATCATCTCCTGAGTACAGGGATACCACCCATGTATAGGTGTGTCGGGTTCTCTGGGGGCTAAAAGACTTTATTTGGAGGGTGCGCATTCCAGTTTTCCAACTTGAATTTTCACAGTAAGTCATCATGCACCCATGTCCCATTTGGGACATTTTTGAAGACAAACAATATAATTTACCCCCATCAAACTATATATTTTTGAAAAGTAGACACCGTAGGTATTTCAAATGGTGGTATTTTAACACTTTCCATGCACTAATTCTACCACCAGTCTCTGTCAAACGTTTGGGTAGTCATTTTGTGTTATTTTTCACACTTATTCTACTTTAGGCATGGATTCTCAGCTCCTGTTAGGTGTTACTGCCAAAGAACACCCCAAAATGTGGTATGTCCAGTCATTTGTAGTAGCCACTTAGTCACAAACGCTGGCCAAAGTTAGCATTTTTCTTTGTTTTTTGCATTTCTTTACACAAAAACTGCACCTTTACTGGTGATTTCATCGTCTGAATACGTTTTACTAATTTAGAACACTTATATTTGTGTTCAACAATGCCTCCCGAGTATAACAATACCCCCATGTACAGGTTTTATGGTGTTTTGGAAAGTTACAGGGTCAATATAGGGCTTGCCCGATCTAGTTTGCCAGATTGGTTTGCTGGACCTTTGTTGCCTTTTGAGACCATATGGAAGCCCAGGAATGTGAAATAACCCTATCATGGCATACTATTTTTAAATGTAAACAACCCAGGGTATTCCAAATCGGGTATTTCCAGTCTTTTGTTGTAGCCACTTAGTCACAAACGCTGGCCTTAATTATCAGTTTTACTTGTTTTTGTATAAATGTTTTGGTTTTTAATTTTATATATATTACGTGCGCGTGTATATATTATACATATATATATATATATATATATATATACACACAGACACAAACACACTTTTATTTCATATATATGTGTAATATATTATAATTAAATCATTTTATAATATATTATACATATATAATGCATCTATGATTTCATCATAAGTGTATTTTGAGATATATATCAAAGTACACTTATAATGAAATCATATAGATGCATTATATATGTATAATATATTATAAAATTTTGAGGGATTCCCCTTTCTTGTGCATTCGTCTATGTTCGGGGAAATTTCCCCAACATAGATTTGAGGGATTCCCTGCTCTGGTGCGTTTGTCTATGTTCAGGGAAGTTTTCCCCAACATATACATACGCACCAGAGCAGGGAATCCCCATGACAGCTTGCACTAACGCCTGGTCGTAAGTGCGAGCCGTGGTAAAACAGGTAGGTCGCTAAATGAGGACCACCTGTTTATGTATAATATTTTTATTTTATTATTTTTTTAGCAGCCTGGGGGACTGCCTGCCAGCTAAGACAGTTCCCCTGCTGGCAACTCCTAGAGTCCTATTGCGGTGATGTGATCCTGGTGATCATATGGCCATAGAGGGCCGGGGTGGCTGGAGCTGCTGTAGGGGGACTGCTGGGGTCTCTGGCAGTCCTCCCTGGCCGTGATCGACGCAGATCATCGGTCCAGGGTGTCATGTATTCATCCGCTTATAAAAATTTGGTTAATGGCATTTACTGTCAACAGATGAAAAGTTGTGCCGAGCAGCAACCAAATCCACAGAAGGGTTAATGCTGAGCAGCAATTATGCAAATGAGAACCTGGTAACTGCCTTTGGGGTCAAAGGCCGGTTACAGCCTATCAGATCTAAAGGAGGGGTATTTAGGCCCAGTTCTCATCCTGCTCAGTGCCCTGTCGTGGTTTCCCTTGTGGTTGTCCGAGAGCGCGTTATTTATTCTGGTAATTCTGGTTATTTGACTTTGGCATTGTTTTTGACTTCCCTGTTTTCTGGCATCCCTGACTCCTGGCTTTTCACATGGAAATGGAGGGGTGGAAGTTTTGAGAAATGCCGAGAAGGGGATATAAAGAGAAGAAAAAAAATGGTAGGAAGGATTGTATAATGTCAATAAGATATTGGAAACATGACATAGGTAGAGAAAAATTGTAGATGTCTGAGAAATAAATGCTATCACCCAGGACTATTATAAAAGGTGCAAATTTAACAATAAATGAGACAATTACAAAATGTTACATGAACAATAGGTTGATGAGGACACTGCTCAAACGAGCTTACAGTCTACAGGAGGTGGGATATAAAAATACAATAGGATGGGCATCAAGGGGGACAGCAAACAAACAAGGTGGGAACATATCAGACCTGGAGGTAAGAGTGGAATGTTGCCCTTTAGGATGGGTAGATGGGTTTTGAGAGACATCTTACCTGATTGAAGACTAAGGGAGAGTCTAATGGGGGGTGGCAGGCTGTACCAAAGGAAAGGAGACGCTTGTGAAAAGTCCTGCAAGCGTTAGTTAGCAGTAAGGCTGCGAGCAGCGGACAGGAGAAGGGGCATGTCTAGGAATTACTGAAAAAATATAGAGGGGCATAGAGTTTGTTTAGAGCTTTATTGATAATGGTTAGAATTTTGGATTGTCACCTATAGGATAGAGAAAGCCAGTGTAAGGATCAAGAGATGGGAGAGGTGTAAGAGGAGTGACAGGAGAGAAAGATCAGCTTGGCGGGAGCATTCATTATAGATTGTAGGTCGCCAGTACGGCTTCTGAGGAGACCAATTAAGAGTGAATGCAGTAATCAATGCAAGTAATTACTAGAGCGTGAACAAGTTACATTGCAGCATCTTGCGTAAGAAAGGGGAAGACATGAGCAATGTTTTTGAGGTAGATTCGACAGGTTTTAGCAACAGACTGGATATGAGGCACAAAGGTGAGGCCATGATAAAGATAACACCAAGACAGTTAGCTTGGAAGGATGGGCTGATGTAGGTACCCTCGACTTGCAGGGAGAGTGAAAGAGGACTTTTAGTATTATGAGAAAATAAGGAGCTCAGTTTTAGAGAGATTACATTTCAGAAAGTGGGAGGACATCCTGTCAGAGATGGAAGAAACACAAGAGGTGACACGTTATTGGACAGCGGCGGAGAGATCACGGGAGGAGAGACATATATGTGTGTCGTGGCATACTAATAGTAGTGGAATCAAATTAATTAATGAGTTTGCCAAGAGAGGCAGTATAAAGAGAGAACAAAAGGGGACCAAGAACAGTGCCTTGGTGGACTCCAACCGAGACAGGATGAGGGGAGGAGGTGTCATTGAAAAAGGAGATACTGAAAGAACATTGCAAGAGATGGGAGGAAAATCACTGGATAAAATTTTGAAGAGACCAAGGAATTGAAGAGTTTGGAGAAAGAAGTTAGAAATTATATCCCTGTATGTTATGTTTTTGTAAGTATTTATCCAATTTCAGTTTAAACATCTGTATGGACTCTGACAAAACCACCTCTTCAGGCAGAGAATTCCATATCCTTATTGTTCTTACTGTAAAAAAACCTTTTCTTTGCCTTAGATGAACTCTCCTTTCTTCCAGCTTAAATGTGTGACCTCGTGTCCTATGTATAGCCCTGTTTATGAATAGATTTCCAGATAAAGGTTTGTACTGGCCCCGAATATATTTGTATAATGTTATCATATCCCCTCTCAGGCGCCGTTTTTCCAAACTAAACAGATTTAATTTTTTTAACCTTTCTTCATTACTAAAATGCTCCATTCCTTTTATCAATTTTGTTGCTCGTCTCTGGACCCTCTCGAGTGCCATGATATCCTTCTTTAGAACAGGCGCCAAAAATTGCACAGCATATTCAAGGTGTAGTCTTACCAGTGATTTATAAAGAGGCAAAATTATATTTTCATCCCGAGAATTTATGCCCCTATTTATACATGACAAAATCTTACTGGCCTTAGCAACTGCAGATTGACATTGCATATTGCTGCCTAATTTGTTGTCTATAACAACTCCCAAATCCTTCTTGTGTGTGGTTATCCCTAATTCACTACCATTTAGTGTGTAAGTTGCTTGTGCATTCTTAACCCCGAAGTGCATAACTTTGCATTTCTCTATGTTAAATTTCATCTGCCATTTTAGTGCCCAGTCCCCCAATCTATCCAAATCTCTCTGCAGCAAAGCAATATCCTGCTCACATTTTATTACTTTACAAAGTTTTGTGTCATCTGCAAACCCTGATACATGGCTTTCAATGCCTATTTCAAGATCATTTATAAATATGTTAAATAGAATTGGTCCCAAAACAGAACCATGAGGAACACCACTTACCACTTTTGTCCAGCCTGAAAATTTACCATTAATTACAACTCGTTGTGTGGTTATCCCTAATTCACTACCATTTAGTGTGTAAGTTGCTTGTGCATTCTTAACCCCGAAGTGCATAACTTTGCATTTCTCTATGTTAAATTTCATCTGACATTTTAGTGCCCAGTCTCCCAATCTATCCAAATCTCTCTGCAGCAAAGCAATATCCTGCTCACATTTTATTACTTTACAAAGTTTTATGTCATCTGCAAACACTGATACATGGCTTTCAATGCCTATTTCAAGATCATTTATAAATATGTTAAATAGAAGTGGTCCCAAAACAGAACCCTGAGGAACACTACTTACCACTTTTGTCCAGCCTGAAAATTTACCATTAATTACAACTCGTTGTACTCAATCCTTAAGCCAAGGTTCTACCCAAGAACAAGAATATTCATCTAGACCAATTTCTTTTAGTTTGAAGATTAACCTGTTGTGAGGAACCGTATCAAATACCTTGGCAAAATCCAAGTAGATCACATCCACTGCAACACCCTGATCTATACTTCTACTTACTTCTTCGTAGAATGCAATTAGGTTAGTTTGACATGACCTATGTTTCATAAAACCATGCTGATTATTGCTAATGTATTCATCTGCACATAAAAATGGGTTTAATAGCATATACTGTACTGACAGGAAAAGTTGTGCCGAGCAGCATTACCGTCCTGACAGGAAAAGATGTGCCGAACAACAATCATGCACTTGGAAACCTGGTAATTGCTTTTGGGGGTCAAAGGCCGGTCATGGCCAATCAGATCCACTGGAGAGTTTATGCTGAGCAGCAATCATGCACCTGGAAACCTGGTAATTGCTTTTGGGGTCAAAGGCCGGTTACAGCCAATCGGATCCACAGGAGGGGTATTTAAACCCAATTCTCCTTTTGCTCATTGCCATGTTGTTGTTTCATTCTGATGGTAATCTGAGAGTGCATTCTTGATCTTGATTTTCTGGTATTTGACTTTGGCTTCATTTTGACTTCCCTGAATTCTGGTATCCTTAACTTTTGGCTTTCCCTCATCTTTCTGTCTGATTCTGTGTTCCTTACCTCAGCTAGTATTTTGACTATTCTTGGATACGTTAAGTCCGGCCATTCTAAGGTCCGGTTATACGTTATCCTTAGTACTAGGTGTGACACAGTTCTGCGTGCTGGATTAATTTGTAATCCTGACAAGGACTAAGGCAGCAAGAGTCCAGAGTTCAAATCCCCTTTTTGGCACCTGTGGAACGGCCACGCCTGGCCGTCTGAATGGCACCGTGCCAATCGTGACAAAAGGTGGTAGAGAGTTCAAGTAGAATTAGTATTGAGTAGTGGCTTTTGGATTTACCTGTGATTAGATCATTTGTAACTTTAATCAAAGCAGTCTCAATAGATTGGAGGGGGCAGAAGCCAGATTGACGAGGGTTGATGAGAGAGTTGGAATTGAGGAAGCAAGACAAGAGGGTAAAGACAAGTCTTTCCAGAATCTTTGAGGAAAAATGGAGGGATATGGGACGGTATTTGAAGGGGAAAGACAGGTCAAGGGATTGCTCTTTTAGGACGGGTACAACAGTAACATGTTTTAAGGGGAGCGGGGACAATGCCAGAAGAAAGAGAGCAGTTGAAGATGTGCATTAAGGATGGCACAAGACAAAGGGAAAGATAATTGAAAGAGTGTACATGTGGAATAGGTGTTAAGAGGCCAGAGGGAATTAACATAAGCTCACATCTTGTATAGAGGTATAGAAAAAGTTATAGAAAAAGACAAGGTCAACAAGAACTGGATAATACAATAAACACTGTTTGACACGGGTGTCCATAACTCAGGAGAAAGGGCTATGTTTAGACTCTAGCAAAGCAGAAGAGAAAAATAGGAATTGTGTGCATATAGTCCACTCTGGATTTAGAAAGATGCTTGAGACTTGGTGAAATGAAATACAGAGACAAACAGGACAAGTGCTGGAGTTAATGAAAGGCAAAAATAAATAGACTTGATATAAAGAGAGCAGATGTTGACAATGCTGATTACAGTAATGCTGGCCCATCTCACATAAGGGAGGTAATTTACGTATGTCAACTGGATGGGGAAAGGATGTCAACAGCAAATTCTGAGCCTAATAAGAAACTAAAAAAAAAATTTGAGTGTGCAACCAAATCACTACAAATACAGGAAGGACGCATGGCATTAATTCATCTGTGAGTAAATGCGACAATATTATAATGGTCATGCATAAAAAGATGTTTATGATCACACATTCAAATCAGGCAACATACATTCACAAGTACACTGATAAATCACACATGGTTTGGACTTGCCATAAATGAATAGACTAATGTACTCAAATATGGAACATAATATTGTGGTGCTGTAAAGGACATAATATTTTGGTGCCGTAAAGGACCACATGAAATTAAAATAATGAAAAACTGCGTAGAATAGACCATTGCATCTATGAGTAGATATCTCAAAAAAGGGCCTCCTATACTCATATCACTCTCCCACCTGCATTACTGAAAAACAATTCAGCTATTTTGGCCTGGAATTTCAAAATCTCTTGTCAATTCCCAACAAATGGTTTTGTGAATATTGCTGTAAGAAATGTACAAAATTTGAAATGTGTCCTAGACTAGCAAGTCACCTGTATTGGGGAATGCATACAACTATTCAAACCTTATTTAAAAGGATGAAATTAAAATGTCTTTAATGTGATTCATTTTGTGTTACTAAAACTATTAACAGTGGAAGGGGTAATGAGTGATTCCTGCCACATCTATACCAAATATAAAGTGAATGAAACTGGGAATATTTATGGTGAACATTTCAGAAATGGTTCTTAGATGCAGTATCCAGTCTAGTGGGAGTAGAGATCATGATTCCATTTCAAAATAAACACTGAAATGCGGTAGTTTAATAAGAGCACATGGGAGCTGATGTGTTTTATTTTTAAAATGATATATAACAAAAAAATATATAAAACAATGTTAGAGAAAGGGCACAGTTGTTGTTAGCAGTATTTCTTTCAGTGTATACATCTATTTAATCCTGTATATTGTATATGACATTTTTAGATGTGGAAATGCTATCTTATGCCATTCTTTTACTTATCTACTTCACCTACTTATTTCCTGCTTTATTTTTTGGTTTTTGGCACATATATAATGTGGTAACAAATGCTCCCTTTTATAGTTGTTAACATGAAATAATTCATATCCATGACAGACCACATATTATCCACAGAGGAGTTATAGTATGACCACCATCAGATTCTTGTGATGAATAAAGAGAATATCGCATTATTTGTCCAGATTACAAAACTCATCAGGAATTATTCATCAGGAATAATTGCCAAGTCAATTTATACTGCTCTTACAATTTGTAGTTACAGGGGTTGACTCTGGTTTTAGACAGCTGTTCAAGGGGTCTAGAAAGATCTTGGAGTGCCCAGAATGTTTTCTTGAAGGTGGTTGTGAGTTTGAGAATATAGTTAGACAAGAAGGAGAAACAAGTCTCTGAAACAAAGTGCCCAGGCCACTTCCATGCCTATCCAGGGCCAGACTTGCCACAAGGCCATGAAGGCCACAACTTCAAGGCAGCAGGCAGGAGAGGGGTGGCACAGCCAGTGGGGTGATCAAAGATCTCCCTAATTTGTCAGCCCATTCATCAGCACTCAAACAGAGAGGTTGTAATTGGTCTACCTTGCCTGCACTATTTCAGAGCATTGACATGAGCTTTGATACATTCCTCAGTGCTGGCTGGAAGGAGCTGTCTGCATCTACTTAATTTAAAAAAAAAAATGCATTTTTTTTTTTTATTGACCCAATTACTCCTCTGTACCCCACATATACTACTGCAGCCCCAATTTTTCACTACAATCACTTTGCCCAACTAAATCCACTACCCCCTGACTACAGCCCTTATAAATACTATAGTCCCCATCCCCCACTATAGCCACTGCCCCCCCTCCACAACCCACACTATAGCCTCTATTTCCCCAGTATAGATCATTACTATGGATGCAATTCACCACTATAGCCCCTATTCACCACTATAGCCACTGCAACCCTTATACCCAACTGCAGCCACTATTACCTTTCTATAGCCACTAACCATCTCACTATAGCCCCACTACATCCCCTATTCCCTCACTACAATCCTATTCCCCTAGTACCCTAAGTACAGCTCCAACCCGCTAACTACATCATCAATCCATCACTATAGCTACTATCCACACCACAATAGTCCCTATACTCTCACTATAGCCACTATACCCTCACTATTGCCACTATTCTTTCACTATTGCCTCAATACCATCACTACAGGCCATATACTCCCACTATTGCCTTTATTGACACTATAGCCATTTTACCCACTATAGGCCCTATTTCCCTACTATAGACACTACCCCACAAATAATGCCCTTCTTCACCCCACTACATCCCAAAATTCAACACAACAAGCAGCCACACCAATATACATAGCCCCACAAGCAGCATTTCTATTAGGGACAGATCCAGGACCTACTGTTGTGAGATTATTTAAAGAAACACTCCAGGCACAATAAACACTACAGCCATCTATAGTGGTCATTGTGCAAGGAGTCCCATGGTCTGTCGGGGTAGTGGCAGTAGTGGGGGAGTTAGGAGCTGTAGTGGGGGTTAGAAGATGTAGTGGGGTTTAGGGGCAGTAGTTTGGAGTTATGGGCTGTAATGGAAGGATATGGGCTTTAGTTGGGAGATAGAGTTGTAGTGAAGGCTAAGAGGGAGTAGTGGGGGGTTAGGAACAAGATTAGAAGCTTTAGATTGGGTTTAAGGCATTATTTGGGCTGAGTACTGTAGTGGGTGGTAGGAGCTGTAGGGGGAGATAGGAGCTGTAAGATGAGGATTAGAGCTGTAGTGGGGGTTATGGGCAGTATTGGTGGGTTTGGGGCAGTAGTATGGGGCCAAAGGCTGGAGTCAGGGGTTAGGAGCTGCAGTGGGACATAGCGGCAGTAGTGGGGATTATGGGTAGTAGTGGGGATTAGAGGTAGTAGTGGTGGGTTAGGGGAGGTTATGGAGGTTTAGGATAAATTATGGTGGGTTAGAGGCTGTAGTGGGGGACTAGGAGCAGTTATAATGGGTAAGAGGCTGTAATGGAGTAAACAAAAGGCAGAAGGTAAAGTAAAAAAATTTAATAATTAAAATATATCACAGGGTTACCGCAGTGTAGAGATAACTCACTTCAATTCTCTAATGCAGTAGAAGGAGAGGAGAACTTGGCCTAGAAATACAGACCAAGTTCGCCCTCCTTACCTTCGATATCAGGGGCTGGCTGGGGAGCATGGCATCAAAGCCACTATATGGCTGCTTGGAGAGGGGGAATTGCCCACATGCCCCCTCCATGAAACTGACCTTGATTCCTACAAACATTCAACATCACAAGCAGCCTACACACACACACAACCCCTCTACCAGCCCTGTCCCACTTATCATCCAACCACCCACCTAGTCACATTCACCATTTGATCATACCCGAAACTGGCTGTATAACTTTGCATATATGTGCATTGAGGAAACTGACCTTGGGGCAGAAGGGAGGGTAAATCTGGCCCTGTTGTTATCCATCAGCATTTTTTACTTTTACCTCCTTCATCAGTGGTCAACTTTTAAAGGTGACATATCTGTGGGTGTAAATTATTATTATTTTTTTATATTCTTTATTTTTCCATCTTGGCAGACACAGTGATAAAACATCATCATAGTGGCTTGTGCAAAAGCCAAATAACAAGTCATACATTTAAACAATGCAACATAACAGGCTACCACTGACACTGCATGCTCAACCTAAGTAGTAATTTCTTCACCGTCCGCCAATGAGTTTTTCATATTTTAAATGAACTATTAATTGACATTAAACAGTATGCAGAACAATTCAATCTACTTCACGATGGCAGTTTCTATCTTGCTTTTTTATTTTTTTATTTTTTTTTTGTTGTACTTTTTTTTTGGTGAGCAAGGATACCCCAAAGATATATTCACAACAACTGAGTAGTCTTTATTAAACTGATATGTATCCGTCAAATATCATACATTTAGGGTGAACACACCGTTTACAATAATAACAAAATAACTGTGCTTGGTGGTAACAGCTGTAGTGTATCAAGGGTAGTATAACCTATACACTGGTACCAGATACTTCAGGTTTAGTGAACGATACAGTAATTTATGTAGCAACACTGAGATATGTGACCTTTTTCGATTCCCTATTGGTGCCCGTATATAACGTCTGTTAAGACTTAAGGAGCCTGAGCCCTGACCTGCTCTACAAAATAATTTTTATTTATTTTTTTCCCCCTTATTTGTGTTGTTCTTGTAACATTTTTATTTTGACGTGTTAGTCGACCAATTCGTTTGGGTGCATTCGTCACCTTAGAGTCTACACCTTACATATAAGTTGGCTAAATATAAACTATGTTTCAGATAATTTATATTCTTGTTTAGAAGGAATCAACGGCAGCTCCACCAGGCCTACCTACCTATAAAAAGTATCCGTACACGGTAAGGTATTATGACTGATAGGTCTATCACTCCGTTCAATTGAACTTTTGTGAGTTATGATGGCATGATCTAGTGCCTTCTATCAATTTGCAAATTTTTCATATCTCCTATCCCAATGCCCCAAATTCGAGGCACACGACTAATGTTCGCTTCGTACTAGGCGGTGATCTGTTCCCCTGTTTGCTCTTATTTGCAACCAGTATAATTAGCTGCTGCTACCACTACCCTTGATGCTGTATGTCATCACTGTCCTAGTTTTCGTTATTTTCTTTTCAAAAGGAAAGAGAAAGTAAGAAAAGAATAGAGAAAATAAGAGAAGGAGGGAATTGAGTTTGAGGGGTTACGTTTAAGTATATGGAATGAGATGAATAAGTTTTTAAGGTCACAACCTCCCCTGCTTCAAACGGTTAACATTAGGTTGCCTGAGGTGTCGTGCCCATCGAGCGTGGATAAGGTCGGCTGATGGCGGGCATTGGAAAGATATGATTTTTATGACGAGGGGGGAGGTGAGAGGAAGTGGTGATTAGGAACCACTGTATGTTTATTGGCAAGGACGGTTGGGTCACTGTATAACACTATGTGTGGAGTTATATTTGTATATATGTTAATTTATGCTTATTTATGTCTAACGTTTTTGGTTACAGAAAAAGAGATTTAATAAATAAAGTTATGGATGTGTTATGCAGTAATTTAGTTTGTGATAATAAACCCCTCATCCATACTAAGGGGTCTGTCATTATTGGGGGGTTGAATGGGGTTAGTTTATGTTCTAGGCTGCATCGCGATTCCCCACTACGTACATACATGGCCTACAGGCTGCTTCTTTGATATGGGGTTGCCTAACAAAGTCTCTAATCTGCATGTATCTAAAGAAATCGGAGGGTGCCCACTTTCTCTAGATTTTGGAAATCTCTAGTGGTCATCCCAGGCATGAATGCTCTGTTATGCAGAAGTGGCATTAGGGGTGAAGTTGAAGCTGCTAAACCGTACTTATCTTTATCCACGTCCCATATCCTCAATGAAATGCGGATTGCTGGGCAGGTCACTCTAAGCATGGGCCTGTGCTCCTTGGGTACCCACATTGTAAATTGCGGTATGTCCGCTCTAACCATGAGTGATTTAATTTCCACCCACTTCCTATCGTCTGAAGAGGAGTGCCACATTGCCACTTGCATCAATTGTGCCACTAGATAATAAAAGTATAGGTTTGGGAGACCCCCCCCACGTTTTTAGTTGGTAAAGCAGCTGTCTAGATATTCTATGTCATTTGTTTTGCCATATAAAAGACCCTATTGCTTGTTTTAATGGTATGAGCTTTGGTGATGCGAGTGGGAAGCACCTGAAACAGGAATAGGATACGCGGGAGAACATTTATCTTTACGGAATGTATCTGCCCTACCCATGATATGGGCTTGTCCGTCCATGGGTGTAACTTTTTTAATTGAACAAAGAGGGTGTTTGGGTGAGTATTTGCCGACATAAAGGATATGTTTTAAGATCTCTGCAGATTTAAATCAAGGTTAACTAACGGTGAACAGTAAGTATGATAGAGGAGTTTAGATTGTACTAGTTGGTAATTGGAAATAGATAATAGTTCAGTCTTCCAAGTGCAAAATTGTTAAGTATCCAGACACCACCCAATAATATATTTCAGATAGACACATTATTATTATTATTATTATTATTATTATTGCCATTTATATAGTGCCAGCATATTCCGTAGTGCTTTACAATATTATTAGAGGGGGGATTTAACTAAAAATAGGACAATTACAAGAAAACCTTCAGGAACTATAGGTTGAAAAGGACCCTGCTCAAACGAGCTTACAGTCTATAAGAGGTGGGGTGTAAAACACAATAGGACAAATGCACGGTCATTCACGAATGTGAGAATTGTCAGGAATTCAAAGTGATTTTCACATTTTAGACCAAATACTGTACTTTTAATTCACTTTGAATTTCTGACATTTTTCATTTTAGTCAATAACCCTGCTAGTAGTAAGAATAGTTCAGTGAATGATGAATTGAATCAAAATAATGATCTTTGGCATCAAGACAACACACTTTTGTCACCGGGTGGCACTGTGGTAAAGAATATACTAAAGTACAAATATATATATATATATATATATATATATATATATATTTCATGATGTGTCTGTTATTATAATGGCAGATCTAGTTTCAGAATGCCGTACTGCATGGTTGTGGATGTAAGCTATTGAAATGCACATACAATTTGAGGAAGTAAAATATACATGTACCTCACTGCTCCAGGTTTGTGGGAGTTATACATTGGCAAATGCCATTTGAAGCTAAAAAAGCACCCAGGATTGTAAATCCAACTAATTTGGGCAGCACTGAGACATGTGTATTCCGATGTTGCCAAAACAGTAAAGTCATGCCCTCAACCACATTACATTGCAGCAAACCTTAACTCCTGCACTACACTATCCTTAAACATTAACCACAACACTATATTTCACTAGCACTAACTCCTACTAAAAAATGATCTTTACACTATAGTACCACTTAACATTATCCTTTAAACTACCCTGATTCTAACCATTAACTCTAAAGCTTACCCTATCACTAACCTTAACCCATACAATGTTTACACTATACATTAGCTCCTACATTTTACACAAATCCTAACCGAAAAATGTAATGTAAAATATGAGATACATAACAGCAAAGTATGTATGGGGGGAGGCCTTATACCCTTCCCAGATCTCTCAATGACAGTGAGTACTTACAAGGTAATTTACAAGAGTCCAAATGTCCCATAACAAACAGCTGCAGATCTGCTATTTGTTCATCCTTGTAGGGTTGTATTTAGCACTGAGCAGTGCTTGTGTGTTTGATTGTATGTTTTTGTATGAAGTATGTGTATATAAATGTAGGGGTTTATTTAGGTTTTGTTGACATTTAAAAGCAGATGTGTGTATTTATGTAATGTTGTCTTTTGAAAGCAGTGGCGTGGTTATGTTTAGTGTTTGCTTTGTATGTAGGGGTGTTATTGTATGTAGTTTTGGCATTTGAACGAATGTGTGCATTTATGTGTAGTGTTTTTTTTTTAATGAGAGGTGTGTTTATAAATAAAATTGGTGTTTTCATACAAAGGTGTCCTGGTATTTATGTATGTAGTGTTGACATTTGAATGCATGGGTGTGTTTGTATGTAGTTTTGTCGTTTGAATGCTGAGATGTATGCACCTGTAACAGAACTGTCTGTATATGGATTACATTTATTTTCCCTCCATTTGTCTGTTGTTCATTTTATTTCCCTGCCTGTACAGTCCCTATGTGTTCCCCTGTTAAACTACCGAAAGCCGCACAAAGGCGTGACCACCGGGAAGCTAGCATGTGCAGTCAATTGACCATTACTGGGTGGCCGCGGTTACACTTAGCGGCCGCTAGGTGGCGGTGTTATGGAGCTCCCCGGACGGCCAGCGATGCTCAGCCCGGAATCAGTGCACTAAAAGCGGACACTTTTATGTGCAGGCACCGCTGAGCCTCTAGCCTTCCCTGCGTCTATTCGTGGCTGTTTAGATGAACGCTGGAGTGATCGGGACTTTTTCTATGTGAATATGTTAACCCAGATAGCTATGCCATGGAGCCTATTCGTGTAATTAAAGACTTTGGCTCCATGGCAATTGAACTGTGTGTATAGGATATGAGCGTGATTTGGTAGTCATGTGTGCTCAGATCCCAGCTATCTGGGGATATGTGACATGCATGGATTTTATGTATTAAAGGTAACACTGTATGTTTTAATGTACTTTACGGTCTTTGTGTCCCCACGTGTATAATGGAGTTTTGGCCTCTGTCCTGGGAGATAATTGGATTACTTCCCAGTTATCTCCAGGATAGAGGGAGGGAAATTAGGATGCATTGTGGGGATGTTTTACTTCTGTGTGTCTGAATGTGAATGTGATACATGTCTGTCTGTGTTACAATCTTCCATCTGGTCCCCTGGGGGAGTGTCCACCAGGTGGGAGACCTGCATAAATACTGGGCAGGTAGCCCTGAATAAATCAGACCACTGCTTGACCCTCAACACAGAGCTCTGTCTCGTCTTTGGGGGGATTTACTGTTAGATACTGATTGCCAGGAGTGTAAGCCGCTTGGGTGCTTTTCCTGTTCATCTGATAGCAGTGAGGTTCCAGTTCGGGAGTTTGGAGTGCTACTTTGTATGCAGTTCGGGAGTTTGGAGCATTCCCTTGTATTCAGTTCGGGAGTTTGGTGTTCTGCAGTAGCTGTGGCTGTATCTCTGGAAGGGGAAGATCTTCTAAACGGCAGTTTACCCCTTTAATGCCTGGAGGTGCCGTTACAGCACCTATACACACATACACTGCCATAACTGCCATACATATACAATACACTCACAAACTTACACAGACAGAAATGCAGACACAGAACACACACTTACACACATACAGATACACATACTGACATGCAGATACACATAAACACAGATACGAATACTGATACATATACATACACACATGCTAGTCAAATTTCACGAATTTAAAGCCACCCTCCTGTTTCCTACCTTTTGGGCACAAGAGGGTGACTTCCCTCGAGTCCACTTTGATCTGCTGGCTGATGCTGTTGAGAGTCAGGGCATGGCTCTCCCAGTTTACACCCCATTTTCTTTGCTTTCTCCTCTGTCCTCTGCCCTCCTCTCTGTCTTTCCAGCTTTGACTTTCTCCAAGCACTGGCTGCCAATGTGAAAGGGGTCCAGCTACACCGTTAAAGGGCTGCAGTGCACAATGGCATCCTTGATGACACATGTCCATTGGGTGTCCTTAAATTCATGGGCCACCCAATGGGCCCCCTCATTGTTCAAGGCTGCATGGGTGGTAGTTCCACTGCTTTTAGGACTGCAAAATCAAGACATTGTTCACACTATTTAACAATGAGTTTGAATTGGGTTTGGATTTCAACTGGATCAAAAGCACCAAAGATAAGCCAGCTTAAGCATCAAAGATAAGCACCAACAATAATGCATATTACATTTTTAATCATTGCTGACAAATGTAAACATTCTGAGAATGTTTAAAAGTTTGTCAGGGAACACACATGTAATGACTGTCAGGCTGGCGGTCATAAAGCCTGTTGAAGATCTAACGTTTTCATTACAAAAATGAAAAGACATCACATGCAACATGCAACATGATGATGCAAAATTCTGGTAATTGTTATCATAGAGAAGCATTCGGATAATGTTTTTCTAGCAAAAGGATCTGATCAAGGGAACGTGGCATTTGCCACATATGTCCTGTAGATACTCATCACTTCTCTATAAAAAGCATTCAATTGGAACAGAGGCATGGATGGATCTGGATAAAAGTTGAGTTTATTTAGGTTTTTAGTTTTTTTTTCCAGGGGAGACCCCGTATCTAATTCTTGAAAGGATCATTCTAATATTATACATAAAATATATTTATTTAGAATCTTCCTTTAAGGATAATAGAGATGGTAGTTAATGGGTTAATGATGGGCAAGTGAAAATACCTTTATATATAGTTAAATATATATATATATAATTTTATTTTGTTTCCCTTTATCAGACCCGGTTACAATAAAGCCTCAACGACAATGAAGTAACTGCACATTATATCTCAAAGTTTTCAAAGTGTAATTAGCTTTTTGAGACAGTATTACGTAACCTTTGGTAAATCCAATTAAATTATATAGCTTGTTTGAAATGTTTGCACACTGCAGAGATTTTATTTTCTCTTCCTATGTACTTTTTTATTTCTTTTTGAGTAGATTTAAAGGCAATGTCTTTCAATCAGCAGTTTAATGGTAGGATTGGATATATTTTCAGTTTTACTGTAATTTTAAGTAGACACATCTGTCGACATCAGTCTTACTACTCTACTCCATAAATCCACCAGCACAATAAGCTGCCTAGCTGGAAATGTCATGTGAAGGATCACAGAAGGTATTGGCAAAAAGGCTGTGCATATTGTATGCATGGTTTAAATCTACTTTCCATAATACTTTGTTGTAAAAAGGAAAGAGACTGAAATATAACAGCGAGGCATGAATAATGCATTTTTCTCTCTTTTTCAGGGATATGAAAATGGGAACTTTATCTTGGCCAACAGCTACTTTTATAACTGTTGTTGCTACTGTGTATTTAGAAGCTAAAACCACTCAACCATCAAAGTACACTAAGAAAACATATAATATGGAGATCGCCAATGGCTTCGAGACATCACTTGCACCACCCACCGAGGAGACTGTTTTTACTGACATGCCAGAAACAAGTGATACCACTTCTGAACTAGCTACATTAAATGCAGATTTTAGAACAGCTACCACTCTTTACCCGTTTGATAATTTTACTCTAGAAACAGCAGATTTCTTTTTTAACTGCTGTGATTGTTGCACACCTATGGCTGGACCAAAAGGGGACACAGGAGATATTGGACTCCCAGGTGAGTAAAACAAAAAGCATTTATTATTATTTTATTATTTATATAGCGCCATCAGATTCCGTAGCGCTGTACAATGGGTAGACTAACAGACATGTAATTGTAACCAGACAACTGGACATGCAGGAACAGAGGGGGTGAAGGGCCCTGTTCAATGACCGTACATGATAGAGGGAGTGGGGTATAGTGACACAAAGGGTAAAAGTAGGGGTATGAAGTAGGTAGTTAAAAAAGTATTCACTGAGGGCTTACTAGGTAATTTTTGACATTAGCAGGAGAGGAGTCATGGGGGTCAGGGGATAAAAACCTGCTAACAGTTTAATTGATATGCTTTCTTGAAGAAGTGAGTTTTCAATAATTTTTTGAATAAGTGGAGACTGGGTGAAAGTCTTACAGGGAAGGTAGTTCCACAGAAGAGGTGCAGCCCTGGAGAAATCTTGTAGGCTAGAATCAGAGGTGGGAGTACGGACAGAGGTCTTTGGCAGAGCGCAGGGGCCTTGACGGGACATACTTGTGCATTAGGGAGGATAGGTAGGTTGGATCAGCATTATGTAGGGACTTGTAGGCAAGCACCAGAAATTAAAATTTAGCCCTATATCTAACTGAAGGCCAATCCAGCAACTGACAGAGTAGGGAGGCGTGGGAGATGCAAGGGGACAGGATAATGAGTCTCGCCGCCACATTCATTATAGATTGCAGCGGTGCAATCGGGGAACCCATAAGACCACTGAGAACGGGATTGCAGTGGTCAAGGCAAGGGAGAACAACAGCATGGACCAGCACCTTAACCGCATTTACTTTTATAAATATACTACATATTTTTTACCTTTAAAGTATAACGTCACATTTAAAGGAACACTATGAAGTTAGGAATACTAATTTGTTACTGCCTTTAGAACTATTAGGTCCCTCCCACTTGTACAGTACTAAAAGGGTCAAAAACCCTTCTTTACTTACCTTGTTTCTAGTACCGAGGCTCCATTGGTGCTGCAGACCTTTACTCCATAGCTACCATTACCAGGAGGCAGGGCTTCCTCTTGTGGGGACCTGATGTGCATGCATGATGAGTGCCACACACACATTCCAACTTTCTCATAGGAAAGCACTAAATCAGTGCTTTTGAATGCTCTGTGTCACGTGACCGAGTAAACCCTGCAATGTAAAAACTGGAATTTTTTATGACACGGAGGCTCCTATTATGCTGCACTCTTTCTTTATTTCCCTCAGGAGCAAAGAAAACTTTAACAATGAAATCAACACAAGAAACAGTCAGTAACATATATCTTCCATGGCAACCAACAGCCAATCAAGTTCCACTCTCCAGCATAACAGGCGGAATTCCCTGAACTATTTCCTTTTTCTTTGCTGCTCCCTCAGTTAAGTACACTAATCCCATAGTTTCTTAACTGTGGGGTTGATATCTTATATATTTATACCTATATATTAATATTTATATATATATATTGATATCTACTTATATATAATTATAATTTTGTCTTATAGTTGGTTATAATATTTTTGTCTTTGTTTTAATTTTTGTTTTATTGCATTTATGTTATATTTATTTTTTGTGTAAATAAATTCCTATGGTACTTTTCTCCTCCCTTCCCTTTAGTCCATTTTATGGTGCACCGGGAGGATTTTTTTCCTTGTCTCCGGTTTTAGGCTTTCAGTTTTCTAACCTACAGCTGTTTTACTGTCTGTGCAGCATTTTTTTGCGCCCCTTTTCTTTTGTTTTAATGGTTTTCTCAGTTCGTGTGTGAGGGCATACGTAGCATTCAGTAATTTTGCCGTTCGTTGGTTTTATATACCTTTCTGTTTCCCTGAAGCCACGTTCAGTATTTTTTACCATTCGTGTGTTTTGCATGAACAGTTCATTCATGCTTCTGTCGTTCGTTCACTTCACAGGAGTCTGATAGACTTTTCATACGAACAAACGGTCATTTTGCGGAATTTCACCATTCGGCAAAATTTTGAACGCTTTTTCCTGATAGTCTTGCCCCTTCCTGTTTCACCATGTTGGGGTTTAGTAGTTTTGGCGAACGGACGGCTCTCTTACTCTCTCTGCACTTATTTCAGATTGTAATTTTGACTTTGTTTATTTTTCAGCATTTTCTCCCTCCCTGGGTTACTCAATCCTATAGTTAGATTACTTTACTATTTAAAGTTTTGCCAGTAATTCTTTAATGATGCAGTCTGACAGGGATTTAACTTTGGCCTCTGGGTCTCAGGCGACCCCTCAGATTCCCCATGGTAACCCGGGATTTCTCCGCACCTGCGGACATACAGGCACTCTTTGACGCCTCAGTCTCTAGGTCCATTACAAAGACTATGGTATCTGCTATTGACGCTGTGTCGACTTCTCTGTCGCATACTATTACCCAGGCCCTCTTACAAGCCCAAAAGTCTGCGCAGCAGACTCTGACACCGGTCTCTCAAGGCCGTAGGGCTATTGCCAAGACCAAACGTTCATCCAAAACTGTATTGACTGACAGTTTGCCTACTGTCACAGGTGGCGCGCAACCACCACTGCACAAAAGAGCCACTAGCCGGGCAAAATTGGCTAGACTATGGAAGCAAGCAAGAGCCCAGTTTGATTTGTCTGAGTCAGAGCTCAGCAACATTGAG
Organism: Pelobates cultripes; assembly: GCA_933207985.1. Classification (NCBI taxonomy): domain Eukaryota; kingdom Metazoa; phylum Chordata; class Amphibia; order Anura; family Pelobatidae; genus Pelobates; species Pelobates cultripes. The sequence goes on from OW240913.1 coordinate 95,646,146, forward strand.
GAGGAAATGGATAAGTCCGATAAGGATGTTTCAGAGGGTCAGTCCGAATCAGACTTCGACGGTGTGATTGGAGGGGCATCTGCCTCCTCCCTCAGCACTTTCCCTGCTACGATGTTGGGGGGCCAGTGTGGGGGGGCCGGTGACAACTCTAGGATCCTGGACCTCTGACCTTTTTTTTTACCCAGACGAGCTTAGACATCCGCGTTCAGCGGAATGGTGTCCTTCTGACCATGTGGCGAAATATATCGCTTCCAGAGTACGTAAGCCCTTGGATAAGGCTACTAGAAATAAACTACAGGCAGAATGCCCCCATCCCACTGTCCCAGATGACGCATGTAAAACGCCCACTGTTGACCCCCAAATTGCCCAAGTCCTAAGGAAAACTGGGTGGAAGCCTAGAAAGGTTCTAGATTTTGCTTTATCTTATTGTCAAGACAAGGTCTTGAAAATTTTGGGCCCTGAAGCAAAACTATTCGATGCGGTCGAAGACGATCAGGATCTAGATAGGGATTTAATCCTTGGTTGGATCCAAAGGATAATTTGCCTAGTGGGCAACGTACATTCACCACTGGCTACCAAGCGCCGCAAGTCCATCTTGCTGTAAATTGAGCCAAAGCTGGTTAGTCTAGCTATTAAGGAGCCAGGTGCCCAGGCTAAAGAGCAGTTATTTGGTGACTCTTCTGTGAAAGAGTTGGGGTCTCTTGTGCACACCTTTATGGCTTTAGATAAAGCCCAAAGCAACATGCGCAAAATCTTTCACCAAAAGGTTTTTCCCGGGCTGGAAGAGGAAGGAGCTATCTGTCCGGCCATATTCAGAGAGGTTCGTATGGGCAGAACCAAGGTTCCTATTCGGGACGAGCTGGCTTTCAGGAGCAAAAGACCACACCAGCCTTCTTCCCACAAAGAGGCAGACCCTGTGTCGCTAGGGGCGTCCGAGGAGCTCCTTCTGGACAACGACCTTATGGTAAGTGTCTACTCTCCCCTTTCTTCCCTTTGGGTTGTGGGGGTGCAGACTCATACATTTTTCTCATGTGTGGTTGCTTCTGATGTCAGATGCTTGGGTCCTTCAAGCTGTAATAGATGATTGCATAGATTTTGTGTCACACCCAACCCAAATCTCCCCTCCCAGAGAGATTGTTTTTTCCCAACACGATACTCTCCTTGTATCCAAGGAAATTCACGAATTGATGCGCAAAAAAGCTATCACAGAGATCCCAACCAATACACCGAGTTATGTCAGCAATCTCTTCCTGGTACCCAAAAAAGGCGGAGGGGTGAGACCAGTCATAAATTTAAAACAATTGAATGGTTACGTGTCCAATCACCACTTCAAAATGGAAGGCATACACTGCCTACGCGACTTACTACAACCAACAGACTGGATGGCCAAATTAGACTTACAAGATGCGTATCTCATGGTCCCTATAGCGGAACGACATTAAAAGTTTCTCCAATTCACATGGCAAGGAAGGAAATGGAGGTTCACATGCCTCCCGTTCAGCCTGTCATCAGCCCCGTGGTGTTTCACCAAGGTCATGAAACCCGTGGTTGCTCTGCTACAAAGTCGAGGCGTTCGGCTAATTATCTATCTGGACGATATCCTCCTTTTAGCCCAGTCTGCCGACCTTCATGGACACCTGACATGGACTCTGGAGTTACTGCAAAACCTGTTTTTCCTTATCAATTGGGAAAAATCCATTCTAAAACTGTCTCAACATATCGAATCCTGGGATTAGTGAGCAATTAAACCTCACAGATGTTACATCTTCTGGCATCAAAATAGCTAAATATCAAAAAAGAAATCAGACTCACATTGGCCATTCCCCAACTCTCCCTCAAACACTTGGCACAAGTCAGCAGACTGCTGGCAGCTTCCATTGAGGTCATATTCCCAGGCCGGCCCCACTACCGAGCTCTTCAACGGTTACAAGCCTCTTACCTCAGACGCGGGGCATCCTACGAAGACATGGTGACATTAGACAAAGAGGTGAAAGATGAGCTTCAATGGTGGCTTCTCTACACAGAAGCGTGGAATGGACACGCTATCTTTGGAACAACCCCAGACCTGATCATAGAATCGGACGCGAGCTTACACAGTTGGGGTGCGCATTGTGGAGATACCTCCACAGGAGGCAGATGGTCGTACCAGGATGCTGCATATCAGTTGCTTGGAACTTATGGCTGGATCCTTTGCAGTACGCAGCTTATCTCTGACTCTCTCTTAATGCACAATTCTATTGAAGATGGACAATGTTTTTGCAGTCAGATACATCAACCATCTAGGAGTCATGAAATCCAAAGTTCTGGCGAACATGGCACGTGATTTCTGGCAATTTTGCCTTATGCACAATATCTCGGTGACACCTCAATATATTCTCGGCCTCTCCAACACCACAGTGGATTGGTACTCCAGACATCTCAAGGACTTCAGCAATTGGCGTCTGGACCCCTTGACATTTAGAAACATTATGGACACTTGGAGACCTCTGGGAATAGATCTTTTAGCCTCTCGTTTGAACGCTCAACTCCCTTGCTTTTCAGTTGGAGATCAGATCCTACGGCTCTAGCAGCGAACGCTTTCTCTCGAGTTTGGGCAACGGACACAAACTATGCATTCCCCCCCGTTTACACTGATACCCCGTTGCCTTCTACGGCTGCGCCGCCAAAAGGGCACGTTGGTACTTGTGACCCCCCTATGGTTGTCACAACCATGGTTCCCTCATTTATTGGAAATGGTGATAGACTTTCCCCGCCTTCTCACATCGTACGATTCTCTCCTCCAGGATCCGGACGTACAATTTCACCCATTAATTCTCCAGGGTCTCCTTCAACTTATGGCTTAGCTGATTTCAGGGGACCTTGGTCAATCAAGGGTCGTTCTGCAATCAACTCTCAAACTTCTCGAGAATGCATGGGCACCTGGCACGAGACAAGCTTATAAATCTGCTTGAAATGCATGGAATGGCTGGTTCTTGGGAAGAAATCTGGATCCCTTATTGGCTTCTTTGACATCAATTTAGCAATTTTTGACTTCCCTTTTTGAAGCAGAGAAAGCGTACCGCACGGTTAACCTTTACCGTTTGGCACTCTCCGCTGGACATCAAGGCATCAATGGCGCCCTCATCGGACGACATCCCTTTGTCTGTCGCCTACTACGGGGAGTACGTTTTTATCGCCTTCCAATACCTTGTTATTGTCCTCCGGTTTCTAGCGTCATGGCCGGAAAATGCTTTGTTATTCCTCAAAACATGCTTTTCTGGTTCATCTCATGCAAAAGAGTCAGACGCTCGGTCCTTTGCACCGGAAGGCGTTCTCTTTGATATCTCTAGAAGGACCAAAACTTCGTCCGTACTCTACCCGTCATTTCCGCAGAAGCCTCTCCTGTGCCCAGTGGCATGTCTACGGGAATATGAACTCCGTACGGCTTCGCTCCGAAATCCTATGATACCTCAATTATTCATCTCTTTCCACAAACCACACCTTCCAGTATCCTTTCCTTCTTTGGCCAGATGGGTCAAATGGATTATGATGTTAGCCGGCATTGATACTTTCGTATTCTCTCCACATTCTGCCCGAGGAGCTATGGCCTCTAAAGCTTCTGCGGTTGGATGCCGACTAGACGATATTCTACGAGCTGCCGATTGGTCATCGGAATCTACATTTTGAGATTTTTATTTCAAGCTGATTGAACACTTTGCTTGAATAGTTATTTCACAGCTTTATACCAGCATAATAGGAGCCTCCATGTCTTAATAAAATTACCAGATTTTACTATTTACATGACGTAAATTCATGATTTTATTAACGACACGGAGACGATTATTATCCCTCCCTCCCACCCTTCCCTGGATGGTAGTTACCTGGGTAAGTTACTTACGGTAAGTTTCTTTGGTTTGGGTTTGCTCAATGATAAGGTGATTTGGTTTGAATTTCTCATGTCTGTATCCATCTCCAATATGTTGACTGAATACAATTTTAACTCAGATATAGCCTATTCACTTACATGGCGTTATTTTGTGCATGAATCCAGTTTTATACTTGGATATTACCATATTCTATTCTCTCTTACAGCTTGACTTGGAAACCCGTTTGCTGGTGGCATTATCCCCTTATTGCAGTTCCTTTTTTGGTTGGATGGTTCTACAAGTTCGGGATCGCTAGAAAGAGGAAATAGTTCAGGGAATACCGCCTATTATGCTGGAGAATGGAACCTGATTGGATGTTGGTTGCCATGGAAGATATATGTTACTGACTGTTTCCAGTGTTTATTTCATTGTTAAAATTTTATTTGCTGCTGAAGAAAATAAAGAAAGAATGCCTCATAATACTCGCCTCCATGTCGTTAATAACATCATGACTTTACGTCATGTAAATAGTAAAATCTCGTAATTATTCAAAAACTACAATGGTTACCATTGCAAGGTTAAAATGACACTTGAGATGAAGTGGCTTGGGTGACTATAGTATTCCTTCAATGAAATTAACAAACTGCTAATGTGAAAAAAAAAAAAAAATATATATATTTATTAGATGGTAATATTGGGACAACACGTGATCAGGCCAGTGATACCTATTGGCAATTAATTACAGGTGGCAAAGATACCCTATGGAATTTCCTTTGGCAGACAGTAAATGCAGATACAGGGAGAGGGAACAGGATCATGGGAGGAACATTTTTTCATTTATGATATGTACATTTCTTCTCATTTTCTATTTAAGAAACAATATTCTTCAAATGAGCACAATAATGTTAGGAATACACACATGTACTCTGCTAGCTGTTTAAGGCAGTTTTACTTACCTTTTCTAAATTGCCACAGTGCTTTCTCCATGACTAAGATCATCAATCTTGATCATTGCAGCCAATTCAATGCTTCACCAACTGAGTTTTAGTATTAGTATTAGTCCAGTACTGAAGAAGCAAAATAATTAAGTTTTTCAGTTTCTTGTAATACCTTTTTTGTTGGACTAACAGAAGTTTGCAGGGGTAAATGTTAGGGAGTTCCTCCCTTGATCCAGTCTAAAGCATATGGAAGTACTATATAGGAAACAAATGGGAAGCTGGAGTGTTGACACTGCAAATCGATGTGCTACAACAATCAGATCAAATCTAAGAGCAGCATTTGATTGAGAACAAAGTTTGACACGAAAACAGCCACTAAAAGTGTGTTTAACCCTGCAATGTACAAATCCATAAAAGGAAGCATCATTTTGCATTGGAATAAGTATAAACTTCTGTGAAATATACCAAAACAATATCTAATTTATTTACTATAATTATGATTGTGTTAGGTGTTATATTATAACAGGCTTTCTGCAGTTGCGGTTTTAAAAATAAAAGTTGGAACCCTTGTATACAAGAAAATATATGTAAAAGAGAACTTTACGTGGCATCAAAACATGACATTTGGTCAAACCAGTCTTCCATGTATTGATAAGACAAACCAATGCATTATATAACTTGCTGGTTATATCTCTTTTTTTAATGTCATTTGTAGTGATACATCATGTGATATGGTAACATGTGTGGGCTAGAAGGGTAGCTATAGATATAAACTAGATGGATAAAGCCTTAGGTGTAGACTAAATGACCTGCTTGCCAGGGGTTAGCAGACTTGCTAACCCCCACTGCCCCATATATACTTAAGAACCTGATATATAATATGGTGAATCTCTTTTTCAGCCATTAATGTCTATTGTTGGCTTATTGCTCCCTCAAATCTGAGCTGGAATTTGTGGCATGTGCCATTGTCTCCCTTCAGGTCATCTAAATATAGAGCAAGTGTCTTGATTAATCAACTATGCTATGGCCAATTAAAGAGGGAAACATTAATTAAGTAATAACTAATGGGAGAATGATTGAAGAAGACTGAGTGGGAATCCAACTCAGTGGCCTTCAAAGAGACAAGGGGCATACACTGCACAGATATGCTTGATGATGCAACATATTTTAAAATGCTTTTTGCTTTCATATTAATTATGTATATTTCCAGAAAACCGTAAGGGCTCTGATGCTGAAGTGGCACTAAGGACGGAACTCAGCTCATTTCCATCCCAATACATTTGGTCAATGCAATAATGTTCCCATCTCTAAATTTTTATTTAATTTTTTTATTGTTATTTTAAGGCCATCTCATGGATCAATATAACAATATAATCATTATGAAGTCCTTGTAGTTCGTCACACAGAATGCTCACTACTTTTGCAGTAGCTGTTTCTGGTTTGCTGTGAAAATATACTCAGAGGGCAAAATACAAAACCTCAACCAAAGAAAGTTAGAAAAAAGTAGATGAATATCCCTAACTAACTCAAAGGTAAGGTTAGAAATCTCTCTCTCTCTCTCTCTCTCTCTCTCTCTCTCTCTCTATATATATATATATATATATATATATATTAATTCGTTATGTCAGTCTAAAATTAAAAAAAAATCCAAAGAGCTCAATACGTCTCAAATGTATGACTTCTGACTTCCCAAATTAATTACATTTTGTGCTTGATAAATTTGGTTAATTTTGGATAGTTCATTGTTTTATTTTCATTGAAATTGCTAGATGTCTGCAGTTCACGTTACCTTAGAAGTCATAAATAAATAATTAAGGGCCTATTGACTAAAGGCTAAGTTGCAGTGAGTTTGTCATCTTAAGTGGTGACTTGGGGAAAAAATCTCCAAGTCATCTAGTCATTAACGGCAAGTCATGAGCTTTAATGAAACACTTCTCAGCTCGGGTTTTCACCAACTTCTATCTGAATATGTTGTCAAATTAAGAGACAGTTCACAGATTTCAGATTGTGTTAATATGTTATTAATGTTATTACAAATAATAATAGTAATAATAAAAAGGAAGTTGTACCCCACATGCCCTCATCACCAGCATATCATTGAATCTCTCTCTTCTTCACACATTCTATGTGCTTCTGGCAGGCCATAAGAAAAAGAATGTGACCACCATGTGTTCTTACAAATAAAGAGGGGGCATTAACATATTCCACCTTCTCCCCTCACATCTTGTGTAAAGGTTGAATTTCAAAGGGTTATTCACTAAAGTGAGAATTCAAAGTGAATTTCACATTTCAGGTAGCTGAACTGTAAGCATAACTGAAAGAAGGTTTCTACTTCTGCTATTTGACCTCAAATTTGAAATTCTCATCTTGAATAAGTGAATAACCCTGAAAGAGATAATTGTATACAGCAAGATTTTTGATGCCAGTGATGAACTATTGCAGATCTGTAGTTAATCACATATAATAAACCTACAGAGGTTCACACTGCTGGTATAAATAGCAGCAGCAGAGGTTTTATTTGATATATAAGTCATCTCTACTACTCTGTATCATGTACAAACAAAATGTACTGTATGTGGCAATCTGGCAAAAACCGACAGTCCTTTTACTATTTTACTTTTATGAATGAGTCCAAAAAAGGTTCTATTGTAAGAAAACAAAGACAAAAACACACTCATAATATTATGAAAATTATTATTGGACTATATCATTGATAAGAACAGCAAGCCTAATGCTTGTATCTACGTATTGCACTATTTATGTTCACGACATGTAATATATGTGTTTATTTTATATATGCATCAATGTAAAAAAAAAGTTTAAAAAAAAAGAAATATAGATTTTGACACAGTCCCATCTAGCAAGCCCATTCCTAAATTAAAGAGCAGAGACTTTAGTTTTGATTGTATTCTGTCCTCAGGGTAGCAGTAAGTTGATCCTGAAACGTTCTGAATTTTCTCCCTGTTCTGCAGGAAGTCTATATAATGTATCTACAACTCTTTCTGTAAATTTGCTGATGTTAGCCATCCATTCCTGTCCCTTCATATGCTTTTGCTCAGTCTAACAGATATTCACCAACTATATATTAAATATCCCTTTACTCAATGTTTTCTATAGCAAGGGCTTTTCAGTCTTTCTTGATACGTATATTTAATTTCTGTAGTCTTCCTTTAAATGGTCTTCAGATAATGTCTTTCTGAAGACAGTTACTTATCTGTTGTAATAATGATATTGAATGAGCATGTCACTAAGTCAAGTTTTATATAAAGTAGCTTAACAGCTTTGGAAACAGTTATATTAAAAGTGTGACAATTGAAACATATCCCAGTGTATGTTTAACTAAAATGTTTAAGTGAACCCGTCATGAGTTATAAAAGTTAGGTTAAATCACCAAATACATTAAATACATTATATGTCACGAAGGTACATGATGAATTTAATGTCAAATTTAGAGATATCACTCACCATACCTCTACTTCAGTGCCGCAATTCCTTGTCTTTGTGAGTGTTATTGTTCATGTAACACCCACGTCCGGTCCTGCCGCGCTCCCTTATATAATTTGTCAAACATGTGAACCCTTCCCCAGACTTGGAAAGCCTCCTGTGTGACAGCAACACCCTGGCCTCATTACCGATATCTGAACGGAGTCACATGAGTCACTCCACTCCTATACTCTGTAACCAGTTCGCGTAACGTGGGCTAGGGAAATTCCAGCGCATCCAATGGGAGGTCTTTTTTTGCTTTCATTTCTCAGTCAAATCATCAGCATAGTGTCTGTTTGGCTGAGAAGTGGGAGAAAGACATATTTTTGAATAGGTTTTTCTCCAAATCTATATATTTGCTAGCAAAACTGCCAATACAATGTATATAATAAATTGTATGCTATTCAAAATGAGCAAAAATTGTGCGGTGGGTTACAGGAACTCTTTAAAGCTGCTATATTATACCACCCTCAGAAAATGTTAACATTTCTAAACGCTAAAATCATTTCAATAAGATTCCAATCCAGTAAAAAAAACAGCATATTGTTCCCCAAGAGCCTTATATGATACCTACCTTGAAGCTAGATGCCTGGTTACTGAAATTATAGTCACTTAAAGGGACAATCCAGGCACCAAAACAACTTTATCTAAATTCAGTTGTTATGGTGCAGAGAGGACACTGGGAGCATGCTTACCTCAAGGGGTTAAACGGTTTTTAAACGGTTTAACCCCAATGTTGCCTCCAGTGGTGATCCCTGTTTCCCTCCCCCCACCACCCCCCACCCCATCGTGAGATCCGGCTTCGTTGCATGGCTGAGAGCAGTAACCTGACTCTCTCATCCAATCAGTTACTTACCATTCACAAAACTGGCTTGGAAAGAAATAACTGCTCTCAGCCAGTCAGCGGCGCCCTTGCTCTTCGCTTCCTGAAAGTGACATTTCAAAAGCTGGATGCCGAGCTGGGGGCAGCTGAAAACGCCACTGGAGGCAACTTTTAAACTGTTTGAGAATGGTTTAACCCATTGAGGTAAGAGAGCTCTCAGGTGCCTCCTGTCACCATAACAACTCAATTTAGAGGACGTTTTGGTGCCTGGAGTGTCTTTATAAGCGTGAATCAGCACAAGCAATGCGTCATATGTCATATCTAACATAACATATATTTAAATAGCAAAAGGGTAATAAAAAAAACTTGTTACTGACTTGCTATGTAAAAATGTGTTTAACCTTTAAATTTACAGGTTGATGTGAGATATATATATATATATATGTATACACTGCTCAAAAAAATAAAGGGAACACAAAAATAACACATCTTAGATCTGAATGAATTAAATATTATTCTTATATACTTTGTTCTCTACATAGTTGAATGTGCTGACAACAAAATAAAAAAATGGAAATCAAATATTTCAACCCATGGAGGTCTGGATTTGGAGTCACACTCAAAATTAAAGTGGAAAAACACACTACAGGTTGATCCAACTTTTGATTTAATGTCCTTAAAACAAGTCAAAATGAGGCTCAGTAGTGTGTGTGGCCTCCACGTGCCTGTATGACTTCCCTACAATGCTTGTGCATGCTCCTGATGAGGTGGCAGATGGTCTCCTTAAAGATCTCCTCCCATACCTGGACTAAAGCATCTGCCAACTCCTGGACAGTCTGTGGTGCAACGTGACGTTGGTGGATGGAGCAAGACATGATGTCCCAGATGTGCTCAATTGGATTTAGGTCTGGGGAACGGGCCGGCCAGTCCATAGCATCAATGCCTTGGTCTTGCAGGAACTGCTGACACACTCCAGCCACATGAGGTCTAGCATTGTCTTGCATTAGGAGGAACCCAGGGCCAACCACACCAGCATATGGTCTCACAAGGGGTCTGAGGATCTCATCTCGGTACCTAATGGCAGTCTGGCTACATCTGGCGAGCACATGGAGGGCTGTGCGGTCCCCCAAAGAAATGCCACCCCACACCATCACTGACCCACTGACAAACCGGTCATGCTGGAGGATGTTGCAGGCAGCAGAATGTTCTCCACTGCGTCTCCAGACTCTGTCACGTCTGTCACATGTGCTCAGTGTGAACCTGCTTTCATCTCTGAAGAGCACAGGGTGCCAGTGTTGAATTTGCCAATCTTGGTGTTCTCTGCCAAATGCCAAACATCGGGCCCACATACCACCCTCATGTAGTCTGTTTCTGACCATTTGAGCAGACACATGCACATTTGTGGCCTGCATGAGGTCATTTTGCAGGGCTCTGACAGTGCTCCTCCTGTTACTTCTTGCACAAAGACAGAGGTAGCAGTCCTGCTGCTGGGTTTTTGCCCTCCTATGGCCTCCTCCACGTCTCCTGAGGTACTGGCCTGTCTCCTGGTAGCGCCTCCATGCTATGCTGACATACACAGCAAACCTTCTTGCCACAGCTCGCATTGATGTGCCATCCTGGATGAGCTGCACTACCTGAGCCACCTGTGTGGGTTGTAGACTCTGTCTTATGCTACCACAAGAGTGAAAGCACCGCCAGCATTCAAAAGTGACCAAAACATTAGCCAGGAAGCATAGGAACTGAGAAGTGGTCTGTGGTCACCACCTGCAGAACCACTCCTTTATTGGGGGTGTCTTGCTAATTGCCTATAATTTCCACCTGTTGTCTATCCCATTTGCACAACAGCATGTGAAATTGATTGTCACTCAGTGTTGCTTCCTAATTGCACAGTTTGATTTCACAGAAGTGTGATTGATTTGGAGTTACATTGTGTTGTTTAAGTGTTCCCTTTATTTTTTTGAGAATTGTATATAAACACACACCAAAAGAGATGTGGTGGGGAAAAAAGTGTGGCTGAAAACCCCTTCCACCTGAAATAAGTGGATAGTTAATAAGTTAAATAAGTGGATAGTTAATGTTTTGTTGAGCTCGTTTGCATACGCCCACCCAGAATCCCTTGCAATAGTGAAAGCACTGTTAAAGTGAGATTTCTGTGGTAAAAGCAATCCTCATGACTTGACTGGTGTGTGCAGATTTGTGTTTTTCAAACAAAGCTCCAATAAGAGGTACCCAGTATCCCGCATTTCAGTAACAGGTAAGAAGGTTTACCATTTTACGTTTTCTCTTGAGGCTTCATTCAGCCTCCACGGCCTCATACAGCCCCCCACCTCTCAAAGTGGGTTCTAAACTTCGAGACGTATCTGGTCTAAGATTCCTCACAAATGTCAACAATAATCTCATAATCATAATCCACCGTATTACTACTATATTTAACGGTACATGTTTTGTCATTTCATTTCTACATATCATTACTTAGACCCGTGTCATTACCACAGCTCGCCAAGTCCTACGCCATCGACAACCTACAGGCTACCTGGTTCCCTGCTTTGCAGTATCAGGTATTGGTAATCTTACGGACCAACGTTCAGGTCCCTCAGCTTACCCGAGTTCTTACGTTACGGTATCTCTGATACACACCTACCCATACGTTCAACATTTTTACACTCATTATACCAGTGGCACGCCTCAGGCCCACTAGCATCTTTTTCCCTAAGGTTTCCCGGACCGTGTCCATTCCCTGCAGAAGCAAGAATATATGGTAATCTTCCTGCACATCAAAGAAAGAGGACAAACACTCAAGGTTTAAGTATCTACATACGTTATATCACACCATTCTAAGAGACAAGCCCCATCAGGCTAGAGAACTGGCATTGAGGGTTAGGCGCTGGCCTTAGTTATCCTAAGTAATACTACGGTCCCCCGAGGACTACACCCCACCTCATACATGGAGGTTTTAGCCCAACGACCAAATCATAGTTAGCCACCTCTCTCGCCCTTCTTTAGGGCTACAGTTAAGGCCTCCCAAGTCACGGCTACACGTTTTGAATCTCTTACAGTCACCGAGAGGCCGACATCCTGCCACCACATTCTAGTGGCGACAAAATTCCCTCGGCCCAAATCATAGGTAGAGCCTCTCTCCGCCACTTGGCACTAGCAGGGCCTCACCTGCCACTTGGTTCTAGGTAAACTCTTTGCCTCGGCACTAGCTAGCAGGCCAGTTCTCATCCACACCTCTAAGACACATTACTTATCCAAGTCATTTTTTCTTTTTCAGAATGTCACAAGTATCCATCCCAATAATCAGTCAGCTGTTGGACGGAATACCCAGCACGCCAGTCTGGCATGGGTCTCCAAAGGAATCCCTCACCCCTTCTACCCTCAGTTCCTGGTACATTCCAAAAATATAAACAGAGCTCAGCACAGTGGTATTCCCTCCCCAGCCTCTACCAGTAAGGCAGAACTAAGCAGGCTCACGACGGCTCAGACCAATGTTCCCAGGCCCGGCTCTAGTTCACAAGGGCCGTCAGCTTTCTCCTCAGATTCCAATCAGGAGACCCCAGTCGCTATACTGGCCAGCCTCCAAATGATTAACAGGCTGATAAATGGAATCGGCTATAGTCACACCAGGTGTCTGTTTAAGCCCGGCAGGCCCTCACCTGGCGATTTCGGTCATACAGTCTGGCTTACCCCTCATTTCCCTCCCCGTCCCCCACCACCCACTATCATTACTCCATCCATCTCACCGGCCCACTCTGTTCCAATTTCCATGGAGAAGGTAATTCTCGATGGAAAGGACGTTAAACTAACATAACTACTTAACTACACAAGACACCCTTCAGTACTAAGGTTACATTCATGGCGACATTTCAGTAGTCCTAAACAGCCAGACCACGACTTAACAAAGCTTTCCATTCCTCTGTTTATCATTGCCTCTCGCATAGAGTCAGCCACTTCCACTTCTCACCACTCCTTCACCCCACGCACTAGTCAGGGAGGCAGCCAGAGGGACTAGCCGGACTGACCATTTCATTTCTGGGGAAGCCTTGGGTGCACTATTCTTTGATTCGGGGGTATGCTATTTCACAACATGCAGGGTTTTGCACATCTGCTCCAGAACCCACACCTAATCCACATACGCTGACCGTCTGTCCCCTAAAATACGCCCAACTAAGGTTAACATTGATATCCTGGAATACTATCTACATTTACACCCAGCTAGGCATCTGGTAGATTCTGGTGCCGGGTTTCTCACTGGGGTTCACACGGGCCTTATCGCCATTCCCACAGGTACAGTTGTATGCCCTAACCTATTATCTGCACCCTTTGACCCTCTTATGGTGGACCACCTTCTGTCCACAGCAGTCATACGCTGGTTTCACGATCGCCTCCTTCCGGTCTTCACACTTCTCATCTTGGTGTACCATTCTCATCGAGGTAGCCATGCACTATACCCTATAATACTGATCATAGACCTCTTCCACACCGCACTCTACATCCATTCCCAGCATCAAACTACCTCATTCCCACTATGAAGTTCTCACTGCACAACGAAAATCGACCATGCCATACAAGCTATCACTTCAGTAAGTAGTAAGGCTTGGTTGAGCAACGCCTTTAATCTACTAAAAACAACAGAGAAACTTTGAATTTAACAGGTGTTTACACCCTTTAAACCCTCAATTTTCACAAGGGTAGCGCTAGGTATAAATATAGAAATGAGTGAATACGTGTATATAGTGCTTAAAGGCACTTACCCTCTATATCACACTTGTATTTTCATGTACATATAGAGAGAAAAAATAAAAATAGAAAATATACAAATGATAGTGTAGTATATCAAATAAATGTCTCAAAGAATTTATGTGAGTTATAAGTTTGAATAAACTCACATTTTTTAGAGCCTTTTACAGTTGTAAGGCTCTAAACTTCCAGACGTCTGTGTCTTTTGGGTAGATCACACGACCCCTCTCTCAAGGCAAAAAAGCGTATGTTCCTCTCCACATTATACAGAAAAAGACACAGATGATCCAATCTAAGTGTAGTGTTTTGAATACTGATTATATCAATATAAATAAAATACAAGAGTGCTCTTGTTTAGAGCCTTTTGATAACTGGCTCTAAGTATATAAGCCTAGTGTCAGTTTGTGGGGTGACACTGCCCCTCTCTGGATTAATCTACTACCTATTCACCCTGCTCTATGGCACCTGGCCTATGTTCGGGCAGCCATCCTCACTAACCATTTTCGTGGCTGATTTACACGCTGACTTGGCTGGCAGCAACCTCTCAGCTCTTTTTAGTCTGCCTTTACATTCCTGGCATCCACAACACAGCTTCTGACGCTCTTTCACGCTTAGTTTAAGGTCTTCTTTCAGGCACCCCCTACGGCCCACTACATACCATCCAGAATACCACCATTCCATGAGCAAATCTTGGATTAAGCACACAATTACACCTCGTACAGTTACGCACACTTCCGCAGTTTCACGACTACTCTATCACTCACGCTAGGGCTTTGTATATTGTACCATGTCACAAGTAGAGTTTGCTTGATTCATGACTCTTGCAGTTAAACTATTGTAATTTTTGCCTCTTCCTCTAAACCTACAAATCAAGCATCTTATTTATACCTCCTATGCTGTCACTCCGTTTTTTACGTATCCAAGGTCAGCCAAACACTATCAGTACTAATCCATTACTTCACGTCTAAACCTTCCATTAAGGTAAGCTACATCATGGCTTCCTTCGCTGGTCTCTCTTTTTCACAAAAGTGCTGCATCAGCAGCTTCAAGCTCTTACACCCCAGTCTAAATCACTAAGTGATGGGGCCACAGGTAATCCTCAGCTCAGTTACATATATACCTCAATCAGAGTAAAACTCCTTACAAGCTTTCAGTACACAAGCTGTATAAACTTGCAATAAAGTGTGTTTTTCTTTGAATCCTCTTTTGCCCTCTTTTACAGGCCTACTCGTACGTTGGTTTTGTCACAACTCAACCAACTTTGCTTCTCCTTCCACATTCCATTACGTATTAGATAAGTTCAGAGCACAAGTTGGAAGGCCATTTGGCCTGAATTTGTGGGAGGAGTTATGATCCTATATAAATCCGACCCCCCCTACTTACCTTTGTCGTGCAAGCTGTTTGTCCCTACCCACCTACACCTACCTATATTTATTAACAATTCACCTTGTGGGCCCTCTTTTACAGGCCAACTCGTACGTTGGTTTCGGCACACCTCAACCAACTTTGCTTCTCCTTCTACATTCCATTACATATTAGATAAATTCCGAGCACAAATATATATATATATTATCATCTTCAACTTGTAAATTAAAAGGTTAAACACATTTCTACAAAAAGAAAATCAATTTCCTTGGGACCTGTGTTCAATTCATGGGCATCTTAGAAAAGAAAAAGGAAAAAAAATCCCCATACTCACTAAGCACTGGCAGTGTATCTATTGCTTCAAGGTGACTGCAGCTTGCAGCATGGGAGGTGGTTTTCAGAATACGGTATATTGATTGTCCTCCTTTTGGTTCGAGTAATACAGCTTGGGAACAGACTGAGGATTTTCAGTAAAATTAGATCATTCGTTCTAAATCTTAATTGATTACACTGCAATCATTGATGATGTCTAGAAAATAAGATACACTGTGTTTGATGAACAATGAACGTGCCCTTATACATCACTGTGGAATTTGCTAGTATTAGTGTAAATAATAATATTAAACAGGATTAAAATAATACAATTAATTTTGGCATACTTTCGTTCTCTAGGTCTAAAAGGAGACACTGGGGATATGGGATTGCCAGGACCACATGGACCATCCGGCCCTCCTGGAGCAAAAGGTTATAAGGGAGACAAGGGTATGTAAGTGTGTTTAATGAACATGAATTTGCATTGAGTCAAAATACTTACCCCTGGAGGGTGAACAGAATGGATGGTTAATTGATTTGTCAAAACGTCAAATTACCACTTCTTTCTTACAATATTTCCTGAAGTATCTCTGGGTCCTTTGGCTGGACAGGAGGGGAGTGTGCATTGCATGCTAGCAACGTGGCCATGCTACAGGGAGACATATGGGCAGCTGGGGGGTAAGGAGGGAGGTGAATAGCTGACTCTGCATTTCTCAATCATGAAGTTCTCTACAAGCAATCTTCTGCTGCCTTTCAAATAGCCTAAGGATAGGTCGGTCCACTGAGAAATCGCCCGGTTTACTAGTGGACCACTCCAGTGCTGGGGACTAGGTACTTGTCCCAGAGATTTTGCCCTTTGTACCTCCAATTCTGGGTGCTATCTCTAAATATATCTGTAGTTATCTATCATCTATCTATCTATATATCTATCTCTCTCTCTATATATATATAAATATATTTCTCTCTATATATATCTCTCTCTCTATATCTCTATATCTATAATACAACTGTAGAAAATACCTGCACTACAACTTAACAAAAAAATGATACTTGGTGCTCTGATGGCCAAACAATAAATAAAAAAATATATATACCGGCACTCCAAGGGTTTACTGTAGGATTTCTTCTTTATTCCACAATCATTATCGATGTTTCAGCTCCTGCATGGAGCTTTCATCAGGATACCTGATCAGGATACCTGATGAAAGCTCCATGCAGGAGCTGGAACGTCGATAATGATTGTGGAATAAAGAAGAAATCCTACAGTAAACCCTTGGAGTGCCAGTATATATTTTTTTGATTTTCTATATCTATAGTAGCCGTATTAGTCCAGTGATGCAGATGTAAAAAACAAAAAAAAATTGTATCTTGTAATACCTCTTTCAGATTTAAACTTTTTTATTTTGTTGTATGTGCATAAACATGGGTAATAGGGGATGGTACAGAAGGAAGGGAGGAAGGGGGTAGGGGATCATAAAGTCTCGAGTCGCAAGTTCCAATAACAGTATTCTTTTTCTTATGTGGCTATCTAATACATCGGCACTCCTGCTCTGTATTAGTTTTAATGCATTTAGTACAATGTGTCACAGTGTGGCTTAGAGTAGTTCAGCGTTCTAGCCTCAATTCAATTACCATACCCAGTAGGCCTTCCACTTTTCCCACGCTATATCAAATGCCTCAGTATGTTTGGTGGATATAAGCAACATTTTCTCATACGTGTAATATTGCTTAAGTTTATCCAGTATGTGTGATGTGGGTGGCCATGTGGGCTGCTTCCAATGCGTGGCTATTTGGTTTCTAGCTGCCATTATGGTGAGCAAGAACGGTTGTTTGTGTGCGGCCTTTATAGAGTTGGGTAGTTTTAAAAAAAAAGTCCTGCTTGGACATCTAGGGATGGCAAGTCAGGATCCACCTTTGTGAATACTTTGTTTACTGTGGTCTACAGTGGTTGTATATCCCTACAGCTCCACCATATATGTGTCATATGGCCATCCGCTTTTCCACATCTCCAGCAGTTACTGGGTACTGTGGGATAAATTTTATGTAGACTGCCAGACTGGGCCGCCACCAGAAATTTTGGGGCCCCTAACTGAGCTCAGGGTCTGGGCACCTGGGGGCCCGCCTCCAAAACCGACCACAGAGACCGCCTCCAAATCCCGCCCACAGGAATACACTCACAGACACAAACACATTCACTGATGCAAAAGGACACAGATACACACACACACACAGATACATACTAACAGACACACATACTGATACGCATATAGGCATACATACTGACACACACATACTGAGACATACACACATATACAGACACATAGGCGTACATAGTGACAGACACATACTAACATACATACAGACACACATACTGATACGCATATAGGCATACATACTGACATACACATACTGAGACATACACACAGGCGTACATAGTGACAGACACATACTAACATACATACAGACACACATGCATAAGGACATACAGACACATTCATAATGACATGCAGACATACATACACTGACATTCATACACACATAATGACATGCATACAGGCATACAGACATGCATAGAGACATACATACATATAGACATACATACAGACATACATTCATACTGGCATACATACATTCATACAGACAGACAGACATTCATACAAACATAATGACAAGCATACAGCCTTGAGACATGCATACAGACATACATACATACAGACATACATTCATACTGGCAAACATACATTCATACAGACACTGACATCCATACATACACACATTCATAATGACATGCAGACACACATACACTGACATTCATACACACATAATGACATACATACATTCATACAGACAGACATCCATACATACAGACATAATGACATACATACACAGACATAGACATACATACAGATATAATGACATACATACACACAGACATAGACATACATACAGCCATACATTCACATACACACACTCAGCTCATTTTCCAGCCACCCTCCTGTCTCTTACCTTGTCTTTGCAAGAGAGTGGCTGGGGCTGATGGGACTGGGAGTCGGCTAGCTCTCCCTCTTCATTGCCGGGCGTGCGCTCCTCCCGCGTGGAGTGAGCTGGGAGGAAATGACCACTTCCTCCCAGCAGAACTTGCGCTGTGGCAGCATTTTTTTTTTAAATCCCCCATATCTTCAGGGGCCCGGTCAGCGCTGTGGCCGTGGTATTGCACGACCGGGCCCCTGAAGATATGGGGCCCATTGGATGGCTGGGCCACCCGATGGGCCCCATCAGTGTGCGGGCCCCGGTGGAACTGCACCGGCGGTGGTTCCGCCGCTACACATGGGGCCCGGGCCGCTATGACAACCGCTATGGTTGTCACCCCCTGATGGCGGCCCTGCTGCCAGACGTCAGGTACCAGCGGTATACTAGCTTTTTATGTGCTTCTATGTGAGAATAACATTGAGTCTGTCCCTTTAGAGCCGAAAGGGAGTTGGACCATTCTGTTTCGGTCCACAGTGTCCCTGTCTCAATTGCCCACTGGGCCACAAAGGAGGGTGTTGGGTTGGGAGTACTCTGGACGATATTCCTGTAACAGGGAGAGAGATATTCCTGTAACTGGGTCCACAGTAGGTCTCTCAATCTCCCTCCCCAGCAATTTCCATTTTCCATGTCTACCCTGTAATACCTTTTTTATTGGCCTAATGGAATTTTGTAATGACAAGCTTTCGGGAGAACCATCCTTTCTCAATTCTAAAGCATCTATCTATCTATCTATATATATATATATTCATTTGAAAGGAACATGTAGATCTCTCCATTCCTGATTCCAGGAATTACTGAAGGATTCTATGCTCATGACAATTTTACTTTAAGTGTACGTTTGAACAGTTATTATACTAAGATATGCTTTGCAATTTACCAGTGTTTTATACTTATTGAGCGCTGCAGGTAAGCATACACTAATGAGTCATTTATGGTAGGTAATCGCCCTGTATAACAATTTCAGAAAATCATTATCTTTAACCTGTTTGATACTTTGATTGCAAGATATGAGTGAAGTATTAAATAAGTCTCTGGCACCTATGATGTTAATAAAGAATTAGAAAAATGAATATGCAAGTGCTGCACTGGTTAAAAATACAATTCTGTAATGGTCTCTTCATTTAACCACTTGAATACCAGAAAGCTTAGCAATGCTCAGCAATCACATGCACACAAACGGTTAATATATACAATTACAGTTGTATTTCTGCAAGTCTCTTTAGTAGAGGTTATTTTTGTTCTGCTGGAAGCATTTAGTAAACCACAATCTCGGATTATGCCTTCCAGTATAGAAAACGTTAGTTACTTAATAGCCTTTACAATTATAGTTCAAAGCCAAACTCCCAACTTGCAATGCCACAAGTGCAATGAAATACCCAATACTGACTATGTCCAGAGGTAATGATCTCATATATAACAAAAAGAGAACTGCACTAATTGCAGCATTACAGTGTTAATTACTCAACCAGCTCTAGTTCATTAACTGGCATTCTTCTTGTTCATTATAGCAATGCAGAATACACAGCCCACACAACTGCATGAACATAAAAAACCTAACAGGGTTTGTAAGTCATTACAAGTATAGTTTACTAGAAGAAAGGTTCTCCATCATCTAAAATGAGATTTAAAGAACATTCTTAAAAAAAAAAAAAAAAAAAAAGAAGCATTTCTGAGTTTGATTAGCATGTCAATAGTTTGTCTTTGTGCTTTCCTCTATTTATCTGCGTGTTTCTGCTTACATGACTGTCTCTTTATTTCAGGGTATCTCTGTTATTTCTCTGCCTGTCTGCTTGCCTTCTTCTATCTCGTTCACTCTCTTTATTTACTTACCTCTCTACATGTCTGTCTGTCTATATCTGACTACTTGTATGTACCATCTCCATGTACCTCTCTACCTTCCTCTTTCTATTTCTGCCTGCCTCTCTCTGTCTGTCTCATGCCGCATCTTCTTTACTTTTTCCTCCCTTCTTTTCTCTCTGTCAGTCTGTCTGTCTCCCTTTCTCAGCATACCTGACAGTCTGTTCACATAAGAGATGATCTAAAACATCTCATGTTCCCTAAATTCCCTGGTAAAAACACCTAAGTGGCGTTATTTTGTTGAGTAGTGAGAAAACAAGCAGCCATGAGATGTCTTTTAAAAGCCCCAACATCAACACAATTGGAACTGGCAGTGCATTTGTCTTTTATGACTTTTCAATTGCTGCTAGAAGAAACTCTGATTGAAATAATTTGGTTTACTAAGAATGCAAGGCAGTACTCGTAAGTTGGGCTGAGCAGTGCATCCACCAGGGGTTATTCTTCATAATAGATCTGCACAAAATACAATTGTATCAACAATTCCCATTCACAATGGCTGGCCTCTTTCCACTGGTACGTTTTACAATAACTGAATAGAATTCTGGGCATGCCTAATCAATTAGCAAGAAAACATTTAACCATTTGTTGTTGAGAGAATGATGTAACTGTACTCGCTGTAACCAGGCCTCCTTAAAACTTTTATCGTATATATAAATGATTCCTCGTTAGTTGTATTGTACTAATAAGTGCACTTGGTATGGTATAATATAGTACTTTCATTCACCAGTGTGCAGGGCAAAGCACGAATAGGGAGCAAATGGAGATATATCTTCGTGCTTTCTGTTGCGGGATCACATGAAGATTAAGATGTTCGAGTTTAGATAGCACTGAGATCCCCTTACACAGGTGACAATGCTTAGAACATTTGACAGATAAAATATAAGATTATGTGCCGTTATGGAGTTGGGACATTCTGCTGCATGTTAGCAGAATTTGCTCTGTGTTTCTAACCCTCTTTTTATTCATAAATCCAGGAACTGTGGACAATTGAGTGCAGCTTTTAGACAAAAATATCTGCACTAAAGGTACAGGATTATTGCCTACTTTTACAGTTATTTTACTCTAAAACACACAAATCTTTTAAATCTAAAATTCTATCAATATCTCCATTTTGTGAATACCATACTTAAACTCATTTTAGTGTCCTTTTTACTGAGAGCTGAGTGACAGACCGATACAATTTGGTTGTGAACATGTGGCTGTTTTGACCAAATGTAACCTATTTAGCTGTTCATGAATATTCACAAAATTTGCTCTACTATTGCTGTTTGATTACCTAATAAAACTGGCAACATCTCTATGTATGCACTGACAAATGAGTTGCAGCTAAATTTAATTATTTTAAATAATTTCCCCTAATCAAGTCACCCTCATATAACCCCAAAACTCCATATACAGTTGCAGGAAAAAGTATGTGAACCCTTTGGAATGATATGGATTTCTGCACAAATTGGTCATAAAATTTAATCTGATCATCATCTAAGTCACAACAATAGACAATCACAGTCTGCTTAAACTAATAACACACAAAGAATGAAATGTTGCCATGTTTTTATTGAACACACCATGTAAACATTCACAGTGCAGGTGGAAAAAGTATGTGAACCCCTAGACTAATGACATCTCCAAGAGCTAATTGGAGTGAGATGTCAGCCAACTGGAGTCCAATCAATGAGATGAGATTGGAGGTGTTGGTTACAGCTGCCCTGCCCTATAAAAAACACACACCAGTTCTAGGTTTGCTTTTCACAAGAAGCATTGCCTGATGTGAATGATGCCTCGCACAAAAGAGCTCTCAGAAGACCTACGATTAAGAATTGTTGACTTGCATAAAGCTGGAAATGGTTATAAAAGTATATCCAAAAGCCTTGCTATTCATCAGTCCACGGTAAGACTACTCTCCCTAGGAGTGGCCGTCCTGTAAAGATGACTGCAAGAGCACAGCGCAGACTGCTCAATGAGGTGAAGAAGAATCCTAGAGTGTCAGCTAAAGACTTACAAAAGTCACTGGCAAATGCTAACATCCCTGTTAGCGAATCTACAATACGTAAAACACTAAACAAGAATTGATTTCATGGGAGGATACCACAGAGGAAGCCACTGCTGTCCAAACAAAACATTGCTGCACGTTTACAGTTTGCACAAGAGCACCTAGATGTTCCACAGCAGTACTGGCAAAATATTCTGTGGACAGATGAAACCAAAGTTGAGTTGTTTGGAAGAAACACACAACACTATGTGTGGCGAAAAAAAGGCACAGCACACCAACATCAAAACCTCATCCCAACTGTGAAGTATGGTGGTGGAGGCATCATGATTTGGGGCTGCTTTGCTGTGTCATGGCCTGGATGGATTGCTATCATCGAAAGAAAAATGAATTCCCAAGTTTATCAAGACATTTTGCAGGCGAACTTAAGGCCATCTGTCTACCAGCTGAAGCTCAACAGAAGATGGGTGTTGCAACAGGACAATGACCCAAACATAGAAGTAACTCAACAATAGAATGGCTTAAACAGAAGAAAATACGCCTTCTGAAGTGGCCCAGCCAGAGTCCTGACCACAACCCGATTGAGATGCTGTGGCATGACCTCAAGAAAGCGATTCACTCCAGACATCCCAAAAATATTGCTGAACTGAAACAGTTCTGTAAAGAGGAATGGTCAAGAATTACTCTGTTGTGCACGTCTGATCTGCAACTACAGGAAACGTTTGGTTGAAGTTATTGCTGCCAAAGGAGGTTCAACAAGTTATTAAATCCAAGGGTTCACATACTTTTTCCACCTGCACTGTGAATGATTACATGGTGTGTTCAATAAAAATATGGCAACGTTTCATTCTTTGTGTGTTATTAGTTTAAGCAGACTGTGATTGTCTATTGTTGTGACTTAGATGATGATCAGATCACATTTTATGACCAATTTGTGCAGAAATCCATATCATTCCAAAGGGTTCACATACTTTTTCTTGCATCTGTACCTATAATATTAGTAAGTTAAAAATGTATTAAAAATAATATCAGGAAGTATTACTTTACTGAGAGGGTAGTGGATGCATGGAATAGCCTTCCAGCTGAAGTGGTAGAGGTTAACACAGTAAAGGAGTTTAAGCATGCGTGGGATAGGCATAAGGCTATCCTAACTATAAGATAAGGCCAGGGACTAATAGAAGTATTTAGAAAATTGGGCAGACTAGATGGTCTTATCTGCCGTCACATTCTATGTTTCTATGTCTCGGTCACCCCAACCCCATATTCTCCTAAATCCACTATTATCTAGCAGGGAGTTCTAGTTCAGATATACTTTATCTGAAAAATGTTTACATGAATTCCATTCGAAATACCAAGGACCCATTCAGCTCACTGCAGTTTCAGTTTGGTTGGTAGTGAATAAAATGATGCACAACTGGATTTTATCTGCGGACAGAAGTGAGTGAAGCCATTTAGTGAATAGATAACACACGTGTTCAAGTATGTATCTGTATAACTTGTGACATTTTATGGATAGTATTAATTAATTATACCAATACATTTTTCTGTTCTGAGTAGGATCAGTAAATATTTGTCTCTATTTAGGGGAGAAAGGGGAGCATGGGGAGCAAGGACCTGGTGGAAGCCCAGGAATTCCAGGAAGGGCAGGAGAAACAGGTAAATGATAATGAATGATACACAATTATGTTTGTATGTTTCTCATTTTGCTTCTCTTGTAATGAAACCATGCTCCTGTGACCTCCTTTCAAATTGATTCCATTGAAGGTGAACTATTCCCAATGGAGCTTTCTCGGATACATACCTTGTGCAGGCAGGCATACATTGAAAGTCATCTGTTTGATGTTCACGCAGACATGCTTTTGTTTTAAAAAAAAAATGCTGTTTAAATAATTGATTTAACACTTTATTCGCTGCAGGAGGTGTGTAGCACATTGACGCACTTGTTCCCTCGAGCAAGAAGGTGATAATATCACTTTTAGTATTCTCAATAACTACAAAGTAATCATAAAAACACAGATGCTTGTCGGGTATGCTGCTAAAATTGGTACTATTTAAATACACTTTAATTACGGCAAGCGCGTAGACGATGTACACCTGTCACCAGTGAACTAGTACAACATTTATATTATATTTGTGTTTGTTCCAAGCGTAACCTCCTAACTTGAATTAAATTGCCTTGGCTTGATTCATTAAATTTACCATAACCTTTTTCTTATGTATGAAATTGTTATTTTCTGTAGAGGTGTGATAAAAGCTAAGGAGCCTGATTTTAACCCTTTAATTAACAAGGTTAGACAAATCCTTTCTTATCATGACAGTCCGGATGTGACACAGTCCCGAAGAGCTTAATCAAATAATGCAATCTTATCTAGAGTAAACAATTCACTCTTCTACGAGTAAACAATCCACACTTGTAATCACAGGATATTAACGTCAATACGAAATAGAAAATATGTCATGAGTGACGCCAAAGCCTCAGTCATTTTACAATTTTCTTGTTATGCCTGCCCACTAATGTACTTTAAAGGTACCTATGAAAATGTCCATATATACTGAAGTAAAAGATAGTTTTGCATCCTACCTGGGGTAAAACAAATATTTGTTCTAATCATTTTTGATTATTTTTATATATTTTTAGGTGAAATAGGTGCAAAAGGTGAAAAAGGAAATCTTGGACTTGCTGGTGTTAAAGGACAGAAAGGAAACAAAGGAGATATTTGTGAAAATGGTACAAAAGGAGACAGAGGAGAAAAAGGGGAGCAAGGTTTTATAGGTGTAGATGGAGAAAAAGGAGACAAGGGTGAGAAAGGAGATATTGGTGATAAAGGGTATTCTGGAGATATTGGAGATAAAGGAGATATGGGAGAGAAAGGAGAAAGGGGATTAAAGGGGGATAAGGGGATTAAAGGTGACATGGGTTTTAATGGAATAAATGGTTTAGAAGGTGGACGTGGTGAAAAGGGAGAGCCAGGCATGAAAGGGGAGAAAGGAGAGTTGGGTCTCCCTGGTTTAACTGGTCCACCTGGACCTAAGGGAAATTATGGCAGCAAGGGAATTCGAGGAACACCTGGAAAAAAAGGATCGAGGGGATTAAAAGGATCAAAGGGTGATTCGCCAAAGCCTATAAGGTCTGCTTTTACTGTAGGTTTATCAAAGCCTTTCCCAGCACCTAATGCACCTGTAAAATTTGATAAAATATTGTACAATGAACAAGAAGAATACAACCCTTCTACAGGAAAGTTTAATTGTACCATATCTGGTACCTATGTGTTTGCATTCCATGTGACAGTTCGAGGTCGCCCAGCTCGTATCAGTATTGTTGCCCAAAATAAGAAAATTTTTAAAAGTCGTGAAACCCTATATGGTCAAGAAATAGACCAGGCCTCGGCCATGTTGGTGTTAAAATTAAATGTTGGGGATCAAGTCTGGATGGAAGTTTCGAGAGATTGGAATGGTATTTATGTCAGCAATGATGATGACAGCATTTTTACAGGATTTCTGTTGTACCCTGACGATCCTGTTGAGACTGAATTAGTCTGATAAAGAAAGTAAACCTTATTATATAGATTAGTTGTTATTTTTATATAACAACTCTAATTATATAGAAGGGACAGAAAAATGTAAAAGTAGAAATATTGTTGAAGTCAGTATTTTAAACAGTGGATGAGTCTAAAATTACTGATCATTACTAAAAAATGTTAATATAAGGCTTGTTTAAATCAGTATGTATGTACCATTTAAGATCTGCTAGACATTTATAACTTATTGCCAATATTTGTAATAATTCAATGCTTGACTCAAATGGAAGATTTTATATTAAATCAATGATTGCAGCAGGGGAGTAATCATGTAGATAGTAAAACTAGCTGTAATAGTTGCTTAATATTGTGTACAACAAAAATCACTAATAAACATGGTTTATGGAAGAATGAATACACCTGTCACCTATTAATGTTTTAGTAGTTATGGTTGTGTAACAAGTTATAATATGTTATTAGTGAGAAAACTACCCTCACTTACAAGAATGGTAAAATATGTGTAGCTTGATTCTTACACTGGATGCAATTAGAAATATAAAATATAGAACAGTAATTAAGAGACTTCAAAACAGATTCAATGTGCACTTTTAGAGGTAATAATTAAAGGGCAGTTGGAGGAAATAAAAGTTCATACAACATCTTTGCAGCTATGTTGAACATCAGTCCCAGTCAAATAAATGAGACTTGTGCCGTATACAGATATTTTCATAAGAACTTGCCCTTCATGAAGCTTCCTTAAGCATCTCATCAGTAGTAAGTAGTAATATATAATTATTTTTGTTAATTAATTTGCTTGTTGCCTTTTCATAAAAAAAGAAGCCAAAAGTTTCTGTGCTTTGTAATAAAATATATAAGGCTACGATGGCCAGTGAGCAATGGATGTGACAATTTTCTACTCAATTTTTCAAGACCAACTGATAAAAGATGCAGTCTTGAAATCCCATGGGAAGAAATGAAACATGTGATGCCTTAGGATGCACATGAAATGATTCATTGTCTAATCTAAGAACGTTGTAAATACAGCAATGATTCATTGCTTTAATATTTCTTATTGGCAAGGGTCACCTTTGAGGACACATCCATAGAAGGACCTATGTGGACTCAAAGATAATGTAAAACAACAGTCACACGTAATTATCCAGTTGCTAAGGTATAGCTATGCATAAAAAACACAAGCCAACTTCTAACCTACCTTGAAATCTCATGTTCGTTATCAGATGTTACAAGTGTGCCATTAATTCTTTGAAAAATAAAAAGCAATTGATTTGCTGTCTGTTTGTATCTGATGTTCTAGTCTTGTATTTATCAACTGAACTTTATCAAAAGTTTTCTCATGGTGATGTGGATGCTTGCTAAGCAGTACAGTCATGCTGCTGGCTTTGAACCTACTGTCCAAACGTATAAAGTACATAGAAAGTCAAATTATAGCACGCTGCACCATGTACGGCACCAATGCTCCACAGTAATTCTGGGCTTGCAATTGTTGATTTGATGATATGTGATCACTAAAATATTTTAAAATAGTTTACTGAATGAATGCTATGTGCCTGTGCCTACTTTGTATATTTTATTTATGATAAAAATACAGACCACCCAAAACATTGCATTGTTGCTGGATTGGGATTTAGTTATGAAGTTGTCTGTTTTAGTGATCTTTTAATTGCACTGCAAATCTAAAAGTTTAAATTCAAATCACAATGCATCTGAGCTGCCATCACAAATCCCTTAAAAACAATGGGTTGGCCACCTACTTAGATACAGACGCATCCCCACATACACAGCTACACACACTTATACTGCCACATTCATATACTCTTCCAGAATGCACACCAATAAACACTGTGGGCACACATACACAATGTCCGTAACATCACACACATGGTTACATACGCATATAGATGCACAATATCAGAAACACAAACTGTCAGACACACACAGACACAGTCAGACACGCATAGGCACATATGTAAAAACACACACTGTCAGACATACAGGCATGTATACACAGCCAAACACACTCACACACACACTGTAACATATAGACTCTAGGTACCATGACTATTTTAAATCAGTGAAGTGGTCATGGTGCTTGGGGTAACTCTTTAAGTCAGGGCTGGCTAAAACATAGATCCCTAGTTGATAAGGCTGGCAAAGCATCAATGGAGTTCTACATTAGTTACAAATTTCCATTTGGGGATTGCTGGTCTCAGATATTGAAATCTCAGATGTGATACATGAAGATTATCTTGTTCACTCAGAACAGAATGCTTTATTCAGGAATTTAAAATGAAACCGTTATGTATAATTATGTGAGTTAAAATGATTTTTTTCAAGATCTTGTGACCTAATTAGATCTAGTTGAATTAGGCCTCATTTTAATAATTTGGGATAAACCTTTCAGAAGTTAAAATCAAGTAGTGAGAATTGATCACGAGAAAATACTCTTGCAAACAGCTGATTTACATGCTCTAATTGATTGTGAAATACATAGAGAACAGCCAGAAGGTTTTGAGGTGAAATCCAAACAGAATGAAAAACTACTACTCAAGTTGAGCTAAACATTATATGGTTTGAAGCACTTGGGATGAAAGTGGAACAAGTTAATACATGACCTTTTACGTGAAAATGAGTTTAAACAGAATCCTGCAGACCACTGTGTGTAAAACAAACAGTATGGAAATGAAAAAGTGATACTGAAAATATGGGTAGATGATCTGTTATAGGTGCCAATAGTGAAACAATACTTAAGGATGTAAAATAAATGCTTACAGCCAAATTCAAGATGGAAGAATCAAACATTTTCCCCAGGCAATGACTTTGAACAAAGAGTCGGTCTAGGCAAGATGAACCAAATGAGATACAAATCAAAGATTGTGGAAAAATGTTATTATGACAGATTAAAAAACAGCAGAACAACCTGTGGTCCCAGCTAAACATGTGATGAGATACTCAATGCATATCATTGACTATAACTTATTTTACAAGAGGTGTAATCAAGACTTATAGTATACAGTGATGCTGATTGGACCACTGAGGTGAATGATAGAAGACTTGATATTGCCTTTGTCTTATAGAGAAGAGTCAATTGATTACATTCTAGTCTAAGAAACAGCCTACAGTAGCTTTGTCCTCGTGTGACGTTGAGCACATGGCTTAAGCTGCGACCACACAAGAAAGTTTATACTTAATGCAGTTGCCAAGGGGAATGGACAATCAATGTCAATATGCACCAGTACAAGTCTTTGATGACAATCAGGAGGTAATAGATCTTCCAAGGAATCCAGTTTCTTATCAAAGATGCAAGCATATTTATATGAAATATCACTTTATATGACTAGTGATCAAAAGAGATGTGATGGTTCTTAATTAATGCCCAGTCGACAGGATGATAGCAGATATCGTGACTAAGCCAGCAACAAAATTAAAATTAGAAAAGTTCTTTAGTTATTTATTTGGAATGTAAATCTTTTCCAAGAAATTTTTTATTGTGAGCAACACATATGAAAGTAACTGGGGGATGTTGTAGATGTAATCCCAAGGTGACCTCAATGTATGCCCTTGATGGTGGTTCAATCAAGTTGTTGCCCTGCCTCTTCCCCAGCGTGGAGTGTGGAGCAATGGTGTGTGGGTGCTGTGTTCCTCAGTTATTGTGTGCACTTGCCAGTTATCCTAACCTCAGCATGCAGATTGCAACAAATATAAAAATATATTTATGTCCACTAAATGTGAAAAAAAAAAGAATACAAATGTACCTATGTTGATAAGTCACAGAATGTTTCCAAGGGATAGTTCAACCAGCCTCTAACTTGTAGCTAATTTCGCTAATGTGTCAGGATGTATATTTCCAGTAATCACAATTCCCTATTAGAATGTGACATAAAAACAAAATAATATTTAAATACTCAAAAACCTATACCATAATACAAAAATTCTAAATGCATTCATGGAACAAATATTGAAGGTAATGTAAACACCTTCAACAGCATATAATAGTTGTATATCAGTCTGCTTTTCTTAAAATATTTGGTTGTCTAAACAAAGTAGGCAAATATGATAAATGTCGGAGTTACAATAATGATCACCCAAGCAGATATTAAAGCTCAGAAAACTAAAACCAAAATACAAAAGTGTAATAATAAACAAGTAATGTTATACATGGTTGGTTCCAGGGTCAAAACGAGTGAAATAGGTGGAAGTAAAAATTATTATGCACATAGTTTTTTACAGAATGACTATAAAAATAATTTATAGTAACGAAGCGAGGTATGACAGATGTGAAAAAAAAAATAAAGTGAAATTTATGGGGTCTGTTTAGGAACCAGTGATTTCACACTAAAATAGTTGAAAAATAAAATCTGCTCTATTAAACTGAAGTTGTATTCTATTTTAGCTATTCAGCCCATAATTTTACATGGTTTAATGCATCATAGATCACTGTTTAACTGTTTAATAATGTATAGAAAATGTTTTGTACTGCTAATAAAGCTTTCTTCAGTATGGCTTGTGAAAACTTCACTTCATTTTTCTTTTCTCGTTTTTCCGGTAAATAGAGGAATGTGCAAGCATGAAATACCACGAGCACTATCTTTTAACTTACTAAACCATGGTAAATCAATTGCACTAGAGTATCCGGGGCATACATTTGTCACCTGAGGTGTAGAGAGATGTGTTGGAGGTGAACCATGTAAATCCAAGACTGTCATTTTTAAATGTACCGCCCTAGGCTCTAGGCCAGACGTCTCCACTGTGTCTGCACTGTGATTGTCAGTTTCAAACATTTTAGATTGGCTTGTTAGACAAATCGGCAGCACTTTAGAAATAACTCAAACAGTTTTGTTTTCATTCTGTAAGAGCAAATTGGACATATCACACACTGTAAATTGTAAAACATTTTTATTGTTCTCTTTTCTAACCTGTGGATTGAATGTGTCACTGTTGTTTCCTAACATCTTATCTGTGAAATGTTTCCGTTTGATAGTCAGTCTCATCATGAACGTTCATTTCTCTGACTTTTATTTCCGATCTAAACTCCATTATACACATTCTTATCTGACAGCTAGGGGACTAAAAATAAACCAACAAAAAAAACTCAACAACAATGCCATATTTCTACAGCGATGATCACCTAAGTTAGGGATTTCAGCTCAACATTCACGTATAAAGCAGACAATGTTGAAGGTCAACAAAACACTAATTTCTGTCTAAACAGCCTGACAACTTATATGCCACTAATTTGGCATTTTTACTCCACTTTTTTTTTTTTTTTTTTTTAACAATCAGTTGACAAAACAAATAATATAATTTGTTTTGTGTGTTTTCTTATTCGCCAGAGTGGTACAATACTAGAGTTCAAGACAACAATCTGAACAGCATGCTTTTTTTTATACTATAAATGCTGCTTTTAATTTACACTACACAGAACATCTTAGTATTCATTTATGTTTTTCTTAACAGCAATTATATAAACTATTCTTATTCTTAATTAAAGTTATGCCACTCTTGAAAATTGTTGATCACCACTGTGAATAATATTAGGAATATGCCATAACTTTACAGAAATGGTATTTGGATATTTGTTTTAAAAGGAATAAAGCAAGTTGGTTTTGAAGTTATCACAAATCATTTTAGTTAATAGAATTTAAGTAATTATGGTGCTTGGACTAACCCTTTGAAAAGACACTTTATGCACTTCACTTTACAGGGGATATGCACAGCTAATCAATGTCATTTAAATATTGATAAAATTGATAATGCTTAAATATGCTTGATATGTGAAAGTGAAACTTCTACATTCATATTTATGGTGAATAGGGCTGGTTCAAAAATCCCAGCTTTGGCCAAACCACATGAAAAAAAATAATTTGGATAATTTGGAGATATAATCTGTTGTTTAATAGAACCATAACCTCTAAATTTTATTTGAAAAACAATCTCTGTATACCTAAGCTCCCTCCTTCGATCCATAGCATGCATTTAATGGAAGATGCTTAAAAAATTAGAGCACATGTCATGGAGGTACCCACTTTGTTTAAGAAGCTAAGTAAGATCAAGAGTCACTGCATATCCTGCATATTAAAGGAACACTATAGGGTCAGGAACACAAACGTATTCCTGACCCTATAGTGCTAAACCCACCATTAAGGCGGCACCCAGTGCCGTTAAAAGCATGGAAAACTCACCTTATTTCCAGCGCCGTGCAGGTCTGCTGGCACTGGCCCCGCCCCCTTGGTGCCATCATCAGAATAGTTGATTTTTAGCCAATCCAATGCTTTCCAATGGGAAGAAAGCATTGGATTGGCTAAAAGCAGGTCCAAATGCTGTTTTTGCCAATCAGCACCTCCTCATAGAGATGTAATGAATCAATGCATGTCTATGAGTAAAATTCAGTGTCCCCATGCAGAGCATGGGGATGCTGAACGGCAGATCTGCCTACTGTGCAGCACTGAGCCAGGAAGCACCTCTGGTGGCCATGTGAGAAGTGGCCACTTCGAGGTGTCCCTAGGGGCAATGTGAACACTGCCTGCAGTTTTAATCACTTCATCCCAGTGGGAGTGGGGCCCTGAGGGACGTGGGGACCTAATAACCCTATAGTGCCAGGAAAACAAGTTATTTTTCTGGCACTATAGTGCTCCTTTATGTATAAGATTTACAACAGGAAATCCAAATGTTTTATTTATTTATTTTGAATTGTTTTGCATAGATTGTTAAAATATTATCCTATAATACATTAAAAAGAGAATAGGTTAAAGGGACACTCCAGGCAGCCCTTTTTACACACCTCGTTCCAGCGCCGGGAGCCTCGCGAAGCAGAAATAGGCAGGTGCGAGCAGGGAGCAATCAGACGCTTCCATTCCGAAGCGTCATTGCTCCCATGTGCGCATGCACGGCTTCAGCGCACATGCGCACATACTTCCTAGGGCGGCATTCATTGGGGGCATGTGCGCGGTGTGCGCGGCCGCGAGCTGACTGACAGCTCGTGGTCTTTGCCCGCCCCCTCTCCTCTGCTGACAGGCAGGAGAGAGAAGGTGCGCACACAGTGCCTTCTCTCTCCTGCACACGTCAGACGTATTTTAATACATCTGACGTGTACATGGCCTTTTTAGGGCCATACATGATAGGAAGTCCCTCTGGAAGTGACGGCCACTGGAAGTATTCCTATCAATCAATGTAAACACTGTATTTTCTCTGAAAATACAGTGTTTACATTAGATTGCCTGCAGGGAGCTATAGATCTCACCTGAACAACTACATTAAGCTGTAGTTGTTCAGGTGACTGTACTGTCCCTTTAACACTAACCTGGAGTTAAAGGGACACTCCACACTCCACACTCCTAAAACAGCTGAAATGCTTTATATGTGAAGTGTGTCCTCTTTTTTCGTTTTACAAAAAGTGCATATTTCAGTAGAAATTGGCACTTTTTTGAAAATTAGGTCAAACAGGGGGGATAGAGGTAGCGCCAGAGAATATAAAGACAGATGTATAAAAACGTATATATAAAAAAAACAAACAAAAAGCAAAATAATGTCCAAATGTAAGTCCTAATGTAAAAACTTGCCGGAAGATAAAACCTCAGATGATCAGGGTAGTTCTTCTAGAATGGGGTCAGATCAGAGTGTTCTTAGCAGCCTTATATGAAATATGTTTTATGTTATCCTGGGATTTTCTGGGCCAATAGGGCTAATTTTGTATCCTTCATCCACTTCTACCTTTTAAAAACTTCTGATTTATATGGCTGCATTTATCCTTTTCTCCCCTTTGTCCCCTTGAACTTGTCCCTTCTCATCTTATCAGATCTCTATTCTTGTCTTGAGTTATCCATAACACACATCTTTAACTGCTCTCTTTCTTTCAGTGTTGTCCCTGCTCCCCTTAAACATGCTGCTGTAGTACCCATCCTAAAAAAGCCATCTCTTGAACAGTCTTCCCCTTCCAACTATCACCCAATATTCCTGCTCCCTTTTTCTCAAAACTTCTAGAAAGACATGTCTTTACTTGTTAGGCTTGCTTCCTCTATTCCAACACTCTCATCAAACCTCTTTAATCTTGCTTCCACCCCCTTTACTCTACTGAGACTTCCCTGATTAAAGTTACAAATGACCTAATTATCGCTGAATCAAAAGGCCACTACTCCATACTAATTCTTCTTACCCTTTTTTGACACTGCCTTCTTCTCCAAGCTCTTCAATCCCTCCATCTCTGTGACACTGTCCTCTCGTGGTTCTCCTGCTATCTCTCACAACGTTCTTTCAGTGTCTCCTTTTCTAACGTCACCTTTTCCTTCATCCTGTCTCAGTTTGAGCCCCCAGAGACTCTCTTTTTGGCCCCCTTCTATTCCCTCTTTATACTGACTGTCTTGGCAAACTCATTAATTCCTTTGGTTTCTGTTACCATCTGTACCCCATCAACACCCTGATATATCTCTCCTTCCGTGATCTCTCGCCTGCTATCCTACAATGTGTCATTGCTTGCCTTTCTTCTATCTCAGACTGGATGCCCTACCACTTTCGGATACTCAATCTCTCTAAAATAGAGCTTCTTATTTTCCCTCCTCATAATACAGATGGCTGATGGTAACTTCATGAGCCAATCCCTGCAAATTTTCTGTCTTGGTGTTATCTTTGATCCTGGCCTCATCTTTGAGCCTCAAATCCAGTCGGTTGGAAAAACCTGTAGATTCCACCCTAAAAACATTACGTGCATCCACTCCTTTCTTATGCAAGATGCTGCCAAGGTTCTTGTTCATGCTCTGTTAATTTCTCACAAGGATTACTATAATTCTCTCCTAATTAGTTTCTCCAGAAGCCGCACTGCCCCACTGCAATCTGTAATAAATGCAGCTTCCAGGCTGATCTTTCTCTCCTGTCGCTCCTCCCATACCTTACCCCTTTGTCAATCATTACACTGGCTTCCTGTATCCTATAGATGTCAATTCAAAATACTAACCCTTTACCTATAAAACTCTAAACAACTCTAGCCCCTGTTGCATTCATACGTATGACCCTTCTCAGTCTTTCTGCTCAGCGGGTGACCTTCTTCTGTCTGCTCCTTTCACTCTCACTGCTAACTCTTGCAGGACCTTTCACTGGTGGATCTTTTCCTTTGGAACTGCCTGCCGTCTCCCATCAGACTCTCCCCTTGCCTTTAATCATTTAAGAAGTTCCTCAAAACACATCTGTTTAGAAATGCTTCCCAGGCCTCCCAGAGTAACTTCTATGTCACAAATCTGTCTCTTTCTCTTTTCTGAAGAGTTACAACCTCTAACCTCCAGTTCTGCTACTTTTTCACCTTATTTGTTTGCTGTCCCCCTTGATGCCCTTCCTGTTGTGACTTTGTACTGCACTCCTTTAGACTGTATGCTTGTCTGAGCAGGGAACATCTACCTATTGTTCCTGTATCATTTTGTAATTGTCTCATTTATTTATTTATTTATAAAATATTTTATCAGGAGAGATACATTGAGATTTCTCTCGTTTCAAGTATGTCCTGGGTCCACAAAACATTGCATTGATACATTAGGGTACAATAAAATACAAAAACAATATTAATACACAATATATGCAAAAATTAACATAGAACAGGTAGAAAATATATAATCAACCATGACACGTGCATTCTGTTTTGAGGTATGTAGAGAGGGATCTCTTAAAGGACTTTAGGCTTGGGGAAGATTTTAAAGTGTGCTGGAAGTCGTTCCATAATTGCGGTGCTCTGTAGGCAAAGGAGGATCGGGCCGCTTTCTTTTTGTATTGAGTTGGACTTAATAAAGTGCTGGTACTGGATCGAAGGTTATAGGAGGTGGGAACAGCCGAGGAGAGCATTCTGCTCAGGTAAGGTGGGAGCTTCCCAGAAAAGCTCTTAAACACAAGGCTGGAAAGATGAAGGGTGCCTCTGGATTCCAGCAACAGCCAGTTTAGTTATTTTAGCATGTCACAGTTGTGGGTCCTGTAGTTACATTGTAGCGCAAATCGACAGACCAAGTTATACAATGTATTTAGTTTATTAATGTGGTATTGCGGTGCTTATTGTTAAATTCCCCCCTTCCATAATATAGTAAAGTGTTGCGGAATATGTTGGTGATGTATAAATACCAATAATAATAACAACAACAAGTTCGATGCTGATATTGTAAATCTCTCATTTTTGGAATTCTTTTCATGGTACATTCCGATATTCCATAATTCAAGTTCTATATTTAGTTTTAAACCTACATACTTATTTATCTCTATACTGGAATTCTGTTTTTGCCCAGAAACAAGCTAATTTTACTCTGAACAATGAACACACAAAGACTCATTAATCTTCATATGCTGTACAATTTAAAATCACATTCTTTATTGCAACAATTTACTTCTGGGCTACAGGGATGTCTAGTTTAAAATTATAGCTGCTGTGTTATCCACCTCA
Organism: Pelobates cultripes; assembly: GCA_933207985.1. Classification (NCBI taxonomy): domain Eukaryota; kingdom Metazoa; phylum Chordata; class Amphibia; order Anura; family Pelobatidae; genus Pelobates; species Pelobates cultripes. The sequence goes on from OW240913.1 coordinate 95,682,470, forward strand.
CATCACTGTTTCAAAGCATCTTCTGGTCCTAAAATTGTACAACTACAGAACCATCTCTAGATCCAGACAGAGTCCCTGCATCAGTAGGATGTACTCCTGCCACATTAAGTTATAATTTGCAAATTATTCACACACAAAATGCTGCAGGATACATACTGCAGAGTATAGACATACTTATAAAAAAGTGATATTTAAGAGAAGGTAGATGAAATAAGATAATCAGTAGAGCACAACATGTTACTGTTCTATGTCTCCAAAAATGATGATCTAGAAGAACTTATTTCCACTTCATATGTATGACATGATGTGCCGTTCTTGATTGCGTGTCAGATTTTCAAATGTATTAAAAAGCCAGTCTTGTGCAGACAATGTGCTTTAAGATTTGAGGTTATATTGCATTACTACATACAATTTGCAGCTTTTTCCTTTTCCCTTTGCATTCTATGAGACGGATTGTATTTAGTGATCAGATTAAATTTTTAAAGGTTTGTAGTCTCACACAACACGTTCTAAAAACTTTACATGCATCATTTTACATCATCCATAAAGTTCTATATGTATGTATATATTATCCAAATGCCTTAGGACCTCTCTGCAATGCTGGGTCTACTGTCACCCTGTGTCTCTTAGGTCTTGACAACAGTTAACTCCTCTTCAGGAGATCCCTGCAAACACATTAATATATAATCTGTCTAAAAAGTACATACAATTGAAAACTCAACATACTATAATACCGAAACAATGTGCTATAATAGAGTGCAGCAAGGTTCCACATCAGTGTTTGTCAATCCTGTATTTAAATGGTAAGCACTGCCCCCTGTAAATGAATTTCTCAGAGTTGAGACTAAATGCATATGAATACAAATGTTATGATAGGAAAACAGCATTTTAGAGAGCAGCAGTAAAGGAATATAGGAAAAAAAGTAACAGATCAATTTACCCACTGGGTTAACGATTAGACAAACTGCATGTTATCAAGGCAGATCTGGCATATCACCTGCCACAAAGGAGTTAAAACCAAAGAATCATGAATTTACATCATAGTGAGTGAACAGAAAAAACACATATAAGGACAGGGCCTTGCAAGAAGTTTTGCAACCCTAGGTAAAAATATTATTTGCTGTCCCCCCATGTTGTGACATCACAATGTCCTACCCATATGATCTGTCCATGTCATGACATCATCCATTTTTAATACATTTAAATTAATCCAAAGGTGCTTCACATTCATATACACACACTCATGCACACACACAGCCACATTCAAATGCACATTTATTTGATTTGTATTGAAATCATCATTCCTGGGGTCCCATGGTTTGCTGCTTAAGATATTGTGTAGGCATAGGGAATGTAATAGGGGTCAGGGGAGTAGTGGGGGTAGTAGTAGTGGAGGTTAGGGGCAGTAGTGGGGGTTAAGCTCATGTGTGGGGTTAGAAATAGTAGTGGAGGGTTAGAGGCTGGTTAGGAGCTCTAGAGAAAATTAGAGGCTAAAGTTGGGAGTTAGAGGCTGAAGTGGAGAGTTAAGACATCTACTGGGGGGTTACAGGCAGTAGTGGTGGGTTAGAACTTGCAGTGGGGATATAGGGTCAGTAGTGGGGGGTTAGAGGCTGAAGAGGTAGGACCTGCAGTGGGGGGTTAGGGTCACATGGTAGGGTTAGGACGTGTAGTAAGGGTTTGGGATGTGTAGTGTAGGTCAGGACTTGAAGTGGGGCATCAGGGGCAGTAGTATTGGGTCTAGGAACTGTAGTGGGGCTTAGAAGTTGAAGTGGGGGTTAGGGGTTGTAGTGGGTTAATACAAGGCTAAGAGGACATTTACAAAAAATACATATATATGTATATATATATATATATATATACATATATATATATTTTTTAATTAAGCAAAAAATAAATAAAAGGTTTCTTCCCCTCCTTGAAGTTTAACTTGGGCCAAGGAGGGGGAAATCCTGCTCTAGTGATCCAGTGGGAAATGCAGCATGTCTGCACCTCCAGTGGCAATGCTCTAATACAGTAGAGGGATGGCTTGTGGTTTGGGACCCCATGTGCATGCTTATCCTGTGGAGCCCCAGTGAGATCTCATCTAAGCTGCTGCGTAAGTGGACTAATGGAAGCGCAGGTCCTGAATAATGACAACCTAGTGGAATGCCCCATTTACGTATGCAATGCAGACTTTCATAAACTGGCACATTTAATCACCTTTACATTTTTTTTTAACATAAGCTGATTTCATGGACTGAATTATTTCAGTTTGTATGAGGATCTTTAATCATTCAGGACATACAAAATCATGTTCCACTGGGGACTTCAATAAAACCTTGACTATTCAGATACTAAATGTAGCTTGAGAACCAGTGTTCTAAAAAACACCAACAAGAATTGTTTTGAATTATAAATATAAAGTTAGGAATCATAATTGGAGCATATACTTTAATGGGGTTAACAGCTGAGCTATGTAATACATACAGAACAAAATAGGTTAATTATAAATAATATTAAATTAAGCAACAAAATAACTCAATATGATTTTTCACACCAGTCGGCACTTTGCTCCTATTTTAACACCAGTAGTTAGAACATCTTGTGATTTTAAAGGTTCTGTGACCACAGAGCACCTTGTGAATGTGCTGATTAGCTATAGATGAGAGATCCATAAAATAAAATTAAACCTTAAAAAAAGAGGTGTAACGAAACAAAGCAGTGCTGACACTACACATCACAAAGTAAAACACGTTAGGTTCCTGCCTTTAATATTTATGTTAAATGTAATCCCTGTTACTTTGTTGTCTCACTTCACTCTATTCTTTTAGATTGTAAACTCACAGGTCATCTCCCTCTTCAGTTCATATAAAACTGTTGGAAGCTAGGTTTTAGCCTCACGATTACAGCTCTCTTTAACAGCTTGTCCAATGGTGTATTGTATTGTCTTTAATCTCTCCCTTTGATTAACGTGCAATTGTACAATGCTGTGGAATAGACTGGTGCTTTATAAATAAAAGTTATGATTACATAGTTTCATAATTAAATAGGCTGAAAAGAGACATGCGTCCATCATCCGTTCAGCCTTTCTTACGTCTGATTTTGCTGTTCATCCAAAAGAAGGTAAAACACACGGGTTGAAGCACATTCCAATTTTTCAACAAACTAGGAAAAACTTCCTACTGAGTCCAGAAAAGCAGTCACATGTTTTATTGGATCAAGAAGCTATTTCCCCACAAATTAAAAATCATATCCGTGAATTGCTATTTCTGTTTAAACATCTGTGAAACCACCTATTTAAGCAAAGAATTTAACATCCTTATTGTTCTTACTGTAAAAAAGAACCTATCAGTGTCTATCATAAAATCACAACTTATTTTCATGTGCATGTCCAGTTTACATGGTTTCAATGCTTAGCGTACTGCTGGAATGTATTGTGGTAGAAATAAGACCACATATCAGCTGAGGTCAGCAGAATTCTTCCTCACTCTCCACAGGCATAGACAGATTGAGCTAGAACCCATAGGAATGGAAACTGGTTGTGATCAATAACTGACAGTAGAAGATAAAGCTCTGGATATACCTATATGGTCTTCTAACACCCAGTCTAGTAATTTCCTATTCAGAGAAACTGCATTAATGCCTTAAGCATGCTTCCAGGTCCTGTTTGCAAGTGGCATCAAAGCAGGATTGTGTGGTATTCAACCACAAGTCAATTATGTTTTTTATTTGTTCAGGAAAATAGTGTGGGACTCATCTGTTTTGCACATCCCAGGGTGTTCTTACTCTATATCATGACATTGGACATATTTTCATCCCTAACAAAATTAAATGCTATGCAAGCAGAAGAACAGCAAAATGCAAGAAAGAAAATCAATCCAATATCATAGAAGCTGATGAAGGAACAAGGATTCTGACCATTTCCTACACCCTAAACCCTAGTTCACACCAGATGAGCCAGATTATCATATCATTTCATCTATATTCACTACACCAGTGGTTCCCAAAATGTGTGCCACAGCGGGCCACGACGGGCACACAGGAACACCATGACGTGAAATGTTTCCCTGCTGCTATGATCATAGCACCGGAAAACATTTGTGCTGAACAGGGACACTTTAAGACCAGGCCCCAGTAGTGTCGACCAGCTAGGAGGAAGTGACAGCCTGTTACTTCCTCCCAGCTTCTTGCAGAGACACAGCACTAGAGGGAGGTGGCAGTTGCATAGGCATAGTCAGCATGAGTGGAGGGGAGAGGAACACGAAGCAGGGCCAGGACTCCAATCAAGCCACCCTCCTGGACACAAGTTAAGCTAACAGGAGGGTAAAAAATATGACTTGTATGTGTTTTTGTGTATGTCAGATTGTGTGTCAGAGTGTGTGTGTCAGTATGTGTGTGTCAGGATGTACATCTGTTTGTTTGTGCATCTGTTTGTGCACCAGTGTGCTTCTGTGTTTGTGTATATCAGTATGTGTGTCAGTGAGTGTGTGTGTGTGCACACATATGTGTGTCAAGATGTACATCTGTGTATGTGCATCTGTGTGTCAGGGTGTTCATCGGTTGTGTGTGTATGTCGGTGTATGCATGTGTTAAGGTGTGTGTATGTGTCAGTGTCTACGAATCTGTCTGTATGTGTCAGTGTGTTTATATATATCTGTATGTTAATGTGTATGTATATCTGTATGTATGTATGTGGTAGTGTATGTGCATACATCCAAGCAGTCAAACACCAGCACAGCATACAAACACACTTCTGCAATCAAACACTAATATTACATACAAACACACTTCTTCTTTCAAACTCCAAAAATGATATACAAACACACCCCTTCACACAAACACCAATGCTACACACAAATGTACACCCACATTTAAAAGTGAACATTACATTCAAACACACCCTTGTATTAAAACACTAAAATGATATGCAAGCACTCCTTCAAACACAAACACTGTACATTATATACTAAAACGCCAGTAAATGCTACAGCACTGTACAGATATACAACCTAGAAATCTGTTTTGACTTGGGGCGTCTTGGAAATATATTGAAATATTAAGGGCGCCTTGAACCTAAAAAGTTTGTCAACCATTGCACAACACCATTCCTCTCTTTATAGGAAAAATTGTAGTCAGATATTGTGATAGTAGAGAAACAATGGCTGTCAATGTAACGGCCTATTTTCAATCTAAAACGTAAAGGCATAACGGAATTATTATATTTGGAAAGTACATTTATTTTTTTCACATGTATTCACTTTGTCTTTTTAAAAATGTGTATTTATTGTGTTTTGTCACCTGATTGCTTACCATCTGTGTTGGAAGACTATTATGTGCAATAAAAACATATTCCAACAAAAAGAAAATATATATTTGCATTGATATCCATCCATTTCTGATCTGTTTCACTAACTATGTTTTTTTTGTCGTTTAGCTACTCACTTTCTTCAGAAAACAACACGCGTTTATACTTTGATAAATCCTTTGCATGTCATGACTTCTCTTTCTGTTCATCCAGGCTACTGAAACTTTACAGTCTTTGTATTATGTATAACTTGTATCATTATTGAGACCTTCCACCATCGTATTGCCATTCTTTAATGGTGAAAGTAAGAGATTAAAATAGAACCATTTAAAGCTGTCCTTTGTATGAGTATATAAATAACAGATATATCTCCTCAGTGGCAGCTGCATAAAAATGCTGCTTGGCCAACTAATTCAGTATATACAAGTAATGATGCACATAGCTGATAGGTAGCTGCTGGAGTAAGAAACAGTATAATCAGTGGTGCTGACAGAACAGGGTACGTAACTGAGTCTCCAATGAATACAACTACATGACATAATGCTTCAATATTACTTACAGCAGCAACGGGCTTCAAGGGATTTAGCAATGCAGCATACACACAGCTTGGTGAGATAACAATATATAGAATACATACATAAAGCACAACCACGACACGACAGTAGAATGAGGCAATTAAATGTAATTGGAAACTGCCAACAAAGGCAGAAGGTCTTGAGCCAATTCTTGAAGACCAGCATTAGTAGATGATATGAACATGATCTAACTGAGTCCAACAGACATGGATATCTTTTTGTTTTGACCTCCAGTCATCTTTGTTAAATAACACTGAATCTAATGACACAATTTGTAGAGATTTATTTTGTGTGCATGGACAGTATGGACTCCTTTAATCCCCACGCTAGTTTAAATGGATACACAGGCATTCTCTAAATATTTGTCACTAATCCAGCACTGCTAAATCATCCCCATTTTGATTTAATAAATGACCAGGAAACAGAGGATTTTAAATAAGACGCAATCTGAAAAAACTAATTCTGTACAGACATTTACATTTTTTGTTTAAATAGTATATTGAGACGATTTACACATTGCTGTAATAAATATGAAAATACCATTTTCACCTGCAATAAAATTATAAAATTGTATATTACCAATGATAAAATAAGAATTACCAAAAGCCAAATACATGATAACGGAAAAACACAAATGAGTAAAACAACTATTTATGCCTTAAAAAAAAAAATAAAAAATAAAAAATATATATATATATATATATATATATATATATTAATGTGTCTTTTTAACAACACATTGTGTTCCTTATATGTGACAACCAGTGGTGACTGGTCTGGTTTACGGGTGATAGTGTGCTATCTCCCCCCGAATTGTTGAGGTCTATCCACTTAACCCCATGAGATGCCATGTTTAAAACCAGCTGCATCAATAAAGAGGAGAATAGAAGCTGCAGATAAAATAATGATTGACATGTTATTTCCAACAAATACTTACCAGTAGCCCTTACATTGCAAATAAATTTGATATTTTTATGCAACAAAAACTGAGGCGGGAGGGGTTGTCGTTCCACCTGCCCCTATGGTGTAGGTTCCACTGGTGGCAACCTATATTATATTTTAGTACATGTATTGCTGGATTGTAAATGTAGCGGAGAGGCAGTATGATCCACGATATCTCTGCTGGGTAACAGGAACAACAAAGGATAATCCAGGGAATCAGCATATAATAATCCAAACAGCACTGCAGTAACCCTTCCTTCCCAAGAACTAGACGACACATAGGCTGGGAGTCAACTGAGGTTTTAATCACAGGTCACAGTATTTATGCAATTCCCCATGCAAGGGGTTTCCAAACTGACATTACAGGGGTTGTACAGGAGGGGACTACATGGGGGACTTACAGTACCACACATTTCTCCCATCAGGCACCGCTGCCCGAGAGGGACCATCCTCCCAGAATGCACCGTTAAGGGGATTATCCCCTCGTGCAGCAGAACCGGCAATTCACACAAAAATCTACAACTGGTATAATATACGGTGGATTTACACGAATGGACGTTCGGTAGATAGCTGGGGTCTGGGCGCATCATTCGTGAGATTGCCGCTCAGATCCCAGCTAAAATAACCGAACGCCGCACAGAAAACACATTTCTTTCCAAACCCACGAAAAGAACCGATTGCTTTTAGTGAACCTGGTCCTGAAACTCCCGAACGTCCTGGAGGCTCAGCGGTGTTCGTGCCGTCGAATAACTGTTGGTAATGCTATGCGTTCGACGACACGGACCCGCTGAAGAACCAGGGATCCAAGATGGCCGACCGCCGCATGGTCGGTAGTCGAACGACGGCCACCCAGGAGAGCCTCTAATAACCGATTGCAACAATGTTGCAATCGGTTAACTAGCGCCACACGCCTCTAAGTGTGTGGGCTATTAGGGGGTATCGCATTCGTTTCACGAACGGCCCTCCAAAGTGCCGTTCGCGAAACGAACGGGAATCCCCATACAAACCGCCATTTGCATTCGGCGGAACAGATAGGTACAGGCAATGCAGGGAATACATGAAGCAGGCACATACAGTTACAACGCTCTCTCTCCAGACCTATAGGCAACCCTTAAAGGCATAGTGTCCAGTTATAGTCCGAGTGGCTAGGTTTGCCACAATGCTCCCCCAGAACCAAGCCGGCATACACAGTCTGATCCCAACGGATCGGCTTGGGGATGTCCGGAGGAGTACTCACGAATCACGGCTCCAAGTCTGTTTGTCTAGACAACCCGTCGGCGTTGCCATTCTGCTTCCCAGGGCGGTAGTGGATAGTAAAGTCAAAAGGCTGCAGCGCCAAACTCCAGCGCAGCAGCCTGGCATTGTCTCCGGACACCCTGTTCAGCCACACCAACGGGTTGTGATCCGTGAGTAAAGTGAAGGGTTGCCCGTATAAGTAGGGTTGCAACTTCTTGAGGGCCCACACCACAGCCAGGCACTCCTTTTCAATGGCGGCGTAGCTTACTTCCCTGGGTAAAAGTTTTCGGCTTAGGTAAGCTACGGGGTGCTCGCCGCCATCGGGTCCAACTTGGCTCAGTACTGCTCCCAATCCAAACATAGAAGCGTCTGTGTGGACGAGAAAGCGTTTAGTTGGATCAGGAGCAGAAAGTACAGGAGAGTTAACCAGCGCCGTCTTGAGCTGTTGGAACGCCTGCTCACACTCTGGGGCCCAGACTACTAACTTAGGGAGGTTCTTGCGGGTCAGGTCTGTGAGGGGTTTGGCGAGGGCGCTATAGTTGGCCACAAACTTCCGGTAGTACCCGGCGGTCCCTAAAAAGCGAGCACTTGGGTCTTGGTGCGAGGGGTAGGCCATTGGGCGACTGCCTCTATTTTAGCAGGTTCGGGTTTCTGTTGCCCACTCCCTACCCGGTGTCCCAGATACTGGACTTCCGCCATACCGATATGGCATTTGCTGGGTTTTAGGGTCAGTCCGGCCTCTCGGATTCGGTCTAGAATGGCTCCTATGTGAACCAGATGTTCGTGCCAGGAGTGGCTGAATATGGCGATATCATCTAGATACGCGCAGGCATACTCCTGGAACCCATCTAACAGTCTGTCCACCATTCTCTGGAAGGTAGCTGGAGCGTTTTTCATCCCGAATGGCATAACCTTAAACTGATACAGGCCAAACGGGGTGACAAAAGCCGACTTAGGGATGGCGTCTTCCGCTAAGGGAATCTGCCAGTACCCTTTGCACAAGTCTATAGTGGTTAGGTATTGACCCCTGGCCATCTTGTCGAGGAGTTCGTCTATTCGGGGCATGGGATATGCGTCAGAGGTCGTTTTATCGTTGAGCCGTCGGTAGTCTACGCAGAAACGGGTCGTCCCATCCCGTTTCGGCACCAGTACTACCGGGGAGGCCCAGGGGCTGTCCGAGTGCTCTATTACTCCTAGCTGAATCATCTCCTCAATTTCCATGCGCATATTTTCCTTGACTGCTTCTGGAGTGCGGTAGGGGGGTTGGCGCAAGGGGGTCGGATCTAGCGTTTCTACCTTATGGGTAGCCAACGGGGTATAGCTGGGTAAATTGGAAAACGTGGCCTTCTTTTCCTGAAGCAGCTTTTGTACCTGTGCCCGTTCTTGGGTATTTAATCTTTCTCCTAACTGTACCTCTCCCAGATCTCCGCTCTGGCCCTCTTGGTCTAGGAGATCGGGTAGGGGTAGGTTATCAAAATCTTCCGTGGCAGGGGCACAGATTGCGGTGACTTCCTCAGTACGTTCGTGGTATGGCTTGAGCATGTTCACATGGAGCATGCGTTTGCCTCCCACGCCGGTAACCGGGCCGATCACATAGGTGGTGTCACAGATCTGTTCCACCACCTTGTATGGGCCCTGCCAGGAAGCCTGCAGCTTATCTTTGTGGACGGGTCGCAGGATTAGGACTTTCTGCCCCACCTGAAAGCTGCGGTCCCTGGCTCCCTTATCATACCATCGGCGCTGTCGTTGTTGCGCTACCTGGAGATTGTCTCGGACGGTCTGGGTTAGCCTCTCCAGGCGTTCCCGGAACTCGAGCACATATGGTAAGATAGGGGTGCCATTAACGGTTTCGTCTCCCTCCCAGTGTTCCCGTATCAAGTCAAGAGGTCCCCTCACTCTCCTCCCGAATAATAATTCGAACGGAGAGAATCCGGTGGATTCTTGTGGCACTTCTCGATACGCGAACAGTAGGTGGGGTAAGAACCGCTCCCAGTCCTTTTGGGTGTCCATGAACGTGCGGATCATTTGTTTCAGGGTTCCGTTAAATCGTTCACAGAGCCCATTGGACTGGGGGTGATATGGGGAGTTGAGGATTTGTTGTATCCCACATATTTTCCAGAGCTGATGGGTCACTTCAGCAGTAAACTGGGTGCCTCTATCGGAGATAATCTCCCGGGGAAATCCTACCCGGGTGAATATCCTCATCAGGGCTTCGGCTACCGTTTCTGCGTGTACGTTCGTTAGGGCCACTGCCTCGGGATACCGGGTGGCGTAGTCCACCACAGTTAGGACATACTTCTTGCCGGAGGGGCTGGGTTTTGCGAGGGGACCTATAATGTCTACTGCCACCCTACTGAATGGTTCTTCAATGATGGGCAGAGACCGTAGTCGGGCTTTGTATCTGTCCCCCTCTTGCCTACCCTTTGGCAGGTATCGCAGGTCTGACAATACCGCTTAATATCCTGGGAAATACCTGGCCAAAAGAAATTTTGGGTCAGCCTGTGCTTGGTCCGACTGATGCCTAGGTGTCCAGACAGAGGGATATCATGGGCTATGCGTAACAGCTCTAACCTATACTTTCGAGGCACTATTAGCTGTTTAATGGGCAACGGTATTGACCCGGACACTACCTTCTCTGCGTGCCGATATAGTAGCCCTTTGTCCCAGATATATCTTTCCCCCTCTAACCCCGCTTGATTTTTATCCATGCGGTCTTTGTACACCTGTAACGAAGGATCTAGGGCTACTTCGGCCCCGAACTCTATGGAAGTGGCCCAGGGCAGGATAGGGGGTAGGGGAGGGTCATTGCTTACCTGAGCCTCAGAGTGTTCGAATGGTGCAGTGGTGCGGGCCTGTTGCCGGGTCACAACCGGGTATGCTTCTTGTACGGGGGGCTGTGGAACAAAAGCCGAAGTCAGCTCCCCCAAATCGTTGCCCAAAATCACATCCGCTGGCAAGTCTTGCATCATCCCCACATATACATTCCCGTGCCCCGCTCCCCAATTCAAGTGCACCTTGGCCGTGGGTACTTTGTAAATGGCTCCCCCAGCCACCTGTACAGCCACACAGTCCCCCGTGAGCTTGGGCTTGGGTACCAGATGACTGCGTACTAGAGTTAGGGTAGCTCCCGAGTCACGAAGTCCTTGTACTTTCCTCCCTTCCATGTGTACTTCCTGGCGGTGTCCTTGGCGGTTATCGGAGGCAGCCTGGATAGGGTTCACCTCGTGTAGAGTACCGAGGGGTTCCTCCCGGGTCGTCCCCAACTCCAGATTTTGGTAGGATTCGGCCTGTAGACAGTGGACTGCGGCACGGTTGCTCGGGGCGGCGTTATTCCAGCTGGGTCGAGGCCGGTTCCGTGGGCAGTCTCTCTGGATGTGTCCCTGTTGGTTGCAGGTATGGCACCGGATTGGTGGACGTGCTGAATATCTGGGGGGGTAGGAATTCTGGTTTACCCCTGGTCGCTGGTACGTTGTGGGGCCCCCTGGAGGGCTGGCCGTTGTAGGGGGGATGGTGGCTCGGGTGGGTATGGGTTGATCTCTCCGATTGTCCTGGAAATCGTCTGCCATATTAGCCGCTTCCTGCAGGGTGTGTGGCTTTCTGTCCCGGATCCAGTTTTGTAGGTAGGTCGGGACGCCATTGAAGAATTGTTCCAGTACCATTAGCTGGAACAGACCTTCCAATGTATCAACTTGGGCGGCCTCCAGCCACCCTTTGGCAGCTCGTTGTAGCTGGTGCGCCCACTCCACATGGGTGTCCTTACTGGGTTTTTTAATGTCCCGAAACTTCTTTCGGTATGCCTCTGATGTGATGGCATACCGGGCTAGGATGGCCCGCTTTACTTTAGCGTAGTCTCTACTATCCTCGTCTGGTACTGCCCGGTACGCTTCGGCGGCTCGCCCAGATAATCTCCCCGCTAGTAGGGGTACTCTGTCTGCATCATTAATTTCGTGCAGCAAACACAGTCTCTCGAAATCCTGTAAATAGTCGTCAACGCCACCCTCTGTCTCCACATAGCTTTTGAAGGCTTGATATGGGATTTTGGTTTTCCCTGGGAAAATATGGACTGGCGTTGCGGCTCTTTCTCTGGCTTGCTGGTTTCCTGGCGGTCCCCTAGCCATAATGTACTCCTGTACATCGGCGAACAGCCGGTTAAACATTTCTGTAGATGGTGGTTCAGGAAATAAAGCCATTCGTGCTCGGAATTCCGCTGTAAATTCGTTGTTTTGTCCCTCCATTTGAGGTGCTGCAGCAGCTGCGGCTCTGTCTCCTTCCATGAGCTCCGTAATTAGGACAGCCTTTGCCTTGTTACTGGCGATTGCTCCTCTTGCTTCCAGCAGCTCCTTTAATGTGCTCCGTTTTAGCAGGGTGTAATCTGTTCCCATTCACCTGCTGTTCGTGAGGTTTATTCGAATGCGCTGATTCCCGAACGCTTGTTCCTTGATTCGTTTAAAAATCTGCCGAACGTTGCTTTGCTGTGTAAATTCAATCCCGTCGCTTGCCACCAATTGTAGCGGAGAGGCAGTATGATCCATGATATCTCCGCTGGGTAACAGGAACAACAAAGGATAATCCAGGGAATCAGCATATAATAATCCAAACAGCACTGCAGTAACCCTTCCTTCCCAAGAACTAGACGACACATAGGCTGGGAGTCAACTGAGGTTTTAATCACAGGTCACAGTATTTATGCAATTCCCCATGCAAGGGGTTTCCAAACTGACATTACAGGGGTTGTACAGGAGGGGACTACATGGGGGACTTACAGTACCACACATTTCTCCCATCAGGCACCGCTGCCCGAGAGGGACCATCCTCCCAGAATGCACCGTTAAGGGGATTATCCCCTCGTGCAGCAGAACCGGCAATTCACACAAAAATCTACAACTGGTATAATATACGGTGGATTTACACGAATGGACGTTCGGTAGATAGCTGGGGTCTGGGCGCATCATTCGTGAGATTGCCGCTCAGATCCCAGCTAAAATAACCGAACGCCGCACAGAAAACACATTTCTTTCCAAACCCACGAAAAGAACCGATTGCTTTTAGTGAACCTGGTCCTGAAACTCCCGAACGTCCTGGAGGCTCAGCGGTGTTCGTGCCGTCGAATAACTGTTTGTAATGCTATGCGTTCGACGACACGGACCCGCTGAAGAACCAGGGATCCAAGATGGCCGACCGCCGCATGGTCGGTAGTCGAACGACGGCCACCCAGGAGAGCCTCTAATAACCGATTGCAACAATGTTGCAATCGGTTAACTAGCGTCACACGCCTCTAAGTGTGTGGGCTATTAGGGGGTATCGCATTCGCTTCACGAACGGCCCTCCAAAGTGCCGTTCGTGAAACGAACGAGAATCCCCATACAAACCGCCATTTGCATTCGGCGGAACAGATAGGTACAGGCAATGCAGGGAATACATGAAGCAGGCACATACAGTTACAACGTCTCTCTCTCCAGACCTATAGGCAACCCTTAAAGGCATAGTGTCCAGTTATAGTCCGAGTGGCTAGGTTTGCCACAGTAAACATAGTCTAGTCCCCAATTGTATGATTTTTTTCCCCCCATGTTGTTCAGGGATGTATATATTTTTTGTGCCATTTGTTATCAATGTTGTATAAACTGCAAAACAGTTTTCAGCTTTTAGTTATTGTTCTACGAGTTTTTTTTTTCTTCTATATCACAGATATCAGCAGATATCATTAATGGAAAAAGATAACAAAGATAAAAACACTGGCATTTAGAATAATAGAAGACTTTCTTCAGGACTCACCATAACCAGCTTTTCTATTTCTTATATTCTGTATGTAAGAGTTCATTGTGAGAACAAATATTGTAAGGAATTCCTGGCAGACATTAATTTAGTTTAGCACATGATCTGAACAGAAATACAATGTAATAAAATCAAAGATCATGAGCTAAGCAATGAAGGGTAACCCACCAAGTTGGGGCATGGCACAAACACAATATTGTTGAACAGGACAGGACACTTAAAGGGTTACTTTAAACATTAACATGGTCCGGTGTGTTACTTAAGCAACACAAATCTTAACTGATAGTATATCAGATCTAGCTGAAAAAAAACCCTCATGATTAAAGGATTGAGCATTAACATTTTTCAGAAGCTAAAAATTATCGATTCAAATATTGATAACGATACATATACTTTATGTTAAGGTGATTTAGTTTGATTAACCGGATACATATTACCATATATATGGCCTTATTGGATATCAATATGACCAGCATTTTAGCATAAGGGAGCTTTAATAAATGTAATAAAAAAATTATAAAATACAGGGAGGGACCTGGCACAGGTCCACTCTGTGCCTCCACCTGGAGCTTAAAATGAAATGTCACTGTCCACCCCCGACATCCACCTATGGGCAATGGGTGGGGCTTCTTTTATATTAAAAAAAATTGGTCGAGATTATAGAGTCCCCCCAGCCTTCACCCATTGGTGGCTCTTAATGGCGAGTCTCACCTCCCTCTCGACTTGCCTATCAGAATGCTCTGATTGATTGGTATACAGGGCCATTGATTACTTCCCAAGATGAGAAGCTCAGGTAAAGAGATATGGAAAGTAGCTCGGCAGGTGAGAAAGCACACCCTCCCTACAGGGCCGGCGCGTTCATAAGGCGGCACAGGCGGCCGCCTAAGGGCGCACCGGCTCTGGGAGCGCAATATTTCAGTGACCGGCAGGAGGGAAGCTCTCCCTCCTGCCAGGCCACATTCTAGACCCCCAGCGCGGCGTGTGGCAGTGGTAAGATCAGAGGCGACGGAGGAGCTCTAATCTCCCTGCTCTGCTCCCTCGCGCGCCGTTTGCCAATGCCGCGGGAGACCAGCAGCCCCACTGGACCCCAGGGACAGATCCATCATCCACACCAGCTCTCCAGGTAGGGAGGCTGGGTGGAAAATGCTTAGTTATAAAAATAATAATTAGTGAATGTATGTGATGTGTATGTGTGAGTGAGTGTGTGTGTGTCTGTGAGTGACTGATTGTGTGTGTCTCTGAGTGCGTATGTGTGAGTGACAGTGTGTATGTCTGTGAGTGACTGTGTGTGTGTCTCTGAGTGTGTATGCCTGTGAGTGACAGTGTGTGTGTCTGTGAGTGACTGAGTGTGTATGTCTCTGAGCGTGTATGTGTCTGTAACTGAGTGTGTGTGTCTGTGAGTGATTGTATGAGTGTGTGTGCATGTGAGTGTATGTGTGTGCATGTAAGTGTATGATTGTGTGTCTGTCAGTTTGTGTTTGTGAGTGTCTGTCAAATCAGTGAGAGTATGTTTGTCATTGAGTCTGTGTGTGACTATCAGTGTGTCTGTCAATGAGTGTCAATCAGTGTGTGTCTGTCAGTGTGTGTGTCAATGAATGAGTGTGTGTCAGATCAATGAGTCTGTGTCTGTCAGTGACATCTGTGTGTTTGTCATTGAATGTGTGACTGTCAGTGTGTATACACCACTGAATGTAGCATGGCGGAGCGGAGCGCGTTTCAGGAGCTTCTGTTTCCTGTACCCAGCCAGACTGACAGGAGGTGCTCACTGAGAGAGCACTCCCTGTCAGTCTGGCCGGGTACAGAAAACTGAAGCTCCTGTAGGGGATCTGCTCCACTCGGCAATGCTACAAGATAGGTAGGAGGCACACCAGGAAGGGGAGTGTGACCACTAAAGGGGTGAGTGGTGCACCAAAGGACAGGGATGGAATGGAAGAGAAACACCAAGGGACAGGGAAAAGAGGGGGGAGGGAAGAAGAACACTAAGGGACAGGGAAGGAAGAGGACCACTAATGGATGGGCAGGGGAGAGGGGCTGGTTAAGAGGCACAAAGGTGAAGATGGGTTTTTTTGGGGGAGGGAGGGAGCCAAAAAATGCATCTTCGCCTATGTACCCAAAAATTCTTGCATCGGCCCTGCCTCCCTACATTCCTTCATTGGTTTAAATTGATAAACCAGGAAATCCCTTGCAAAAAATATACCTAATCGTGGGGCCTAATACACGTTTGTCAATGCTTGTTGTGACAGAACGATTTCTAGATTTGCAGTGTATGCACCTTTAGGCTTGAGCATTGTTAAGATGGACTTCATAGGTTGCCATACCAGTTTCCGTTAACGTCTCAATGTAAAAATAAAATTATATTATTATTTATCCATGGATCCTTTGAGTTTTTTCTTTCCACAGCTCCAAATTAACAATTCCGTTAATTATTGATATTTCTAAAAGGATTCATAAAAAAATAAGGAAAAGAAAAAAGAGGCAATAACACAAAATCTTATAGATAGACTAAACTAGATTTTGAGATTTGCTTGTGAAAACCTTGTCTAAATAACAAAAACCTGCAAAATACATTTCTTCTATAAAACACGAGCATTTTTACAGCGCAACACGTGAATTCCTATAATATATAATGTACAGGTAATTTGTCATTAAATTTGCAAAACACATTGTGCATTTATAGTTTTTTTTCCCAGTACTAAATATTATTGCTTATTTAATGACTTTTACAGAATCTTGGCCTAGGCAGTCTGTTTCCATGACAACAGGAATAGAGCACTGAGATTTTACAAGGGTTTCCCTTTACTTATGAGTGACAGAAGAGGATTATGATTTAGTAAAGTTTAACAGTGTGAGTGCCACTGACATGATAAACACTGGTGATCAGAAAGGCCCTCACTGGTCCTCAGTGTTCCTTTGTAGATGTAACCAAAAGCCTTGATGTTATCTACATATAGGAAGTATATTTAATATTTAACCCTTTGATGTGGACAATAGTTTTGCTTAACACATTATTATTATATGAATCATATTTTTACTATTAAATAGAAGTCAACATGCACCTTAACATTTTTTAAAACGCTTCCACTAAAACTAACTACTGGCAATGACTATAGATTGAAAATATTTTTTTATAGCTATACGTGGGGAAAATACTATATGCTGGTGGGGTGATAGGACAGAATAGAATGTTAAATTTTTCTATGAGTAGGTTTCGTCTCTTTGAGCCCATCACCATTGACACATGCATACAAGTCACACACATATGAAATAGCAAATCAGAAACATACACAGGCACATCACAAATTGTTCACACACTTTCTGAGTTCTGTGAGCAGCCGTGTGCTGTTTGTTGGTAATATCAGTGTGTGGATTTTCTAAGAGAGAATCAGGCAGAACGTCCATGCAGCCAAGATCGGTGTGACAACTGATGTTGGAGCAGAATTAGAGTAAAAATGAAGAACGATACCTTCTCATCCTCCTACTTCTCCAGAACCATAAAACAAATCTCCACAGGAATTGCAAATTTAGTATTTAACAGGATTACATCATTTCACAGGATATAAATCACAGAGATTACATCATCCTCCTGAACTGTAATTTAAAAAGCCAACCAGGACAATGAAATAACAAGCTATGTTACTTCTGCCTATGTATCTTTCTATATATATATATAGAAAAACGTCTGTAAAATACTATACCAGGATACCAATCCCAGTAGTCAATGCAATTAAACAAAAATCCAAAATTAGGGCATACTTGCAAGACATCTGACAAGAAAGTAGAACATTTAATGCTTTCTATCTATCTATCTATCTATCTATCTATCTATATATTTATCTATCTATGTCCCAAGTATAAACAGGTCCAAGGTCATTATGTGCAATATAAAGCATTGCAGTGGTATAAAGCTAACACTGTACTCTATAGTGGAGGAACTTGCTCTGTGAAGTTATGAATCGTGTTTCGTCTTCTGACAGTCTGATGAATTAATGAGAATTTGGCAGGCGCTAGGAGAACACTACCTCCCATACTTAGAAAGTTTTCCTGCTAAATTCTACATTCTCTTTGAGAAAGAGATAATGCCCCTGTCAGTAGATATATATACTGACCAAATTCTATGTGTAAACCAACATAAACCTCTGTCTGCAGACATTTGTCTTGGTTATTAAAGCCATCAAGCTAAGAAATAGCATTTACATAATGAAAAAAAAAAAGAGTGGACCAGAGATCTAGAGAGAAACGACAGAGAAATAAATTAATTGTTTCTAGTTGTTATGAGAGGTTTCTTTTTTAATTAAGAAAATGGAAAAATAGAATCACTCATTCAGTTGTAATTTCTGCTTCATTTTCTTTAATACCTTCCTCATTTCAAATAGTGGTTTCTCACTTTGCCCAAGTGAACAGTAACTTGTTTAATTTATTTACAAAATCTCACCTTGAAAAACTGATCGTGCACAATTAACCTTCATATATAATCTACACTATAAAGCAAGGACATCATGAATAATCTCTGAGGGCTTTCTATTGTTCCTATGGGAACAAAAGAATAGAATATTGCCAAGTCTTTCAACACCATGCTTTTTGTGAGAAAATCCCACAGGAACGATAACCTATTTCTCGAACTCTCGGGGACTTGGCAAATCTTCTAATTCTACTCAATTAAATGAAGACGCAATATTGAATATTCTGTAACACATTTGAGCACGTTGTGCGCATGATAATTTTTTTTTCATTCTGCAAATCCAGCTATTTCACAATACTAAATAAATGTTATTTGATCAAATATTGTTTTTTTATTTGTTTGCATACTTTCTATAGCCAGTAAATATAATAGACTCAAGGAAAGTTCAGGGGGTCACGAATCATAATTATGGGTATAGCTGATAAACACATCTCAAAGATTTCAGAGGTTCTTCAATACTTAATGCGTCCAGAGTAAAGCAGTCTTCTTTTGAAATGTTTATGTATCAGACAAATGGAATTACTATATTTAAGATGCTATCTTACTTGTTGAAAAGAAAGCAGAATGAATGCAAGATAAGTGCTTGTAAAACAGTCTACTGTAGGTGGCAATGTAACACTACGCAATAGTCTCTGATTCTCTCCTGTCTGTCTAATGCATTACTTTACAATTTAGCAGAAAACCAGGTGATTGATGTTTAGCTGTCTTCTTTGTATGTTATGAAATAAAGTAGAATCGTTGCAATACTACACATAATAATTGATTTTGCAATTAGCGATTTAAAACCAAGATACTATAGATTCATTTTCTTTGGGTGAAATGGCAAATAGCATATACAAATGGATACTTTGCAATTGTTTGTAGACGGTAATGTTGACTTTTGACAACCAAGTAATTTGCACTTTGTAAAGTGTATCAGAATTATCATGAAATGTATCCATTTTATTTGTCAAATAGCTAAGTAATGGTGTCTAATACAAGTTTAATAAGGTTTAATAATTATTTTTTATTACATAATTTATTGAAAGTGGACCTGTCACTAGTGATTTTCAACACAGGTGACATATTCGCATACGATTTTCAGAACTAGAAGAATACAAATAATGAATAGACACCAAGATTGTATAATAAAGCTGCTGTTTATTTATTTTTTTCAGCTCCTATCAGCCTCAGCCAGGGTTGCCTCATTAATCAAGCAGCATTGGCCTTGATTAATTTCCCTATGTATGTGCATAGACATGTCATAGTTATGTATTTTATGTGCATTTGGATGTGACATTAGTTTTCGATAAGATGACTTAGCAGAAGGTACTTTGGATTGTCCTTTCAACATTTTGTCTTTTCATCAACAGTTACAGATAACTAGTATTTACTTTGTTTTCAATGTAACATTTAAATACAAAAGAGTTTTGAGAGTGCTCTACTGGAGATCAGGCTGTTTACTTCTGTGAACATGTGCAGAATCCTCATGAGGTAGATGATCCCTACAGCAATTCTTCTCTATTGTGTAGAAGAAGGCAGAGTTCAACATTACAGCCCCATATGCTGTGCTTCTACTGTAATATGCATTGGTGGAAAAAAAGAGATAGCCATACCGTAACACACTTTCATCCTAACCCCATTCTTTACATTACCAGATATTTATGGAAAGTGCTGTCTGTGACAGGCCTACATGCATGTATACATGCTCTTACCATTACATGTGAATACACATAGGGTACAAGGAAAGGTCCTCGTATTGAATGGAATGCCTGTCCAAGGTCTGGAGCTGAGAGTGCCTCTTTTAATTCATTAATTTCTAATTTCTCCTGGAAAGAGTGTAGAGCTGAGAAAGGCTCCAGACTGAGGCTCATTGATGAGAGAGTGCTTAGTTTGGCTCCCATTAATGCACGGTTCCAATGTTGCGATGTGGACTTCACAAGTATGTGTGGTTTCAGTATGAGGATGGTATCCTTGAGCAATAATGAGATGTTAGTTGGGGATTACACAGAGATGCATTGTTTGAGTGAGGATGGAGTGGCTGGCTGGATGGAGAGAGTGATAATTCTGAGTGTGTGCTGGACTGTGCAGTGATGTATGATTATAATATATGGCTGAATGAAGTGAGTAGTTATGATGAATGTGTGCTGGATTAGAGTATGTGGCTGATTGAAGTGAGTGATAGTAAAATATGCATGATATGTCATTCACCTGAATTTAGGACGATTGGTGGTTCGGCCAAATTCTCTACATCTGAAGAGCTATAAGGATATATAATCGAGCAAACAACTAGCGCGATGTTCAAGCATGTTCATTTGCTTAGAAATTTGGAATTCCAGCCATGGCTCCAAAAATGAGACAATTGATGAGGAAAAAAGATAATTGATAGCTAGGACACAGTCACTGAATATTGATTTTATTCACAGATCAAGTAAAAAATGGCCTATAGAGAGACAAAAAGGAGGAGCAGTGAAAAATAAATACATCTGCAACTATATATTTAATATATATACATATATACAGGGAGTGCAGAATTATTAGGCAAGTTGTATTTTTGAGGATTAATTTTATTATTGAACAACAACCATGTTCTCAATGAACCCAAAAAACTCATTAATATCAAAGCTGAATATTTTTGGAAGTAGTTTTTAGTTTGTTTTTAGTTTTAGCTATGTTAGGGGGATATCTGTGTGTGCAGGTGACTATTACTGTGCATAATTATTAGGCAACTTAACAAAAAACAAATATATACCCATTTCAATTATTTATTATTACCAGTGAAACCAATATAACATCTCAACATTCACAAATATACATTTCTGACATTCAAAAACAAAACAAAAACAAATCAGTGACCAATATAGCCACCTTTCTTTGCAAGGACACTCAAAAGCCTGCCATCCATGGATTCTGTCAGTGTTTTGATCTGTTCACCATCAACATTGCGTGCAGCAGCAACCACAGCCTCCCAGACACTGTTCAGAGAGGTGTACTGTTTTCCCTCCTTGTAAATCTCACATTTGATGATGGACCACAGGTTCTCAATGGGGTTCAGATCAGGTGAACAAGGAGCCCATGTCATTAGATTTTCTTCTTTTATACCCTTTCTTGCCAGCCACGCTGTGGAGTACTTGGACGCGTGTGATGGAGCATTGTCCTGCATGAAAATCATGTTTTTCTTGAAGGATGCAGACTTCTTCCTGTACCACTGCTTGAAGAAGGTGTCTTCCAGGAACTGGCAGTAGGACTGGGAGTTGAGCTTGACTCCATCCTCAACCCGAAAAGGCCCCACAAGCTCATCTTTGATGATACCAGCCCAAACCAGTACTCCACCTCCACCTTGCTGGCGTCTGAGTCGGACTGGAGCTCTCTGCCCTTTACCAATCCAGCCACGGGCCCATCCATCTGGCCCATCAAGACTCACTCTCATTTCATCAGTCCATAAAACCTTAGAAAAATCAGTCTTGAGATATTTCTTGGCCCAGTCTTGACGTTTCAGCTTGTGTGTCTTGTTCAGTGGTGGTCGTCTTTCAGCCTTTCTTACCTTGGCCATGTCTCTGAGTATTGCACACCTTGTGCTTTTGGGCACTCCAGTGATGTTGCAGCTCTGAAATATGGCCAAACTGGTGGCAAGTGGCATCGTGGCAGCTGCACGCTTGACTTTTCTCAGTTCATGGGCAGTTATTTTGCGCCTTGGTTTTTCCACACGCTTCTTGCGACCCTGTTGACTATTTTGAATGAAACGCTTGATTGTTCGATGATCACGCTTCAGAAGCTTTGCAATTTTAAGAGTGCTGCATCCCTCTGCAAGATATCTCACTATTTTTGACTTTTCTGAGCCTGTCAAGTCCTTCTTTTGACCCATTTTGCCAAAGGAAAGGAAGTTGCCTAATAATTATGCACACCTGATATAGGGTGTTGATGTCATTAGACCACACCCCTTCTCATTACAGAGTTGCACATCACCTAATATGCTTAATTGGTAGTAGGCTTTCGAGCCTATACAGCTTGGAGTAAGACAACATGCATAAAGAGGATGATGTGGTCAAAATACTCATTTGCCTAATAATTCTGCACTCCCTGTATATATATATACAGCTTTTCCTCTATTTCCCTCTATTGGTTAATTTTGCTCACTTAATCTGTGAGGCAAATGGCAGGAAAATGCACCTATCAATGTGCAGCAGAATGGGCCTTGGGACGGTACCCTTATGCCTGCTCTGGGCTGTCCATACCGGTTTTTCCCCTCCCTGTTGTCCTCTATGTTTGGGGCTTGCAGTCCCTGTGTGAGACAGATCTCCCTATTATTGAATTGACCTTTTTTTCCCCGGTTTCACCTGGCTGTTCGGTAAATACTGTTCTCCTGTTTTTGCTACCACTGTTCTAATCGAGAACCGAACAAAGTACCAAACGGCAGACCACCCAGAGGTGGAGTGTGCCGATTATTAACACCAATAACCCCGTTCACACCTCCACAAACCACAACTAACTGAACATTCTAATCGGTCGGCTGGGTAACCACTGTTCGTATGTACTAACACGTGGTGGCGGCCATCTTGGAATATGAACAGAGACAGTGGTGTTTGGTCTCTGAGTGTATGGAACTAAAATCGGCCACTCGACAGGCACCTCGTGTGCGGTCGGTCTAAACTATACCCCGGTGGCATTTTGGCTGTGTTCGTGGGATCTGAGTGATTTTCAGCAATATTCGGCACTCAGACCCAGGCTATCCGGGGATATAGGACTTGAGGGGATACCTTGTGGGGAAATGTATATTTCGGGGTCATAAAGATTGTATATGTCCTGGACCTGAGAGTTAATGTAATTATGTTGTGTACTTTGTCTCAGTCTATTCTCAGGTTCAGTGGGGAATGCCCCTGGAATGTGTATTTGGAAACCCTTTGCATGGGGATTTTCATAAAAGGCTGTGTGTTGCTCCATTAAAATCAGTTATTCCCCCATAGCTGAGTGTCGTCAAGTTGCTAGGGAGGTGGTGGGAGATTCTTGGATTACTTTCCTGTATTTGGCTGTTCCCTTGGAGTATTCTACTTGTTCCTGAGCACATCTTGGAGTAACCAGTGGAGGAGAGTCCCTGCTAGGACTAGCACTCCGCTACACAACGTATTGCAAAATATGTACTTATTTATATTTTTAGCTTGCAATACATTGATTGGCCCCTTTTGGTTAATCTGAATAGTTTTCTTAAATATTGTCCATAGCCAATATTCAGATGAGCCGAACTGTAAAATGATCTAGTGTCGAAAGTTGTGAGATAAATGAAATTTTCTGAAAAATGCTTCAGAAGGCTATGCACAAGTCTAATGATTAGAGTGTGTGGCTGGGTGGAGTGAGTAATAATGAAAAATGTGTAGTTGAATTGTTAAATGAAAATGAAATTGGTGATACTAAAGTTCCTTTATCTTTCTCAAAATATTACTCTATGCCGGTACCGTAGCGAGGCATACAAATGCCCGGGGCAAGCAAGTATAGCGCCCCCTAACCCATGGACCATTAACACTCCCTGAGTCCCTTAATGGGCACCTAGATAGCCTCACTCCTCCTTTATGGCGGTTAGGGCTATCTAGGCTCCCGTTACTGGCAAGCCAACATGATTCCATTTAATAGGCATTTACATAATGCCTATTAATAGCATGATACAGGTGGTATCTTAAAATGGGAAATAGGTATTATGCAATTCACTGATAGGATTACATGAGGACAGTATGGCTGTAATTAGCAAGTAAATACTGTAAAATGTTATGTGTAAATGTTTATTTGCCCCGCTATGTTGAAAACCTGTGCAGAATGTTCAATCATTGGAAGATTTTCTGTGTGATAGACACAGATGCTATTTTGTATTTAGTATAACTATGTATTTTTTTATTTATTTTTTTATTTGTGCCCCTCATAATTTTTAACCTAGGACAACCGCCCCGTGGCACTCCTCCACACTACGCCACTGCTCCAAGCATCATCGCAGACATTTTATGTATTATTTTTGAAGCTCTATTTTCTCTTGTCTGGGCAGTCATTCATATTTATTGTATATAAGTGTAGAACATAATGTGAAATATGTAGCACTCTTTGATTCTATTACAATGACAAAGCTCAGAAGATACAGTGCCCCCCTGGTGATGATAGGATAAATATGAGGACCTAGAAAATATCCCAGAGCATCCCAGGGTATAATAAAATCTACATTTTTATTTGCTGTCAAGCGGTTCCAGTAAGATCATTAGAAACATACATTTCTCATAAAGGTTAAATAAGCATAAAATGTTTAATACACCCATCTCACAGGACAGACCAGACATGACCTCCCTGCAGAATCTTGTCTTATTTTGGTCATTGTCATAGTTGAAGTACAATCACATTTGTTCTTTCTTTTGCAGTGATTATTGGATATACAAAACCTTGAAATGTTATTCTTTGTCATGTATATCCGTTCTTCTTTTGAATCTGTATAAAACTGGTAAACAATGTCTTAAATTAAAAGATATAAAAAGAATTAAAAAAATAAACTCAATTCTTTTACAGGCATAAGATGATATTGCTTATTTTGTCATAATCAAAATGAATAGTCACAAAAAGGATATTTCTGGATAGGAGTTATGATAAAGGCTCTATTGACTCAAAACAATAGCATATATTTATAGGAAAATCAAAATCAAGAGTGTGAGGAAAAAGCTAGGTATGTATTTACGAAATATATATGATAGCCCTAAAGTCGGGAAGTTCACAATCATACAAACAAACCAAACAAGTAATTTGCAACCGCTCCTTACTCTCATCAAATACTGTCCTGATCCACTTCACTGCTATTCATAAAAAGTGCTTAATACAAGCTTTATTCTCGTCAGATATCTTTCTGGTCCAGCTCACTGGAATTCATAAAAGCTCAATAGAATTCACAAAAGCAAGCATTGCTATCAGAAGTATTACACAATATCAATGTATATCAAATATCAAAATCAAATATTAAATATCAAATATCCCTTGGATAATAATAGTAAATTATTAAACATCAACTTGGGCTAAACAGGCTTCTGACACTAAAGTGTTAATCTTATTTGCTAAAACTCAGACGTGATTGGGAGTAAAAATCATATAATCTATGTCATTCCATTTGATAGACAGCTGCATTCTTATAATGGATGAGAAGCTTGCAGCTCTGTGGTTTGCATTGTAGTAAGATTTGACAGCTGATTTAACCCTTCTGTTGTTAGGCATATGACGTGAGTGGTTTTCACTTGAGCCAGCTTTCTATCACATGCTATTAGAATGCATTTATGTCAAAATGTTTTGAAATTATATTATTTTTAATTGTGATGCAATAACTATTAACTAATAACATAAAAGAGTGAGGAGTGAGGAGAACATATGAAGTCTACAAACTAACAGCTACAAAATGTATGGTTAAATGAATACTCTAAACACCGAAAGCACTTTAGCTTGCTGCAGTACTTTATGTGTGAAATATGTGTTCTCTTTTTTTTTTTTTCATTTTAAAAAAGTGCATATTTAAACAGAAATTAACCTAGTCACACCCTCCTGGCAGCTAATCAGACAACAGTTCCTGTTATTGCCTGGCCTATTCAGTTCAGGGTAGCTAAACTCAAGAGGCAGCAATTATCCAGAACACCTGTCTTGCAAAGACTTCTCATTGAGCTGCATTGGGAAGTCAGTGATTGGACAGCCACAGAAGTTTCGGGCTGGGGAAGAAGTTGAGGGCAGACAAGAATAGGAATGCATAATTAAATACCTACAAGCATGCATGTTTTCTTAGGGGCTATATAGACTAAATAGTAATTTGTTTTTTATTTATTTTTAAATGGCCAGTGGAGTACCCATTTAATTGTTCCATTGTGATAGGATAGATACTGTATAAGCTGGTGTTTATTTAGTGTACAAGATGTGGCATAAAAATAAGTAGTGATGTCGCGAACGGGAATTTTTCAGTTCGCGAATGGCGAACGCGAACTTCGGCAAATGTTCGCGAACCCGCGAAACGGGTGAACCGCCATAAACTTCAATGGGCAGGCGAATTTTAAAACCCACAGGGACTCTTATTGGTTGAAGGGGGGGAGACCTACTCTCCTCCCCCCCCGGCCCCCACCCCTGGGCGGCGTGTGGGGGCCATAAAGATAATGAGGGGGGGACCTACTGTCCACCCGGCCCCCACCCCTGAGCGGTGGGTGGGTGCCTTATTAACAATAAGGGGGGGACCTATTGTCCCCCCCGCCCCCACCCCTGCGCGGCGGGTGGGGGCCATATTGATAATGAGGGGGGGGACCTACTGCCCCCCCGGCCCCCACCTCTGCGCGGCGGGTGGGGCCATATTGATAATGAGGGGGGGACCTACTGCCCCCCCCGGCCCCCACCCCTCCGCGGCGGGTGGGGGCCATATTGATAATGAGGGGGGGGACCTACTGTCCACCCCCCCTCCGGCCCCCACCCCTGCGCGGCGGGTGGGTGGGGGCCAAATTGATAATGAGGGGGGGATCTACTGTCCACCCCCCCCGGGCCCCACCCCTGCGCGGCGGGTGGGTGGGGGCCATAGTGATAATGAGGGGGGGGGGACCTACTGTCCACCCCCCTCCGGCCCCCACCCCTGGGCGGCAGGTGGGGGCCATAAAGACTAATGAGGGGGGGGGACCTACTGTCCTCCCCCCCGGCCCCCACCCCTGGGCGGCGGGTGGGGGCCACAAAGATAATGAGGGGGGGGGACCTACTGTCCTTCCCCCCCGGCCCCCACCCCTGGGTGGCGGGTGGGGGCCACAAAGATAATGAGGGGGGGGACCTACTGTCCTCCCCCCCCGGCCCCCACCCCTGGGCGGCGGGTGGGGGCCACAAAGATAATGGGGGGGGACCTACTATCCTCCCCCCCCGGCCCCCACCCCTGGGCGGTGGGTGGGGGCCACAGAGATAATGGGGGGGGGGACCTACTGCCATCCCCCCCGGCCCCCACCCCTGGGTGGCGGGTGGGGGCCATAAAGATAATGAGGGGGGGTACCTTCTGTCCTCCCCCCCCGGCCCCCACCCCTGGGCTGCGGGTGGGGGCCACAAAGATAATGAGGGGGGGTACCTACTTTCCTCCCCCCCCGGCTCCCACCCCTGGGCTGCGGGTGGGGGCCCTAATTAAATCCCCCCCCTAGGGGTCCCCAAGCCCCTAGTCCCCCCCCCCCCCAAATAAAAAGTCCCTACCTACCCCCCTCACCCTAAAAAATAGTGAGGGGGGAATAAAATAACTAACCTGTAAAATAAAAGTAAACTTACCATTCGACGTCTTCTTTTTTCTCAAATCTTCTTTTTTCAGCCTCAAAAAAGGCCAAATAAAAAACCATCATAACCGTCGAATTGAAAATAAAATAAAAATCCTGAGCGCAAAAAAAAAACCCGACGAAAAAGAAAAAACCTGAGCGCAAAAAAGTAATCCATCTTCACCCATGGAGGGCTCTGCGCAGACTGAGCTCTGCAGGGCGGGGGAAGGCTTATAAAGCCTTGCCATGCCCTGCAATTAGGCTAAGAACACTCTGATTGGTGGGTTTAAGCCAATCAGAGTGCTTTTTGTCATGTTACACAGCGTGGGAAAATTCAAAAGAACTTTCCCACGCTGTGTAAAATGACACAGAGCACTGTGATTGGATGGCTTGA
>OW240913.1:95710470-95787032 GCA_933207985.1 Pelobates cultripes
TGGCGAATGCGAACACGCTATGTTCGCCAGGAACTATTCGCCTGCGAACCGTTCGGGACATCACTAAAAATAAGTTGGAAAATAGAGTTGGTTAGCAATCTCCAGTGTGGATGAATTGCATTTTGTATCCAAGCAAAATGTTTTATCCTACATTTTGAAGGCTGGCTCTCATATCACACCAACTTACTTTTTAAACAGAGACCGAGAGGGGAAAGGAATAATAATACGTAACTGTAAATGAAACTTTATATACAATAATACCATATGATATATGGATTCATAATTGAGGCCTACCAACAACGCCACCTGGAGGCTACGCCAGTAACCTGATTTCTATGACGACAAATCACCGGCCATTGCTATGAGGCACCACTGGGGTCTTCTGGGAATTCTGTTGTTGGGATATCAGTGCAGAGCCATCACTGTCACGAACGTACCCTACTTCAAGAGTTAAAGGACCACTATAGTGCCAGGAAAACATACTCGTTTTCCTGGCACTATAGTGCCCTGAGGGTGCCCCCACCCTCAGGGTCCCCCTCCCGGCCAGCTCTGGAAGGGGGAAAGGGTTAAAAACTTACCTTTTTCCAGCGCTGGGCGAAGAGCTCTCCTCCTCTCTCCTCCTCCGTTCCTCCTCCTGGGCTGAATGCGCACGCGCGGCAAGAGCTGCGCGCATTCAGCCGGTCAAGGAAAGCATTTACAATGCTTTCCTATGGACGCTGGCGTGCTCTCACTGTGAAAATCACAGTGAGAAGCACGCAAGCGCCTCTAGTGGCTGTCAATGAGACAGCCACTAGAGGATTAGGGGGAAGGCTTAACCCATTCATAAACATAGCAGTTTCTCTGAAACTGCTATGTTTATGAAAAAATGGGTTAACCCTAGCTGGACCTGGCACCCAGACCACTTCATTAAGCTGAAGTGGTCTGGGTGCCTAGAGTGGTCCTTTAAGGGTTAAAGTTCACTATTTGTCTGCACTAGGCCTGAAATAATGATAAAATCCCCTTTAACACCACACTTACCCATAATAATATAAATATTACTATTTTAATGCTGCCACCACCAAGGCAATTTACAAATGGGGTGCCTTGGTCCCCCAGGTAACTTAATAATAAAAACCCACCAAATACAACTTAGCAAAATGTAATTACAAAACACTCATTAATTAGTCTCTTCAGGTAATGTGATTCTTAACCAGACAAAGGCAGCCCCTCTCTTTCTCAACCACACCTAGGTCATGCTTTTCCTACCCTTCAGACTTTCTCCCA
Organism: Pelobates cultripes; assembly: GCA_933207985.1. Taxonomy (NCBI): domain Eukaryota; kingdom Metazoa; phylum Chordata; class Amphibia; order Anura; family Pelobatidae; genus Pelobates; species Pelobates cultripes. Next base: position 95,711,734 of record OW240913.1, read on the forward strand.
GACTACTGAACAAGAGGTGGCTGCACTTCTCCTTTCCTCTCAACCCAGCACTTGCCCGCTCGATCCTGTCCCATCTCACCTTATCAGATCTCTCTACTCTTGTCTTGTGCCTTCCTTAACACACATCTTCAACGGCTCTCTCTCTTCTGGTGTTGTCCCTGCTGCCCTTAAACATGCTACTGTAGTACCCATCTTAAAAAAAAACATCTCTTGACCCATCATCCCCTTTTAAATATCATCCCATATCCCTGCTCTCTTTTTCCTCAGAGTTTCTGGAAAGACTTGTCTTTACCCATCTGACTTGCTTCCTCAATTTCAACTCTCTCCTTGACCCTCTTCAGTCTGGCTTCCTCCCCCTCCACTCTACTGAGACTGCTCTTATTAAAGTCGCTAATGACCTAATCGCAGCTAAATCCAAAGGCCACTACTCCATACTAATTCTCCTTGACCCCTCTGCTGCCTTTGACACTGTTGACCATGTTCTCCTTCTCCAAACTCTTAAATCACTCGGTCTCTGTGACACTGTCCTCTCTTGGTTTCCCACCTATCTCTCCCAATGTCTCCTTTTCTAATGATACCTACTCCCTTCGTCCTGTCTCTGTTGGGTCCCCCAAGGCTCTGTACTTGGTTTCCTTCTGTTTTCTCTTCATACTGCCTCTCTTGGCAAATGTATTACCTAATTTGGATTCCAATACCACCTGTACGCTGATGACACTCAGATATACCTCTCCTCCCTGGACCTCTCCCCTGCCGTCCTGCAACATGTCACTGCTTGCCTTTCTTCCATCTCTGATTGGATGTCCTCCTGCTTTTTGAATCTCAATCTCTCTAAAACTGAACTCTTTGTCTTTCCTCCTGCAACGGCTTACCTTATTTGGGAGTCCAGTAGGCAGTGATATATGCTCACCCTTGGAATTAAATACAGGCCAAGGAGGTCAGGTAAGAATTCACCTGGCCTGTGAGTCTGTGCATGGGGGCTGTGCAGAATATTGTTCCAAGTCACAGTACAGATAAGGAGAAAAGCAGGAGAATCGTCGAGGGTAAGCCTAAAGTCAGAGGGTGCCAGAAGTCAGGATAAACAAGGGTAAGCCAAATTAAGAGGATGCCAGAAGTCAGGATACCCAATAAGAAAGCCAAGGTCAGGAGCCAACAGGAGAACACTGGATCATGAATACAAACACATGAACCAGAGTCAATGAACTGACACTGCCCTCAGAGAGAGGCAATGTTTTATACCTGGCTGATTAGGCATCTGCTTCAGGAGGACTGAGAGACTGGAGCAGTCACAGGAAAAGTCCAACCCCCTAGTGCTGGAGACAAGGCAAGATAGGACTTCAGGCTGATACCTGAGCTGAATAATGCCTCAGAGGAGAAACAGCAGGTCCAGGACTGAAAAGTACCCAGGTTCAAATTCCCTGTTGGGCACTTCTGTGGCAACCGCGCCTGGCCCTCTGAGTGTCATGGTGAGAGCCGTGACACCTCCTCCTAATACAGATACCCCCTCTTTCGCTCTCCCTTTAAATGAGTGGTACTTACATCAGTCCATCCTTGCAAGCATGCTGTCTTGGCGTTGTACTTGATTATGGCCTCACATCCAGTCTGTTACCAAATCCTGTAGATTCCACATTAAAAACATAGCCACCCCTTTCTCATGCAAGATGCTACTAAGGAGCTTGTCCATGCTCTAGTAATCTCTCGCATGGATTATTGTATCTCTCTCCAAATAGGTCTTCCCAAAAGTTGTATTGCAGTCTGTATGAATGCTGCAGCTAGATTAATTTTCCTCTCCTCTCGCTCCTCTCACACCTCTCCCCTCTGTCAGCCCTTATATTGGCTTCCACAATCCTATAGGAGTCAATTCAACATTCTAATCCACACCTATAAAGCACTGACCAATTCTAGCCCTCCTATATCTCTTCACTGATCTGCAGGCCTTCTCGGTCTCTCTGCTCTGTCACGACCTTCTCCTGTCTGCTGCTTGCACCCGTACAGTTAACTCACACTTGCAGGACTTCTCGCAGGTGGCTCCTTTCCTTTGGAATAGCCTGCCTACGACCATCAAGCTCTCCCCTAGTCTTCAATCATTTAAAAAGTGCCTCAAAACCCAGATCTTTAGGAAAGCTTATCTAGACCTCCCAGAGTAACCTCTATCTAACATACCTGTCCCTTGCTCTCTCCTAAAGTGCAGCACTCTCCTCCAGCTCTCCTAAAGGGCAGCGCTCTCCTTCTGTCCTGTTGGGTTTTATACTCCACCTCCAATAGACTGTAAGCTCATTTGAGCAGGGCCCTCTTCAACCTATTGTTTGTGTAAGTTTTTGTAATTGTCTCATTTGTTGCTAAATCTCCCTGTTTGATAATATTGTAAAGTGCTACAGAATATGCTGATGCTATATAAATACCAGTAATAATAATAATAATAATAATAATAATAATAAAGGAATATTTATTATGAGCAAAAAATAGTCACAGTGCATACAAAAAATAGATGATAAATAAATTATTTATACAAACAACAGATAAAAACAAAAGGGATAAAATAACAGAAGTCCTAATTACTTACTCAGGTTTTTAAAGTAAATCTTATGCTCCGGGGGTTTTTGGCAAGGAAGATGGTGACTCACTCAAAATTACATTCTGTCCCCAAGAAAGTCCAAACACATTTCAGAATCATTAGATATATACCCTGGATTACCCAGGGGTGGAGTTAAGGCATACCTATAGAAACTATAAGTGACCACCCCCTTGAAACTATAAGTGACCACCCCCTTGTGTTAAGACCAACATCAATCCAAATGGAACCATTTGGTTCTATCTCATCTTATGTACTTGCCACAGAAATAATAATTGCATCTATGAATGTGGTACCATTTTCCCATTACATAGATATGTAATTCTCCTTACTTGTGACCCAATATAGCGGACATCACAATCCCTGGTCATATGGTTAAATTATGCAAATCATATTTAGGCTAGATTAGAAGACTGTGCTTGTCCCATTTTCAATATAATAAAAAAAAGGTTTAATTATTATTCTTTGGGTAAGTATTAATGTTTCTTTTGGATATGATACTGGAACTCAAGGGTTTTCTTGATCATTAACATATCAAAGAAATTAATTGATCAATTAAGAGGTACAGGCCATATGGTTGAAGTCAGTTAGTTTGCATTGGAACTAGACTTTCAGGCCACTTATGTGTGACTTCTCACACCTTACAGAGCCTTTGATTAATCAAAGGATCAATCCATGTTGTAAACCATCTGCCTCCTTCCACATTCCTGTACAATTTACATTAGCCCTTCTGTCATCTGACATCTATCAAGTGGCCAATGCATATATGCGCTACACAAATTACATTAAATTGCAATATTCAATTGTGCATCAATGAATTATGCACCCTTGGCATGACAATCACAGTATGCACATATTGGATGTTGAGATCATATTTGTTTATATATCTCTCTTTTTTTGTCGCCATAGTCGTGATTCAGGTACATTTAGGCTCAGAGTTTGGGAATTTAGCCAATCACCCAATCTGCACAAATTCACCCAAATTGCAGTTCAACCCGAAATTAATCTCTAATAATAATTATTATTAGTAGTGATATCATTATTATGTATATAGTACTCACATTTTCAGCACACCCTTTTAATTTTACAATGTAGATATTAACCAGGGAAATATAAGACAACTAATGAAAATGTTAAAGAAATAGAAAGTGATGCAAATATCTTACACTCTAGGAAAACAGCATTACATACAAAAACTCCCATTTAAAACTCCCCACTAAGTTAGGTAAATTCAAATGTTTATTATTGTTCTTTGCCTACACATCTCAAAGCAGATCTTTGTTAAAGACTAACCAAAAGCACAGAGCTCATATTTCTGTAGGTGTCCACCTAAAGAAAGTGTATTACTGTAGAACGACCACATAACAAAACTGCAAATGCATGGAATCTTATTATTTTCTATTTTACGTATTTGTGTTATTTGTACTATTATTACTAGTAATTACATAATGCCGACATTATCCAGTGATTTAAAATTATGCATTGGCGTTATTTAAGAAATAATTGAACATAAAAGGAAAAGAAGTCACTTCTCAAATATTCTTACAATCTAGGAGGACACTGAGGGGTTAAAATTCACACACTGCAGTGCTTCTTACCATTTCTTTCCAAACAGTTCCTATGATTCTTAACAAAAAAGTATTTTTTATTTTATCTCAAATACTCATCCTATTTTAGATTTTTAAGCTTCCAGATTTTTAATCTTCTTCTCAGCATGACTTTACTTTTCAGTACAGTTTATAAGCTGTCACAGATACATGATACATCCTGCATTATGTAAGTTTATAGCAATGGACATGAAAGCGGAGTGTCTGTGTGTACAATATATATGTGTATAAATGTGTGTGTGTATATATATATATATAAATATATATTTATAGATAGATAGATAGATAGATAGATATAGATAGATATTTGATAGTGTCCATGATGCCAATTATCCTAATAAAATGTCCAGGTCCTTTGAAAGAAAAATAGCCCCAAAACATTAAAGCACCACAACCATATTTAACCATGGACATTAACGTTTCCCTACAGCTACCTCTCTGTGTGCACTAAACCCACCTCTGTTTTTTTTTTTTTTTACCAAAAACTCTGTTTTAGTTTCACCTGATCACAGAACCCAGTCCTATTTGAAGCTCCTGTAGTGTCTGGCAAACTGAAGATGTTTGAGTTTGTTCTTGGATGAGCCCAAGACACAACAAACTGGATCTCCAGCTGTGATGCTTGGAGATCCACTTCACAGTGTGTTGAGAATATATAGACATACATCCACTTCCATGTTGATTTATAACATCTCTAGCTGACTGCTGCCCCATGCCCCCCTCACACATGCTGCCCCATGCCCCCTCTCAAAATCAGCAAGGTACCCATTATGCAGGTCTCCCACCTGGTGGACAGGAGGCAGGATACTGGAGCGGATGGTGCAGATGGGACTGAGGTATCTGCACCAGCCCTACAGGGATGCTGGGCAGCCTACCCAGATCCACAACTGCGTAACCCCAAGACGAGGATGACGGCAGCAGTCTTCCTCAAGGGTAGGGTGAGAGCCTGGGAGAAGAGGGAGTCGTCTCTCCCTAGCCACAGCGGGAATACCAGGGAGTAGTTGAGTAGGCTACAGGCTTCAAATAGAGACTATGTTTGGTATTTTATTAGTTTTTATGTTGCCGAAATGGACCTACCGCTAGCACTGATTTCGTGTAACCATTTTGGGCTAAAACCATATGTGCGGTTGGAGAAAAACGTGACTTCCATGGAAAACTCGAACCCCTTAATGACCTGGGTAATTTTTGGATATGTTGGTCACCCAGATTGGGGCTATCAGGGCATGTGACTTTTGTTGGTTTCTCATGTATTTTATGTGTATTTTGGGGTGTTATAATTTCTATCCGTGAGAGATAATTAACTTATAAGTGTTTTCTCAGGTAATTATCTCTCAGGCACAGAGGATCCTGGTATGGATTTCCCTGTTGTTTTGGATGTGAGACCCCCTGTAGAGCTATTGTATAAAAGCAGGCCATCTGGAAAGATTAAAGTATTCCAACTTGTGCTCCCAGAACTATGTTTTGTCTGGTTACTGGGAGGGGAAAGGGCTAATCACTGTTGCAGCTGGTTCCAGCATGGAGGATTAAGCAGGGAGAGTCCTTGTGAGGACTCCATCTCCCAGGACTGTGTGTCGTCGAGTCCCTGGGAGTGAATAGAGCCCCTAGCCTGCTCCAGGATGGAGAGGTTCCAGGACCCCATTCAAGTCACGGCGACTGGGAGGCAGAAGCACTGAGGTTTTTTCCCCTGTTCCAGCTAGGAAGCAGTCCTTTGACGGTGGTACCAAGCCAGGGTACAGGGAGCTCCATTAAATATACTATCTGAACAAGACAAATAGGGCTATTTAAAGGCATACTATAGTGCCAGGAATACAAAGCTGTATTCCTTGCACTATCACTCCAACTGCATCCCCTCTATCTTGTGCGCCCCCCTAAACTCCCCCCCCCCGGAAATAAATGTAGTTACCTGATTCTAGCACCGGTGTCCCTTAGCGCAGGGTTGAAGCTCCTCCTCCTCTTCTGTTCTTCGACGAGAGAGCTCTAATGGGCATGCACAGCAAATGCTGCGCACTCATTGGACCTCCCCATAGGAAAGCATTAAATCAATGCTTTCCTATGGGGAAAATCTGATGCTGGAGGTCCTCATGTGAGCCACTAGAGGCTGACTTAGTGCTACATTGTAAACATTGCAGTTTCTCTGGATTTTTTATTTCCTATTTTGAAAAAGTGAGTAACAATTTAAAGGATAAAATAAATAAAGCCAAGGAATTCCAATCAAACACAGATTATACTTTGAAGGAATCTAAACTACAAAAAAAATGACAATTTTACATTACATATCAAGGGAAAAAAACATAAAAATGTCTTGAGAGACAACAGGGACTTTGATGAGGGACATATATTTCGTCAAACCAAAACAATCAATAGACGCCAAAACAGGAGAAATAGCACTACAACAGGCAACTCAGAATTGACAGACTCAGATTCGAGTTCATCCAGGGGCACAAATCGACCTAACTCCATTCCCAGAAAAAAGACACCAATGAAAAAAAGTATCGTAAAGGAACAAAACAAAGTCTCCTTCCTAGGCACCCCCACTCCATCAGTCTCTACATCCTCCTCTGCTTTAACCTCTTTTTTAGATCAGGATTGGCCCCAACCACAGAGGGCACAACTAAGAGACCGCAGGAGATGGGGTTACAAATCGGACCAAAACAATTACAAGAAATAGATCAACCAGATACAGTGACCACAGAGATGAAAATCAACAATCTTTCTGATTTTCTCCCTACTCCAGACCACATCTCCCTATTGAATAAAGGTCTCTCATTTATACCCACCCCTGTGGCTGAAAAATGTGGATGGCAAATTAGCACTGTGTTCATTACACAGAAAAAAAAGATAAAAAAAAATAGCAAAATAACTTGGTCTCACTCCTGAAGATATTTCACACCTCCAATCAATTCTAGATCTTTATCTAATTAACTTATTCACTTGCTACTAAATACACCCTTTGTCACAATGCTAATTGGAAGAATTCTTTCTGAGCATCAACTTCTGTATAGTTCCATACCTTTAAGGGTTAATAAAACAAAACAAACCTCTTTCTTCCTAGTTATACCTCAAAGTGTTAATGCGCTCAGAAATAGTTTTTTTTTAATCTTTCCTGATACCCCATTGGTGCTCCAATATTTAAACTGACCAATTACAAACATTTTCTCCCATGTATAAACCAGACACTGATCACTTACCTGGTTTCCCTCTGATGAGCCAGATTGGCAAAACGTGCGTCAGAGGTTCTGGCAAGCCACTGTATCACGAATGAACTAATGTTTGGCTGATAATGGCGTTTACAGAAATTCACTAATTCCTGTCCCCATATATTGGTGAAAAAAAGGCTATCATTATAATCTCCAGCTTTCTTTCATTATATTGATTCTAGGGGTGGGAGGCATTCCTTATACATCCATTTAGGTTAAGGGGTGCCTTTGAAGGCACAGAATTAGTATTTACTTTACCTCTCCCTGTTATCACCCCTATTGATACAGACATGTATCGGCTACATTGTTTGGCAGCAACTACAATACAATGTTGCTTTTTGTTCCCACTACATTGCTGTTTTTTAGTTGCACTATCTCTAGCAAGACCATTTAGCCTGTATTACAAGCATTTTCTGATATTGTTATTGCAGCACTGCACATTATGAAATACTACTTTTTTTCTTTCTAAAAGGGAGAGAGACGTCCCCTTACCCCTTTGTGTGGAGTTTAGATTTATACTGCTGGTCTGCTACAGATTTTTTTTTTTTTTTTTATTATCCTGAACTCACAAAGCTACAGTCTGTACTACCTTACTCTACATTCATTATCCCTATATTTGGGTAGAACTACTAGATTTTTATATACAGTCATTATAGCTACACTCAGGATAATTGTTTTGTAAATATGTACATTATTATTCTGTTTGAATTTTGTTTTCCTTTTCTTTTTATTGTGGTAACTTATTTCACCTCTTAACCCCTTAAGGACGGAGCCAAATGTACACATTGTGAACAAAACAAAATGTAAACAAAACCTGGCATTTGCGCTACATGTCTGTCCAAACGTAATACACCTCTTTCATAGTAAATGCACCCACCCTTATTATATATCATTTTATTCAGGGGAAACAGGGCTTTCATTTAATATCAAATATTTAGCTATGAAACATAATTTAATATGAAAAAAATGGGAGAAAATACGTTTTTATTTGGATTTTTTTAGTTCTACATGACATTTTAACGGTCAGTGTCATAATACTGTTTGCTTTTACTGCAATAAAATACACATATTTATATTCAGTAAAGTCTCACGTGTAAGACAGTACCCCCTATGTACAGGTTTTATGGCGTTTTGGGAAGTTACAGGGTCAAATATAGCACGTTACATTTGAAATTGAAATTCGCCAGATTGGTTACGTTGCCTTTGAGACTGTATAGTAGCCCGGGAATGAAATTTACACCCATAATGGCATACCATTTGCAATAGTAGACAACCCAAGGTATTGCAAATGGGGTATGTCCAGTCTTTTTTAGTAGCCATTTGGTCACAAACACTGGCCAAAGTTAGCGTTAGTATCTGTTTGTGTGAAAAATGCAAAAAATGCCAATTTTGGCCAGTGTTTGTGACTAAGTGGCTACTAAAAAAGACTGGACATACCCCGTTTGCAATACCTTGGGTTGTCTACTATTGCAAATGGTATGCCATCATAGGGGTAATTTTCATTCTTGGGCTACCATAGGGTCTCGAAGGCAACATAACCAATCTGGCGAATTTTAATGTGAAAAAACTGAAATGCAAGCCTTATATTTGACGCTGTAACTTTTGAAAACACCATAAAACCTGTACATGAGGGGTACTGTTGTACTCGGGAGACTTCGCTGAACACAAATATTTGTGTTTCAAAACAGTAAAAAGTATCACAGCAATAATATTGTCCGTGTAATGCTGTTTGTGCGTGAAAAATGCAAAAAACGTCACTTTTACTGGCGATATCATTGTTGTAATACATTTTACTGTTTTGAAACACTAATATTTGTGTTCAGCGAAGTCTCCCGAGTAGAACAGTACCCCCCATGTACAGGTTTTATGGTGTCTTGGAAAGTTATAGGGTTAAATATAGTGCTAGCAAATTAAATTCCCTTTACTTTCGGCATGGGTTGTCAGGCAGGTCCCGCTAATTGTAATTAATTAAGATACCTAATTATGTAAAAAATTACATAAATATATATGTAGAATTAATATATGTATATATATACGTATGTGTATATATATGTATATATCTATATAATTTTTAAAAAATATTTTTATTTATATATAGGTATATATATAGTGATATATACGTATATATTTATGTATATAGATATATATATTATTTCGTTCTACGTGTATTTTGATATATATATATATATATATATATCACAAAACAGTTAGAACGAAATAACACACATCTATATATTTTTTAATTATTTATTTTTAATTATTTTTTAATTTTATTTTTTAACGTATTTACATTTACATTTTTTTATATTATATATAAATATATATATAACAATAATTATATATATATATATTTAATCAGTATCAGTCTACGTGTAATTTGATATTAATATATATATATAATTATATATATATTAATAGTAAAATACACCTAGACGGTGTACATGTGTGTATGTATATGTGTATATATATATATACTTTGATCATATATATATAATATATATATATGATCTAAGTATATATAATTTTTTTTTTTTACACCATTAACTTATTTTATTTTTATTTTCAGCCAGCAGGGGGACCACCTGTCATTACAGGCAGCCCCCCTGCCGGCAATACAGAAGCCAGCTATCCCCAGCCATGTGATTGTGGGGTCCTCGCTAGGACCCCACTCTCACATGGCCGGGGGGCTTCGACGAGGACGGACGTGCTGTGGGGGGCTCCCTGGGAGTCCCCCCAACCGCGATCGCCGGCGTGGGACCGCCGGCGACCGGGTAAGTTAACAAAAACCGGAGGGCGTACAATTACGCCCGGCGGCGTTTAGAGCCGCCTATTAGAGGGCGTAATTGTACGTCCTCCGGTTTTAAGGGGTTAATCGCTATATTAAAAGTAAAGTTTTATTTTTAGAAATACCTAACCTAATTGGTTGATATTTGTCACTCCACCAGCGATACTGTTATTATTTCTCACTCTCTCCTGGCGGTTCTCTTTTTTTTTTCTTCTAATTTATTCCATAATGACCAGTCTCACAAGGGGCTTCAGGAGGACCTTCTTTTACCCTATGGGGAAAATGTCTGACGCTGGAGGTCCTCATGCAGAGTGTGAAGATGTCCAATGTCAGATACCAGACTAAAGGTCCGTTTCAAACCAGAAAGCCCTGTAGTGGCTGTCTGGTAAATTTTGGTTCTGGGAATTTTCTGGTCCTGGCTAATGCGCGCACAAATTAGACCTCCCCATAGGAAAGCATTAAATCAGTGCTTTCCTATGGGGAAAAATCTGATGCTGGAGGTCCTCATGTGAGGACGTACAGCATCAGATACTGGACCAAAAGTCTGTTTCAAACCAGGAAGCCCACTAGTGGCTGTCTGGTAGACAGCCACTAGAGGCTGACTGAGTGCTGCATTGTAAACATTTTTTAATACTATGGGGAAAATGTCTGACGCTGGAGATCCTCATGCAGAGTGTGAGGACATCCAGTGTCAGATACCGAACTAAAGGTCAGTTTTATACCAGGAAGCCCTGTAGTGGCTTTCTGGTAAATTTTGGTCCTGGCAAATTATGAGTTAAATTTTCAGTTTTTCATATTCATGTTAAATTAAGGGGCACAATATCCACCCAGACCAGTTAATATCAATAAAATGGTCTTATGTGCAGTACACCTGGCATTTTGCATTCTCAATATAAAATATTTTTTGAGTTACGGCAATGTTTACATGCTAAACACACCTCCAGTATTTACCTTGACAGCCACTAGATGCTTTTGCATTCAGAGCTGAGTTTGACCATTTGTTTTTAACAACAAATACTTCTCATAGAGAAGCATTAAAGTAAATACTTTTGTATTAGAAGCATTTGATTGGTGCACTGCAACGATTGCTGTGGATGTCTGTTAAAGGACCACTCTAGGCACCCAGACCACTTCAGCTTAATGAAGTGGTCTGGGTGCCAGGTCCCTCTAGGATTAACCCTTTTTTTAAATAAACATAGGAGTTTCAGAGAAACTGCTATGTTTATAAAAGGGTTAATCCAGCCTCCAACTCCTCTAGTGGCTGTCTCATTGACAGCCGATAGAGGCGCTTGCGTGCTTCTCACTGTGAAAATCACAGTGAGAAGACGCCAGCGTCCATAGGAAAGCATTATAAATGCTTTCCTATGAGACCGGCTGAATGCGCGCGCAGCTCCTGCTGTGCATGCGCATTCAGCCGAAGAGGAGGAGAGGAGGCGGAGAGGAGGAGGAGAGCTCCCCTCCCAGCACTGGAAAACGGTAAGATTTAACCCCTTTCCTCTCCCCAGAGCCCGGCGGGAGGGGGGCACTATAGTGCCAGGAAAACGAGTATGTTTTCCTGGCACTATAGTGGTTCTTTAAGTCCTCAAAGTTTCTTATGGATAAGTCTAATGACATCAGACCAGGCTGCAGAAAAAAGGCTGTCTTAATTTTGTTTTAACTAAAAAGGTTAGGGGACATATAATCTAACAGAACTCTCTAACAACTTGTATAGTGTCCCAAAAAATGTTATGGGACACTATACAGTGAGGGAAGCAAGTATTTGATCTACTGCTGATTTTAAATGATCGCCCACTGACAGAGAAATGACCAGTCTATAATTTTAATGCGGGGTGTATTTTAACAATGAAAGACAGAATAACAAAAAAAAAATCCAGAAAAACGCATGTCAAAAAAGTTATAAATAAATTTGCATGTCAATGAGTGTAATAAGTATTTGACCCTTTTGACTTAGTACTTGGTGGCAAAAAGCCTTGTTGGCAATCACAGAGGTCAGGCATTTCTTATTGTTGGCCACCAAGTTTGCACACATCTTAGGAGGGATTTTGTCCCACTCCTCTTTGCAGGTCCTCTCCAAGTCATTAAGGTTTCTGGGCTGATGTTTGGCAACTCGAACCTTCAGCTCCCTCCACAGATTTTTTATGGGATTAAGGTCTGGAGACTGGCTGAGGGAAGAAGGTTCTCACCCTAATTTGATAGTACATGGCCCCCTTCCATCATCCATTTGATGCGGTGCAGTTGTCCTGTCCCCTTAGCAGAAAAACACCCCCAAAGTATAATGTTTCCATCTCCATGTTTGAGGGTGGAGATGGTGATCTTAGGGTCATAGGCAGCATTCCTCCTCCTCCAAACACGGCGAGTTGAGTTGATGCCAAAGAGCTCGATTTTGGTCTCATCTGTCCACAGCATTTTCACCCAGTTCTCCTCTGAATCATTCAGATTTTCATTGGAAAACTTCAGACAGGCCTGTACATGGGCTTTCTTGAGCAGGGGGACCTTGTAGGCGCTGCAGTATTTCAGTCATTCACGACGTAGTGTGTTACCAATTGTTTTCATGGTAACTATGGTCCCAGCTGCCTTGAGATCATTAACAAGATCTTCACGTGTAGTTCTGAGCTGATTCCTCACCATTCTCATTATCATTGAAACTCCACAAGGTGAGATCTTGCATGGAGGACCAGGCCGATGGGGGACTGACAGTTATTTTGTGTTTCTTCCATTTGCGAAAAATCGCACTAACTGTTGTCACCTTTGCACGAAGCTGATTGGCAATGGTCTTGTAGCCCATTCCAGCCTTGTGTAGGTCTACAATCTTGTCCCTGACATCCTTGGTCAGCTCTTTGGTCTTGGCCATGGCAGAGAGTTTGGAATCTGATTGATTGCTTCTGTGGACAGGTGTCTTTTATACAGGTAACGAGCTGAGATTAGGAGCACTCCCTTTAACAGAGTGCTCCTAATCTCAGCTCATTACCTGTAAAAGACACCAGGAGCCATAAATCTTGCTGATTGATAGGGGATCAAATACTTATTTTACTCATTGACATGCATATCAATTTATAACTTCTTTTGATATGTGCTTTTCTATATTTTTCCTTTTTATTCTGTCTCTCACTGTTAAAATACTCCTACCATTCAAATTATAGACTGGTCATTTCTTTGACAAACTTTCACAATCAGCAGGAGATCAAATACTTTTTTCTCTCACTGTAAAGTGTTCCTTTAATGGTGAATTCCATATGCCTTGTGTATCTGCTTGTTCAATGATCCCACATTCAAACTCTGCCTTATGTCCCAAGTACTTCTGTACTAAACATCTACACCTAGGTTTTTGGGGACCTTGTAGAGTCAATTAAAAGTATGCCCATATTGTGACATATATTTTTGATTTGCTCCTAGAGACACTATTTTGTGAAATCTGAAGTCTCCATACTGACCAGCGTCAAACCTTAACACTAGTTCTAACCCTAGTCAAAGCTCATCCTTACCTCATCTAACTGTAATACTATACAACTATAAACCAGTATAGCCAAACCGTATGTAACCCAAATCCTGTGTATCCTAACTTCATCCTACCCTATCTAACCTTATCACTACAGACTACACAGGACAGGTAAAAGTGTATTGCAATCTTTTTTTTCAAGGACTCTTCAGTAAGTACCTATAAATTATAGAAATAAAACATTCAAAGATGCCTTTTCTCTCATGATGGCAAATGATAAAGCTATTATTTTATGGTAAGCACATTTTACGAGGGGCCATTATATATGTACCAAAAAAACTGAATGGTGAACAGTGACATTGATTAATCTCTATATTCTTTCAATCTAAAGATGATATTAAATGTAAGAATATTTACTTTTGTATATCTATAAAAACCTCTGATTCCTTTATTGTATTTCATAGATTTGCAGTATCAGCTCTAAAATGCTCATGCAACTTCAAAGTTTCACTTAAGCATTACTTTTTAGGGGGGCGTGGCTTGGACGTCGACCAGGATGGGCGCTTAAGCAGCGAGCTCTGCTCCACCGGTCCCTATAAAGCCCTATTAATCAGCCTTTATCAGCTCTAATGGGACGGAACCGAAGAGGTGATCCCCCCAAAACCCCCAGGGGATCTCAACTGAGCCAATCGTTCTTACAGACGCCAGCAGAAACACGCGATGAGGCCGGGGGCTCCAAGATGGCGCATGTCTCCTCCTCACCCGGAGATCCCCCTGCCTCTACCCTGGAGGGCATCGGGGAAGAAATCTGCACAATAGCAGCCTCTTTGGCCATGAAAGCAGACCTCCTGGTCCTTACCACTACGATCCAGGATGCATTGCGGGCTGAAATGGGCGGAATCCGGACGGAGGTCACGGCGCAGGTGAGCTGCATTCAGGAGCTGGAACACTCCCATGATGCCCAAACAGCAAGACTGGCAGCAACAGATACAGCCCTTGCGAGAGAAGGTGACCTGCTCCACCAGCTAAAGAGGTCGGTCGAAGATCTAGACAATCGCGGTCGCAGGTGCAATATACGGGTACGTGGAATGCCGGAAACAGAGGGCGAAGAGGACAGAGAAGAAACCCTGACGGCCCTTTTCTGCCTGATCATGCACAGGGATGCACCGCTAGCCATCCGATGTGACAGAGCACACAGGGCACTGCGACCCTGATCGCTCGAGGAAGGCCCGAGGGATATAATATGCTGCATCCACTCGTTTTCAACAAAAGATGCCATCATGAAAGCGGCTAGAGCCCAACCCTCATGGGACTACTGTGGGGCACAAGTCTCACTATTTAACGACCTATCCCCGGTTACCCCGGAGGCCAGAAGAGCACTGCGGCCTGTCACAGCAATACTCAGGGACCACAACACCCCCTACAAATGGGGCTTCCCATTCGCCCTACTGGTGAGACATCGGAACGGATGGGCTTTGATCGGCTGGCCGGAGGAGGTACCCAGATTCCTGGAAGAACTGGGACTACCACCCGTGCAAGTACCAGACTGGATCCTCGGGTCGTTGGGGGCTGGCCCGATACCTCAGCGAGCACCCCGACGGCGTGGAGGAAGATCACCTCTGGGACCGGCACATCACCACCGCAATGCATAGGGAGTCCAGGAATAGAGGCTACCACTCCAACACAGCTAACCCGCCAAACAGGTACTGTCCTAACTACCCCTTGAAGGCATTCTGGGATTGGATCTGGGCCACACTGTTATTAGGCTACATATCTCTAAAAAGACGTTATCACCACTCCCGAACCTCACCACGACCTTGATAGAGAAAAGAGTACATAGAATTTGGGAGGGAGACAGGGGGGCCCGCGGCTTACTCTTTCCTCTCCCTGAGATACACACACCAACAGAGCAACTCTGCCACACATGGGATACTCGTGAGGAGAGACCGGGCCGGGACATCCTCATCTGGAGCATCTGGCAACAACCATACCCTCCTCTTTATCTATGGGTGCGAGGCCTCCCCCCATATATACTGCAGGGAGAACCCCGATGTGATCTTAGGGAAGGGGGAACGGGGAGGAGGGGTGGGAATCTCTCCCCCCAACGAGTGTGTGAACACAGGTGACTCCTTATATTGGCACTCACAGAGAAAAGCCGGGATGAAACACCTCACTTAGCACTGCGAGACTCAAGATATTTACAGCAATGAGAGGACTGGGTAAGAGGGCCCTTTCATCTTGATAAGTATTAATCACAATAGTTCTGCATAAGAATAGATCATTACGTGGGAACACCTGCTGTGCTGTAAATATAAGAGGAATACACAAAAGGGCACCTTGGGAACGACGGCAGAGAACAGAAAGCTAGAGGGGGGATGAGGGGGGACGGGGGTTGGAAAGAGGGGAGAGGGAGACAAAGGGGGGAGAAAAAAAACTCCCATAACCCGAGACACAAGGGGCATAGGAAACGGGAGGGGATAATAGAATGGAAACAAGGGGATTTAGCCAGAATCCAGAGGACCCATCCACGGTGCACTGAATATAATACACTCGTACCCATGCCCCAAACTAGAAAAGTGAAGGGGGGAAGGGAAATGGCTCCAGATCTTAGATGATGTGACCAGACCGATCACCCACAATGTCACAAGTTATTAAGTTACCCTGGAACGCTTAGAGAGGAGGGGAGTGGATGCAAATGGTGAAAAGAACCTAGCCCAGGGGGAGGGGGTAAGGGGGACACGAAGGTGGGAGGCGCCTGGGAGGTTGGCGGGGATTACATAACTGCTGGCTATTATCAAAGTTATTAATGTTCATGTTCAAGGCTTAATGTTTGGTATAACACCGTCAAAACTCGTGTAAGATTTCACCTCCCACCATCGAACACACTAGGGCAGGGACCTGGTCGGAGTGGGAAAGACCGGAACTCACCTCACATACAACAAGTTCACTATACTATTCCTGGTTTAGATCCCGACCACAGCTCTATATACACACTTGCGCGAGACTCTCAGCGGAGCCACAGGCACGTTCGCGCACCGATCTGGTTATAGGTGCGACACCTGGCCACTCCTGCTGTAATGCAAGTGCCCCTCCTCTTCAGAGGAGACTTCGGGGTGGTAAACACCTTTTGCCCCTCTGGGAAACCACCCACAGGGGGAGGTTCTTTTCACCCCCTCCTTATTTTAACTATCTCATATTCAACCTCTACTCACATACACACGCACACACACAATCCCCCACGCACCACTTCCCATCACTACCTTACACACTTAGGCACGGATATTCATACAGGATACAATTAACAAGGAACGACACACTCACAGAGACCCAAACGTAAACGGTGACGGACATGGAACTCAGTCACCCAACCCTACATAGGCCTATATAGGGCATACGAGTGACTACACTTCACAGCCGCAAAACCATCCCCACTGGGCTGCACCGTCGGCCCGGCTTCTTGCCTCTCACGGGCGCGCCCCTTACACGCAAGCACACTTGATCACGAGAGGGACCATGACGTACCAACACACTCCCATGGCCATCATGACACTCAATTGCAGAGGCCTGAATATACTAGAACGTCGCACCCACCTACTGAGGGTACTACGAAAGAAACACATATCAATAGCAATGCTGCAGGAGACTCATTTTAGGGAAGGCGCTGCTCCCAAACTCCGAAGCACTTACTACCCTATCAGCTAGTGCAACACGCCGGGCAGGAGTTGCTATATTGCTGGCTGCTGACTTAGGATTCCAGGAATTGGACAAAATGACTGATAAACAAGGACGATTCCTCTTCTTAAAAGGGGTGATAGCCGACAGAGTATACACATTTGCAACCATACACGAACCCAATTCGAAACAAGCACAATTTCTCAGGGGGACACTAAACAAGCTACACGGATTCTCGGAGGGGGCCCCACTAGACACACTGATGGACTCATCAACTGGCCATAGTTGCCTCTCACAACCCCACATCAGATCCATCCACAAATCACTGGGGGAGATGGCACTGGTCGACTACTGGAGGACAATTCATCCCACCAGCAAGGACTACACACACTATTCAGCACTACACAATCGCTATTCCCGAATAGACTACTTGTTGATTTGACAGGAAGGACTCTCTCGCCTACGCTCCGCCTCCATAGAACCTGTCACATGGTTGGACCATGGCTCGGTCCAGGTGGAACTAAAATCCCCCTTGTTTAAACCAGCAACTTGGACATGGCGCCTGAACAAATCCCTACTCCAGGATCTCGGGGTGAGAGGAGAAATCTCCCAAGCACTGAAAACATACTTTAAAGAAAACGGGACGGAAGATATATCCCCGGTATCAGTGTGGGAAGCTCACAAGAGTGTTATACGAAAAGGAAGGAAGCAACACGCGAGATGACAGATATATACAGCACCATATCACGCCTAGAACTCCAACACAAACGTTCCCATCTCGTCGAAATATATGGGGAATTAATGGAGGCCAGGCGACGACTGAAGACCCTCCTCACGCAGAGGTACCTCTGCTCGCTCCAGAGATCTAACAACTTTTTCTATACCCATGCGAACAAGGGAGGGAAGTTCCTCGCTCGGCTTTTAAAAGGCGATATGCCACGCACACAAGTACGAAAACTCTGACTGTCATCGGGCAGAATATCCCCATACCCAGAAGACATAGCTGGAGAATTCCGAGACTACTAAAACTCCTTCTACAACCTTCGCCCACCGGAGAACCCGACTCAAAGATTGGACTCATCACTGCACATACGGACCTACCTACAAGACAACGTGCGAACGCGAGTGAATCCAGAGGCAGCGTCTATGCTCGACGAACCAATTGGCATGGAAGACCTAGCCGCAGCATTAAAAAGCATGAAAACGGGAAGAGCACCGGGACCGGACGGGTTCTCTTCGGGATACTACAAACACTTTGCAACAATATTGTTACCGTGGCTGACAAAGGCGATCAACAAAGTGGCAGAGGGAGGACACTTTGGAGTGGAATCCCTGACAGCAACTATAACTGTCCTACTTAAACCCGGGAAGGACCAGGAACAATGCAGCAGCTATCGCCCGATCTCCCTCCTTACAAAAATATTGGCGACCAGACTTCAACAGATACCTGAGCCTTGTTCACATAGACCAGACTGGGTTCATTCCCGGGCCGAGAAGCAAGGGATAGTACACTACGCCTGTTCTCTATACAACATCATGCACGGAAATACCAGAAACGCCTCCTGCTATTGTCCACAGATGCGGAGAAGGCGTTTGACCGGGTTAACTGGACATACATGACCCGAACGCGCCGAGATATGGGCATAGGACAGAGAACCCTGGCATGGATATCCGCCTTGTATAGCACACCAAGGGCGGCAGTACGCGTTAATGGAGCACTGACTACAAGCTTTGGGATCGCAAATGGCACCAGACAGGGCTGCCCCCTGTTGCCGCTCTTGTTCGCCCTGTCCCTGGAGCCCCTTCTACAGATAACAAATTCGATCCATGGAATTTCACAAATAATCCGGTGAGCTGTATGAGAAGTTAAAACAAAAATACACAAATACACGCCACGGTTACATGTGGCAGGGAGCAGAACATAAGGTGGCCGCATACGCGGACGACCTCCTGTTCTTTGTCTCCCAACCATGGATCACACTACCTTGCCTACTGTCGGAAATAGATAAATTCGGCCGGATATCAGAATTCAATTTTAACCTGGCGAAATGCGAGACGTTGAACATCACCATACCTACGGTAGAATATGAAACCCTCGGCCCGCTCTTCCCATTCCACTGGTGTACAGGGGTGATGAAGTATCTCGGCATCTGGATTCCCACAAACCCACAAAAGATATATATGGGCACAATTTCGTCCCACTCCTGCAGAAAATCGAACTAGATCTGAATAGATGGGCATACCCACACATTACATGGCATGGCCGCATAGCGGTACTTAAAATAAATATTCTCCCAAGGATGCTTTACCTATTTCAGACCATACCGGTAGCACTACCGGCGATATTTTTCACGACTCTGAAGTCGGCGGTTATTAAACATGTATGGAGGGGAGAAAGATCCAGACTGCGCCACGATTTACTATGCATGCCCAGACACACTGCCAGAATATAAAAATTATCACCAAGCTACAACGCTACAGCGAATCTTGGAGTGGCACGAATCGGAAACGACCAAACAATGGGTGATTTTGGATCGGGACGGAGACGCAACGAAATTAAAGGCAATGGAATGGAGAAGACGAGCGACCCGGGGTAATGGGAGACGGGACGAGGATGACGTGGCACAAACACTACTCACCTGGAAAACCCTCAGGGAGACACCACAAGTTTCCCCGACCCCCTGCCCTTTACTCCCGATAACACACAACCCCAACATAGGGGGCGGATTACCTGCGGATGCCTGGACATTCCTAGGCGATGCAGACTACATCCCAATATGCAAAGTCATCCGGGAAGGCAACATGAGGACACTAGATACGCTGTTAGAAGATTGACCACGGTCTCCGATGGCGGTCTTCCGAGATCTAACATGGTTGGAAAACCTTTGCTCATGAGGAACCTCGCTTGGAAAACCTGCCTCGATCCTCTACCAACACCTACTGACCAGTCCCACCTCAGAAAACAACACCTTCCAGCGGCACTGGGAGAGAGCCATGAACAAAACATTCACACCGACACAATGGGACAAAGACTTGATATGGCAACACAAAAGCTCCTCTCGTTCACACTATTAAGAGGTCAACTATAAGCTGATCTCCATGTGGTATAGAACACCGGTATTGCTACACAAGATCTTTCCCACAACACCACCAACATGCTGGACATGTCAGGAAGATAGAGGGACACTCCTGCACGTCTGGAATGCAACCATATCACCCCATACTGGAATCAGATCAAATCAGATGTTTAATTGATCCTCGGAGATGACATTGAATGGTCAGAAGAACTAGCCTTACTACACATTTCCTCACAACCATTGTCCAAGTACAAAAAAATTTATTCTGCGACACTTGTTAAACTCAGCTAAATCACTCGTACCGGTGTACTGGATGAAAACGGACATCCCCACATGGGAGGGATGGATCCACAGAGTCGAGGACATTAGGGCAGCTGAATCACTTCAGGCGGAAATGGCGGGGAGAGGAGCAGAGACCTGGGCACCGTGGTTTACCTTCCGTGCGAGAACACAGGGGGGTGTCGGTGGGTGGTTGGGGCCAGGGGACGGGGTAGCCCGCACAGCATACCCATACCCTACACTACGACCCATAACCACCTTCTTGTGCTAGTGGATACACGCGCCACACCTAACACACTGACCACAATACAATATTTCAGACAGGGGAACAGCACAGACAGAATAGACAATGGGACACATGCAAAAGGATCACGCACAAACAATTAGCTGGAACAAGATCAAACGCTACCGCTCAACGGACCCTACGACATAGGAGACGGGATATGGGACCATCGCAAACCACAGATAGGGGATTTGGACCTCAATAAAAACGCAGACATGGGGGGACACAACGAGACCTGTTTAACAATCCCAACAATGTTACAGCCAGATGAATACTCGGTGAACACTGACCTAACCAATTCACCATAACAACTCTGACACTACAACGCAGGACAGTAACAGCTACCTTGGACTTTTAAGGAAGCCCAAAACACAATACCGAAGGGATGACACTGGGTCAACTAATAATTACCCATGACAACTCAGTATTCCTGACCCACACACAGCAAGATATTATGCCCATCAAGGGGAAACTCTGAACACCCACACTTCATGTTCCCACCACTACATACATCCTGATAAGTATCTCCCCTTGTCCATCATCCCCGAAACACAACACCCTGGCATCATAGAGATCAGTCAGGGAAATAGACCGGAGGCTAGATGGACCATTTGAGACACAGGGGACATCACCTAAGGAAGAAAGGGAGATATCTCTCCACAGTAACGCTATCAATTGGATACACACGGGATCAACACAAAACACCATTACAATTTATGTAAAATACCACTGATACAATTGCAAAATGATATCCGATGTAAAATGAACCTGACTATAATCCCTATTTGGATATATACTGTACTTACATTATGTATCTATACTATGTTATTGATACGGGCCTGCGAAAAAAACATTACTTTTTACGTGCAGCAACATATTAAAAAAATCTTATTAATAAGTAAGCTTTTTTTTTTTTTTTTTATCACACCCCATCATATTACACAGTGATGTACATAAGGTAAAGGGGACAAAGCATCTAAATGATGAAAGGACAAACACAGGAGAAGGAAACAAGTTAAGGAAACAAGTTAATAAGCGTAAAATTTAGATTCACCTTGCACATTTTATCTAATCAAATTCTCTTTTCCTGATAGTTCTATCTTTATGACAAACAGATAGACAGGAACATAGACAGGCAGAACAGACAGAGAAACAGACAGAAAGAAAAAGAGAGTGACAAACAGACAAATAGGTTAACAAAATAGCAAACATCAAAACAGTGAAAAACAGTTTAATGTTGAAGCAATCAAATTTAAAAAGCACTTGCAAACCAGAGTTGTATCGGGCCGATTGCTAAATAGAAATATATGTCATTTTTAAAGGAATTTTGGCTGTTAGTATTTTGATGTGATAAGGGTGTGTGGAGAGAGGAGCGAGGGTCCATCTACCACAGCATCCTTGCCTAAGGGTATGCCCACATTAGAAAGTATGGAAACCCTAGGTTTACACAAATAGAAAATAGTAGGGTAAAAGTAATAGAGTATAAAAATAAAAAATACTTTATTGAGAGACGTATATAAAAAGTGTAAATATATATATTACATATATTACAAGGGGTCCAGGGTAGGGGGATGTCCCATGGTTTATGGGGCTATGGTACCAAAATAGGAGGCAGCAAGGCAGATACAGTAGAAGATTACGTATATGGCAAAGTAATAAGCCTGAATAACACGTCCTAGTGGAGTGCCTTAAATATAACGTATTTCACGAATAGCTTTGGTTAAACGTAGTGTCTGCACGAAATGTAATCAAACTGCTATTGTGGGAATAACATCCAATAGACGGGTTGTGGTTCCCTGGAGTTTGTGGCAAGCTCCTAACGTCCGTTAGGATAGATAGTAGATAGACCGGGCGGGAGGTGCTGACTATACTAGTGAGATAAATCTAGGATCAAAAGTATAAATTATGAATGAAGAGAAATAGAAAAATTTCAGAAGGAATCTTCTAATATATAACGATACCCAGATATCTCAATTAATCTAGATAATAGTCAGCCCCACGGTTCAAAAGTAATAACAAGTGCTTGCAGAGGCAGACAGGGTAGCAATATTGGAAGTGTGTTGCTAAATAGTAGCAGAAATGTTATCAAATCTAATAACTGGTTCTATGTATCCTGCAATTGTTACTTCAAAAGGAAAAGATGCGATATTGCACTAAAACTGAGCTGATTAAGGGTGAAACATAGCTCCAAAAATCAACCCCTGCCTCTTAAGTAAAGGGGAGAAAATCTCCTAAGCAATCCCAAGTAGTAGGCACATCACCCGCACATACCCGACCCCTTGTGGTATAGCTATGTAGTATAGGGAGATAAAGGAAAAAAAGGGGTAAAGAAAAAACGAAATGAAACGAAAAAGCCCAGATCTAATAGTTAGAATATAAATATCAAAGTGAACAAGATCTGTCTAAATAGGCTGGGCTGATTGTTCGAAGTACACAAAAAAGAGAGAAAAAGAAAAGAGGTCCGCCTGGCTTCTAAATCAAACGTGTAGATTGATGTAAAGAGTAACTAAATAGGCTGGACTCTTAACTGAATTCTGAGAGGGAGAAGTCTGCCTAGGTCTCCGTTAAACATTCGGTAGAAAGTAACTGGCTGGGTAAAAAACTACTGACTACCTCTCTAGAAGGAAGGAGAAGTCTGCCTAGAGCTCAGTCAAACGTGGACTAAAGTAGAGACTAACTGGCTAGGTAAAACTTCTAACTATATTCATCCATCCCTCACTCTAATGGCATTCGCCATATACGCCATTTTCTGGAACAACGAGGTACAGCATATACAGCACACACCTCTTTCTGCTTGGAGCTTCTTGAATTTATTCTCTCACACAACTACTTTTCATTCAAAAATAAATACTATCATCAAATTAGGGGGACTGCGATGGGGACAGCTTGTGCCCCATCGTATGCTAACCTCCACTTGGGCTGGTGGGAGGAAAACCTTTTTCAACATCCTGAAATCTCTCAATATCTCCCTTTGATTTTTCTTTGGCGTCGCTACATCGATGATGTGCTCATAGTGTGGCTAGGGAATTTACAAGAGTTCAATGAGTTCGTTTGTATCCTTAATATCAATGACGAAAACCTCAGATTCACAAATGAATTTGGGGGCAATAGCCTGAATTTTCTGGATTTAACGATTTCCATAACAACTGAAAACAAAATACATACTACCCTTTATCGCAAACCCTCGGCGACTAATAACCTTTTGAGATGGGACAGTTTTCATCCGATACCGCTCAAAATGGGTATTCCGACAGGTCAATACCTTAGGGTCCGTCGTAACTGCAGCACCATTGACGAATTCAAGACAAAGGCCAAAGAACTAAGAGGCTACTTTAAAGCCAAAGGTTACCCTAATAGGTGCCTCAAACGCGCATACCAGAGAGCACTCGACTCAGACCGTAACGTCTTACTAAGTGGGGACACCCTCAAACCATCAGAGACCCCTAAGAATAATATACGCCTAATTGCCACCTATGATGCAGGATGGGAAAATATTAAAAGTTCCCTTAGACGTTTTTGGCCACTCCTAACTAATGACCAGCACCTTCAAGAAGTATTGGCTCCTAATGTCTCCATCACAGCTCGGAGAGGAAAAAACTTACGTGACCTCTTAGCCCCAAGCCATTTCAAAATGGACATTTCACCCTCCACAACATGGCTTCAGACCCGCTTGACTGGCACCTATAAATGCGGGAGGTGCATCTCATGCAAATTTATGAAAAAAGACTCCAAAACTGTCAAAGACAGTATGGAGAAGGAGGTTTTTGCTATAACCTCCTTCTTCAACTGCAATACATCAGGAATTGTATATTTACTCACATGTGAATGTAATAAAAAATATGTGGGCAAAACATTCCGTCCTTTTAAAAAACGAGTACAAGAACACATTAGGTCTAGTAAATATGCAGCTGAAACCCCTATATCCCGGCATCTTCGCGAACACCACAATAGCGACCCCAAAGGGTTACGCTTTTGTGGTTTAGAATTGGTTAAAAAGAACCCTAGACGTGGTGACTACGACAGATTTCTCAGACAAAGAGAATGTTTCTGGATCTATCGATTGAAGACCCTAAGTCCCAATGGTCTGAATGAGGGGTTCTCGTTTTCTCCCTTCTTATAATGTCCACACACACCACATTTAATCCTGTCTCCTCCTTTTTTTAATTTGAATTTTTGTGCTCCTTACACACACACACCATATGTAATCCTGTCTTCTTTAATGTGTGTGCTTCTTTAAAATGCTCAACTAATACTTTGATTCAGTCTTCACTTCAATATATAACTCCTATTGGTTTGAGTTTTGATTCCTCTACTTACTTTAAGTATGATAGACACTTGTGAGGATTCTTTTATTAAATATATGAGACCATTAAAAGCAGTTTATGCTTTCTTTACATTTGTAACTATACTTTTTGATTTATCTTATGATTCCCCCTTTGAGATTTTTAGTTTTCAAGGCAGTGCTCTTATGGGATGAATAACAAATGTCTCAATTGAGACACATCACTCTCTACACTGATGTAAGCCCCATCAGGGTCCTCCCCTCTCTCTCCTTTTTTTCAACCGGCATATCTGCCGGTCCGAGCACCCCTTGGCTCCTCCCTCTCCCGTGACATGGCCTCATGCGTTCGGCCGTGACGTCACGGGAGAGGCGGGCACTAGCCCTTTTTAAACCCTGGCGGCAAGGGGATCTTTTTGCCGCTCTTGAAAAAGGCGCCACACAGCGCCGAAACGCGCGTTGAGTTAGTTAGAAGTTTTACCTAGCCAGTTAGTCTCTACTTTAGTCCACGTTTGACTGAGCTCTAGGCAGACTTCTCCTTCCTTCTAGAGAGGTAGTCAGTAGTTTTTTACCCAGCCAGTTACTTTCTACCGAATGTTTAACGGAGACCTAGGCAGACTTCTCCCTCTCAGAATTCAGTTAAGAGTCCAGCCTATTTAGTTACTCTTTACATCAATCTACACGTTTGATTTAGAAGCCAGGCGGACCTCTTTTCTTTTTCTCTCTTTTTTGTGTACTTCGAACAATCAGCCCAGCCTATTTAGACAGATCTTGTTCACTTTGATATTTATATTCTAACTATTAGATCTGGGCTTTTTCGTTTCATTTCGTTTTTTCTTTACCCCTTTTTTTCCTTTATCTCCCTATACTACATAGCTATACCACAAGGGGTCGGGTATGTGCGGGTGATGTGCCTACTACTTGGGATTGCTTAGGAGATTTTCTCCCCTTTACTTAAGAGGCAGGGGTTGATTTTTGGAGCTATGTTTCACCCTTAATCAGCTCAGTTTTAGTGCAATATCGCATCTTTTCCTTTTGAAGTAACAATTGCAGGATACATAGAACCAGTTATTAGATTTGATAACATTTCTGCTACTATTTAGCAACACACTTCCAATATTGCTACCCTGTCTGCCTCTGCAAGCACTTGTTATTACTTTTGAACCGTGGGGCTGACTATTATCTAGATTAATTGAGATATCTGGGTATCGTTATATATTAGAAGATTCCTTCTGAAATTTTTCTATTTCTCTTCATTCATAATTTATACTTTTGATCCTAGATTTATCTCACTAGTATAGTCAGCACCTCCCGCCCGGTCTATCTACTATCTA
The DNA here is from genome assembly GCA_933207985.1 of Pelobates cultripes. Lineage (NCBI taxonomy): Eukaryota > Metazoa > Chordata > Amphibia > Anura > Pelobatidae > Pelobates > Pelobates cultripes. The sequence continues at coordinate 95,738,249 of OW240913.1, forward strand.
TCCTAACGGACGTTAGGAGCTTGCCACAAACTCCAGGGAACCACAACCCGTCTATTGGATGTTATTCCCACAATAGCAGTTTGATTACATTTCGTGCAGACACTACGTTTAACCAAAGCTATTCGTGAAATACGTTATATTTAAGGCACTCCACTAGGACGTGTTATTCAGGCTTATTACTTTGCCATATACGTAATCTTCTACTGTATCTGCCTTGCTGCCTCCTATTTTGGTACCATAGCCCCATAAACCATGGGACATCCCCCTACCCTGGACCCCTTGTAATATATGTAATATATATATTTACACTTTTTATATACGTCTCTCAATAAAGTATTTTTTATTTTTATACTCTATTACTTTTACCCTACTATTTTCTATTTGTGTAAACCTAGGGTTTCCATACTTTCTAATGTGGGCATACCCTTAGGCAAGGATGCTGTGGTAGATGGACCCTCGCTCCTCTCTCCACACACCCTTATCTTTGGGATTCTCTTCATTATCATTTTTGTTGGGTCAGGCCCTTTCCTTTTGCCCATTTAGTCCTTTTTGACTTTAAGACTGGATTGTTTCCAGTTCTATAGTCATCATTTTCTCCTTAGTATTTTGATGTGTTCGTTTTCAAAGCAGCAAACATCAACAGTGTTCCAAAGAGGCCGGTCAATGCCAAAATTATAGGAGCATTGGATATGAAAGATGGCAAATATTAAATAGTGTGTCCAGGGAAATAGTCTCAAATATAATGAAGGCATATGCCACACATGGGTAAACTCTATCAGCAAAGAAGAACGGATAATTACCAAATGCCACAAACGTACACCTTCATAATTATAATATATTTATAATCAATCAGCTGAACCAGTATTAAAATAAATTAAAAACAGTGCACATTGGGATCTGGAATTAGCACCATGTAAAAACAAAGAAAAAATAAAATAGCAAGGGTCCTTAAGGACTCCCAAAGCTAGAGGGAACCTAGTGATTGGCAATCTATTTAGATCCCAATTATGGGAACTGATCACATAGCCTTCTTCCTTAACCCATTATGCAGTGAGTTGGAGGGTAATAGGAATGGTATAATAGGTCAGATAATTGGGCATACCTCTTCTCTAGAACATGGTCTATGTGGAAAAAGGTAATGAAAATGGATAGGGTGCCTACTGGAGGGTCCACAAACCACCTGTCCCCAATAATAAAAAAAGAGCCAATAGAGAACCAATGGATAATATATACAATGTAAGTAATAAACTACTATATTTATTTCCCATGTTAACTGATACTGGGATACTTTTTCATGACAAGATGTACAGTATTGCTATATGATGCACAATGTGGGTATATGATGTAACTACGTAAAGGTAGCCCTTAAAGGAACACTAGAGGGTCAGGAACATAAACGTGTATTCTTGATCCTATAGTGTTGAAAAAAAACATGCTAGCCCCCCAACCTTCCCCCGCCATGTCACCCTTAAATAACAGTAAAGCTTACCTTTTTACTAGCGCCAAAGGGGTCCGCCGGCACTGACTTTGCTCAGATCTGCTTTCGTGACTGAGATTGTCAGTTCTGAAGATCTCAGCCAAGGAGGCAGGGCGGGGGGGCGGGGGGGGCGGAACCAAATGCCACATTGGCCAATAGCATCTCATCCTAGAGATACATTAAATCAATGCATCGATATGGGGAAAGTTCAGCGTCTCTATGTAGAGGGTGGAGTCACTGACCCAGGAAGCATATAGTGGCTTTCTGAGAGACTGCCACTGGAGGTGTCCCTAGGGAGCAATGTAAACACATGCACATATGGTTGGAACCTAGGTGGTCCTAGTAGGGGCAACAAAACAGATTGCACTTTAAGGGGGTATACATTTGTTGTTCTAAACTTGTACCTCCCTGTTTTCCAGTAGTTACCGGTCAGCATAGTTGCTAGATGCCCGTTATCTGTTAATGTTGCAGTGCCAGACAGAGCATGAATCGTAGGCTGCTTGTCACTTGGAGGCCATCTGTGCTTTCCTGCATTGCTCCTAATTAGCCTCCCCAGTTAGAGCTGTATATAGTGGATGACACTGGGCTGTCCTGAGAATTACATGTGTTTGAATGCATTCGTGTAAAATAGCAAAGTTCTATGTGTTAAATGTATTGTATTCGTCTGAATGTTAGGTAGTTTCATTCCCTTTTCACTCGGATGGGGTTACCCAGAGAGATAATCTCGGATCAGGGTACCCAGTTCACTGCGGAAGTCACCCAGAGCCTCTGGAGATTTTGTGGCATTAAATCGATTATTAGCGCCCCATACCACCCCCAGACCAATGGGCTATGCGAAAGGTTCAATGGGACCTTGAAGCAAATGCTGCGCACTTTTGCCGACACCCATAGGGACTGGGAACGTTTTCTGCCGCATCTCCTGTTTGCCTACAGGGAGGTGCCACAGGAATCGACAGGATTCTCCCCATTTGAGTTACTATTTGGGCGGAGAGTAAGGGGACCCCTGGATCTTATCCGGGAACACTGGGAGGGAGACCGGAGTACTGATGGTACCCCTGTCATACCATATGTACTGACATTTCGAGAGCGTTTGGAAGAGTTGACCAAGTCAGTCCGAGAGAACCTCCAGGCAGCTCAAACGCGCCAACGCACATGGTATGATAGGGGCGCCAGGGACCGCAGCTTCCAGGTTGGGCAGAAAGTTCTAGTTTTGAAACCAGTCCAACATGACAAGCTGCAGGCCTCCTGGCAGGGCCCATACAAAGTGATGGAGCAGAGATGTGACACCACGTATATAATTGGCGCCTGTACAGGGACTGGGTGGGCGACGCATGATCCACGTGAACATGCTGAAGCCCTACCAGGAACATTCAGAGGAGGTAACCGCGATTTGCGCCCCCTCCAATGAAGCGTTCGACAGCCTGCCTCTCCCAGATCTCCTGTCCGGGGATTTGGGGGAAGTTACTCTGGGGGATCGGCTGAGCGCACAGGAGCGTACCGAGGTACAACAGTTATTAAGGGAGAAACAGGACACATTCTCCAATATACCTGGGTACACTCCTCACCGGGTAGAGACCCCAGGGCAGCTTCCCATGCGCCAAACCCTGTATCGCATCCCTGAAGCGGTGAAAGAAAGCATGCGTAAAGAGATTGAGGAGATGCTCCACTTAGGGGTGATTGAACCATCAGATAGCCCCTGGGCCTCTCCTGCAGTCCTCGTACCCAAGCGAGATGGCACTACCCACTTCTGCGTGGATTACAGGAGGTTAAACGAAAAGACGGTATCCGATGCATACCCTATGCCCCGGAGAGAGGAATTACTAGACAGGATGGCTAGAGGTCACTACCTCACGACCATTGATCTATGTAAGGGGTATTGGCAAATTCCCCTGGCGCCCGAGGCCATTCCTAAATCCGCTTTTGTCACCCCATTCAGTTTATACCAATTTAAGGTAATGCCGTTTGGGATGAAAAATGCACCCGCTACCTTCCAGAGGATGGTAGACTGACTCCTAGATGGATTTCAGGATTATACTTGTGCTTATTTAGATGACATAGCCATCTTTAGTAACACCTGGGAGGAACATTTGGCCCATATAGGGGCGGTGTTAGATAGAATCCGAGAAGCCGGATTAACCCTGAAGCCAGCTAAATGCAGTATAGGGATGGCAGAGGTACAGTACATCGGACACAGAGTGGGGTGTGGGAAGCAGAAACCTGAACCTGCTAAGGTAGAGGCAGTAGCCCAATGGCCCACCCCCAGGACAAAAACCCAGGTCCTTGCTTTTCTAGGGAATGCCGGATACTACCGCAAGTTTGTCCCCAACTATAGTGCCCTGGGCAAACCCCTTACTGATCTTACCCGTAAAAATTTACCCCGCCAAGTAACCTGGACCCCGGAGTGTGAGAAGGCGTTCAACCCGTTGAAAGATGCACTGGTTAATGCCCCTGTCTTGGCAGCTCCCGATCCAACTAAACATTTTCTTGTTCACACAGACGATTCTATGTTTGGATTGGGAGCAGTTTTAAGCCAAGTCGGGGCCGATGGCGGGAACACCCCGTAGCCTACATCAGTTGGAAACTACTACCCAGAAAAGTGAGCTACGCCGCCATCGAAAAGGAGTTCCTGGCTGTGGTGTGGGCCCTGAAGAAATTACAGCCATATTTGAATGGACAGCCCTTTTCCTTGCTCACGGATCACAACCCGTTGGTCTGGCTAAACCGGGTGGCTGGGGACAATGCCAGGCTGCTGCGCTGGAGTTTGGCACTGCAGCCTTTTGACTTTAACATCCAGTACCGCCCGGGCAAACAGAATGGGAACGCTGACGGGTTGTCAAGACAAACTGACCTAGAGAAATGATCCGTGAGCCTCCCTGGACATCCCCAAGCCGATCCGTGTTGTATCAGACTGTGTATGCCGGCCTGTGGGCAAGGGGGAGCAGTGTAGCTGATGGCACTGGGCTGTCCTGAGAATTACATGTGTTTGAATGCATTCGTGTAAATAGCAAAGTTCTATGTGTTAAATGTATTGTGTTCGTCTGAATGTTAGGTAGTTTCATTCCCTTAGTTTGTTCGAATGAAACTACCGAACAGTCAGACCTCCCCTGTGTGAAGTGTGCCTTCAATTACCCATTGCAACATTGTTGCGAATGGGTAATTGTCAAGCTGAGTAGCCGCCCTTTGTTCTCGGGGGTGGCCGCCATTCGGGAAACGAACACGTGGCGGCGGCCATTTTAAAACTCCCGAACAGCGGTGTTTTGCCGTCGAGTGTCTGGAACTCAAATTGGGCACTGGACTAGGTGAACACCGCTGAGACCTCCACAAGCCCAGTCCGTTCGGTTCCAAACTACCGAACGGCCCCTCGTTCGGTAGATAGAAACAACCGAACAAGGGGATTCAGGCGAACCCTCCCTAGTCTCTGTAGCTAGAGGCTTTCGTGCAGTTTATTCCCTGACTCCAGGACCGACCGTAGGGCCCCATCGTATGGAACCCCATTCGGCTGTTCTCTCCAGTGCGGTCGGTCATTTTATTCCCTCCATGAATTTCCCGAACTCCTGGTCTGATCTGGGTGATATTTGGATATGTTGGTCACCCAGATCAGGGCTACCAGGGGATGTATAATTTAAAGTGGTACCCCTAAGTTTAGGGGTACATCCAGAAACGGGGGGAATTGGTGTGCTGGATAAGGGGATTATAATGCAGGCTGAGGGGAGGAGATGTGTGGGAGGTTACCAGAGCAGGATTGGCTACTGTACAAATTAATGGAAATTCCTCCCTTGCATGGGAGCAGGCTTTAAAAGGCCACTGTGTGAATAAATCTTTAGTTCTGCTCCTGATACTGTGTGTCGTCCAGTTATTGGGATTGCTGTTGGGATACTGCTGTGATACCTTGCCTGCTGGATACTCTACCCTATGGATTTATAATTGCTTGTTCCTGAGCCTCCCTGGGATCCAAAGTGGAGATAGGCTGTGTAATACCAGCTCTCCGCTACAAAGATAAACTGAAAAGTCTTTAAAACACTAAAATATTACCCTTACTGATAGGTCATTCTAATTCACAGAATTATATATAGCAAGGAAGAAACTCTAATAAAATAGTTAAGATTGCTGATCTCAGTGGTAGTACACACAATCATCTGGGCCCACCAGTAAAGTTAAACTAAAGGTTATGAAGAATCCTTGCTTAAGATTAGCAAACTCATTTACAAAAATGGGGTGATTTTTTTTTAAACATTCAGATATATTTTTTGCATACAGGATTATTCACAAGTCATTCACCAGTTATTGACAAAGATAATAATAATAATAATAATAATAATACAGGTTGATTCACAAAGTGAACTTAGTGTGCATTTAAAGCTTAAAAAAGCTGAACTGGAAGATTAGCTGACAGATCAATTTTTAGCAGTTTGGCTATTTTAACCTTAAATTTGAAATTCACTTTCAATTCACTTTGAATTCTGACTATTGAAATACAAGTTTAATCACAGATTTATTTGCAGTACATAAACAAACAAAAAAAGTGTCCTTTTTTTTTCTTTTACTTGAGACTCAATATGTGGAGTTCTAAAAAATACTTTAAACTATTCTGGGAAATTCTGTTAATTATGTTCTGTTTAAATTCTCTACACATTGCAGTTGAACAAACCAAATTCTGAATTAACCAAAACTAGCGCCCAATTGAATGTGTGTATGTGTGTGCATATTAATGTGAATGCACGTGTGTGTAATTTTACAAAGAAAAGAGTGTTAGCACCATTGCAGAGAGACAAAATAAATAAATCAAATTCTACAATTTGTGGGAGGACGGTTGCCAATATAAATTTTTATCCCAGGTGTTAGCTAGAAAAGAAAAATATGCTAAACATGTCCAGAGTTTTTTACACTCCCTTTTTGTGGCCCTGGAGAACCAACACTCTTGTCTGGTTTGTAAGGTTTGAAAGAAATAATAAAGGTGTCATTTTTTTAACTTCATCCTCCTTGCTTTCAGTATTTAGTACAATGCGATTTATAAGCTTCACAATGTTAACTATCGATCGAGAGCTGTTCAATCGATCAACCACTGTTCTGGAGTGAGTTCCAAGGTCAGCCTTGAAAGAGAGCTTCTATATTTTCACATTTTCTTTTGCTTCATTCAGTGATTATTTTCCCGTTTAGGATGACTATGGAATTTACGAGTATACAAAAGAAATGAAATTCTACAAAACAATTGGAACAGAAATGTTTAGTGCTAGTGGTTAGCAAAATAAACCACAAAAGCTTCCAGCAGAACAGGAACATGTCCACAGTTTATATGCAATATAACGATAAGCAAGCAGCACAAAAATTATTTATAATAACACCTTGTGCTGATTTAAGGGTACAGAGATCTGGATGATTGCTCTAGTTTCAGTGTAGATTTGCCAGCACAACATTTTACGCTGGTTTTCTTATCTAACAAAGTTTAGTAAGTGGTCACAGATAAATCTTTATTCCTTCATTAGCACTTGCAATGGTCTTATGTACAGATATAAACATGGTTATTAAAGGAGCAGTATAGGGTCAGGAACACAAACATGTATTCCTGACCCTATAGGGTTAAAACCACCATCTAACCACCCTAAATATTGTAAAATCTTACTTGTATTCAAGTCTGCAGCTGCTTATTTTGTCCCTGTTTCCTTTAGACCTGCCCACTTTCTGCTGACATCATCAGAAGTGGTAGCCTGTTCCAATCACAATGCTTCCCCATAGGACTGGCTGAGACTGACAAAGAGGCAGATCAGGGGCAGAGCCAGCACAATTCAAACACAGCCCTGGCCAATCAGCATCTCCTCATAAAGATGAATTGAATTATTGCATCTCTATGAGGAAAGTTCAGTGTCTGCATGCAAAGGGAGGAGACACAGAATGTTTGGATGCATTTTAGGCAGCAACAACCCTGGAAGGATCTCTAACAGACATCTTAGGCGTTACCAGTATAGTTATCACTAGGCTGTAATGTAAACACTGCATTTTCTCTGAAACAAGCAGTGTTTACAGCAAAAAGCCTTAAGGTAATGATTCTACTAACCAGAACAAATTCAATAAGCTGTAGCTGTTCTGGTGAGTATAGTGTCCCTTTAACTAAAGTGAGAATAGCTGGAAATTCAATGTGAATGCAAAGTGAATTTAAAGTGAATTCCAAATTTAAGGCCACGATGAGTGGAGAACTTTCTTTTTCTAATTTTTATAATTAATCTATTTTTGCCTAAAACTTGACATTCTTTTGCAATTCCTGTAATTTCTCACTTTAGTAATTACACTTGGAATTGGTGAATGAGGTCGTTTTGTGCCATAGAGAAGCTGTGACTGTGACTGTTGCTCATTAGGAGAAATATGTCATATCACTGATTCATACCTAGCCTTTGCCATTAAGATTTCAGTTGCTACAATTTGTTAAGTAAATAAACACATAAGTGCTTTATTTCTACTAGTGTGCTAAATATCATAGTACAGATATGGAAACTTAAATGTCTACCCCAAATATTCTAACCCCCCACAGCCCTCTGTAATGGTCAAGATGGTATGAGTACCTAGGAGCAATTCCCCTGTATTTGGGCAAGCTGTTTTAGAACGGTTTACCCTCTTACTTGGGACTCTGTAGGGCATTTGGTTATGGTGCTTGGAATAACCCTTTAAAGTAAAATATTTGTATGATGCGACTTTCATTGCAAACTAGGTGGCTATCTAGGGCATTATACTGAAACCCGCATTGCTAAACATCATTAGTAATTTTCTAAACAACATAGGGAATTTTAATAGACGGAGGTGGATACCACAGTCATAGATTTTTTATAGAAATCATTTTCATACTTTCATTCTGGTTTTAGAGGTAACTTTGGGAGCAAATGAGTACATTTTTTTTTTTTATATCCTGTGAATGACACAGCCTTAGAAAAAACAGCACCAATTTTAATATGGTCAAAACAGGCACGATACATCTAATTCAGCACAGGCTTTGCATGCCAAAACATGTCTCAATTAAAATGTACATTATAAAGAAAAAATGAAAAACAATTCCATATTAATAATTCTGCTTAACAAAGTGTGTGACCTATAGATAATGATTTGAATTAAATTAGAGATAGACTAATCTGATCTTATTAAGCACTGATTTTTATATGAGTTCCTTTGATACAATTTTTTATATATTCTTTCAAGACCAGAAGAGGTCTATTCGGGTGGAAGACAATACCATTATTTTTTTTAGAAGTTAATTACTTGAAATGTCACACACTTCCGTCCACCAAGAAAAACAAATGTAAAGCTTGAAATAACTAATTAAATTCACTCAACTTGCAATTACAGCACAAGGAATACCTTATAAGACAAATAAGCCATTTTGTAAAGTGTCATTATGATAACAACCTAGGGGGTTAATGGAATATCATTTATAGCACTTCTAGGCAATGCTGACTTTTCAAGTGTGGATAAAAATAACTATATTTATTATCTGAAGTGGAAGAAACCTACCTGTAAAATAATCAAATTTTGTCCTTATCCCAATTAACTTAAATTATACCTGGATTTGGGGTAAAAGATTTGTATATCAATGAACTCTGGAAAAGGAATTAAAAGGACACTATAGTCACCAGACCCACTACAGCTTAAGTAAGTGGTTCTGGTGTCTAAAGTCAGTACCTGCAGTCATAGTGCTGTAAACACTGCCTTTTCATAGATTGATGAGAAAAAAAGATGATTAATGGCTTGGGGACAGTCACTGGATCTACAGCAAAAACATATATGAGAAAGGCTGAACTTGATGGACGCAAGTCTCTTTTCATCTATGTAACTATGTAACTATATGTAACTATGTAACTAAAAGCTAATTTTATTCACAGATCAAATGAGAATTGTTCATTAGAGAGGAAAAAAATAGCATTACAAATGTATATATATATTTATATTTTATGTATTTAACAAATATATTCTAAATAAATATAGATTTTTTTTATGACTCCATCTGTTTTTCCTACTATTGGTTACTGAACCAGATGTAAGGAAAATTATTTATTTTACTTATTTATTTATAAAATATTTTACCAGGAAAGATACATTGAGATTTCTCTCGTTTTCAAGTATGTCCTCCTATCAGTGCTCCTATCAGCATGCTGTAAAATATATACATAGTTGTATTCATTTCTTGAATCAATTTTTGTTAACAAAATTTTGCAGAGTTAAGCTGATACATAACTGAAATTCTCCCGTCCTGAAAAATGTTTGTATTTTCAAAAAGATTTTCCAAAACACATTCCGTGCACAAGTCTAGTTTTCAGTAAAATCCTTCTACAATAATTTATATCTAATACAGGAAGCTGGCCCACAGGAGACTAAATAAATAAAATTACATTTTCATTAACTCTTGCATTTTCCAATTTTATAAATTTTACCTACTGTATTAGATACTTTTTAAAATATTTTGCACAATACTAATTTGGCATTAGGAACTTTATTTCCCATAAATGTAACACACTTTTATCCTGACCTTTGTGAAGAGCTGGTTCTTTTAGTGTATAAACAAAGAGGTCTGCATCACTGCTTATTAACTTTCTTGCAGAGTCCCTCTAATCAGTGCAGTGACCTCTGGGACTACCAGAGCAATACTTCCACAAATACTGGTAGTTGACCAATTTATCCTCCAGCACAATACGATATTACTTGGCGAATTATCACTTTTTTGGGGCCAAAATTATCAAGGTTTATTCATTACCCAAGACACTTGAATGCAGACATCCAGGAAATCATGAAAATACGATGCCTTACCAAACAAAGAGTAAAGTAAGTGCCGCAACTCCAAACACTTAAAACTAATGATTTATTTTCTATATTTAGAGAGAATACTTACTTTATAAACATATATTTATGAATAGCACTTAAAGACTCACCAGCCACAATTAATATGACTATATATACAGTCTATATCTTCCAACATTCTCAGCTGTACTATATTGCTCCACAATTTTTCTGTACGAATTAATTTCTTTTAATTAGTTGGTATTTTCTCAGTATTTTTAAGCATGCAACACTAGGCATTCTTTTTAATGTATTTAAAATATACCAGACCATGCTTTACATCATGGAAGAATTATTCCCTTAGTTGCAGAAAACAAATGGCAAGAGGAAAAAAACCTTCTTTAAATGGTCATTCTAGACACTGCAACCACTTTATCACATTGACATGGTTATAGTGCTTGGAACCCCCTAACGCTATCATTCCATTGAGTGTTAAACTGTTGTTGAATGGTTTCCTCATAATCATGGGGAATATATTTATACCATGGGGCCATGATGCAATAGCACCCATGACTTGTATTAAAAAGTAAAGTGGGCAATGTCTATATCTTTCCTATGATTACCTAGATGGATAAAGAGACTAAAGAAGAGAAGGGTTACATGAGAGAAGTGGAAAAGAATTAAAGAGCAGCTAAATCAGAGGATCAGAAACTTTTGGAAAGAAAACAAAGAATGGTTCATGTCTGACAAAAATTCATGATGTGGGGCCCCAGGGCATCTGGTTTCATTATTGCAACACTAGTTGGCATGGCAATAAGGAAGTGGTGCATTCGTGAACTCTGCCGATCATTTGGTCTATTACATTACTATTGCAAGTGTTATCTCTCTCTCTCTTACTCTCTCACAAGATATATAGATATTGTATGATAAGGGAGGATATAATGTCAAATTAAACTCATTGTTCACATTACTGCCAAATTATTATTATACTGCTAATTTACTTTCCCAAGCTAACAAGGGTCTCTCCCACAAAATTAAGTTCAATTTTGTTAAATTCGGGTCAAGCTTCAGTTAAACATAACTGCACTTTGTGTTTTTCCCATTATTAACCTACCAACTACTAGCAATGACTTGTACAATGTAATAGTGCAGACATTTTAACATCCTTTTTTGTCTTACTGGGTATTTTGCCCGTCATGCATCAAAGCAGACAATCTATATGCATATTGGTAGTTCAGAAATGACTATAGATAAATGTTTTTCTCCGGAGGCTTTCAATCAACTTCCAAACTTGTCTCCTTCTCTATACACAGTACTAGGCCATTTGCTTTCTTTCATGATGAGATAATTGACGACCTTTAAACCTATTCTTCTACATTCATTACACAATTCTAATGCTGTTACCTCCAGCAAAATCTATATTTTATTCATGTTTTAACATTTATAATCCCGACTAGTGAGAGACCAAAGGGATCCAGACAAAAAGAATGAAAATGGTTATTTAAATTGATGTTTTGGAACCTTACTCTGTATTACAGAAACTTTATTAAGAAAACAAATTGCATTTAATTGCAAATGACCTTACATATTGCTGATAAGAAAGTAAAAAAAAAAAAGAATTCAAATATTGGACTGTGGAAACTGAACACAAGAGGTATTTTATTTCTAAAACTCTTCATCCATGAAGCTGACTGTAGAAGTATGTTTAATTATTTCATATCATGCTGGAGAATCACTGATCTGCTAGTCTTGTATTTTGGCCTTTTAATGAAAGTTGGCTGGACTATAGGAGGTAACACAAACACTGATGGCAGAACACACACAAGAAATCAAAGAAGTACAGTAACATTCTTGTTTAAAAAAATTGGATCTCTCTTTCCCTCCTTCCTCTTTATTGTCCCGATGTGTTCCACATTCCTTTCTCTGAGCAAGGAAGCCTTTCTATCATTTATGCTAGTTGTGTGTGTTTTCAATGCACCTGTGTCTAACAGTAGTAAACGTCCTGTACATTTTTAAAATTAAGTTACTATGAATTTATATCCTTTGGTAATGTGCCATTTTGTGATTTTGTTTCCCCTTCCCACCCCCCATTTGCATCATTCTAATTTATTTTTTATTTCTCCTACTTTTAATGCCCTGTACATAATTTTATCTTTTTTCTACCCTCCTTAATTTGTTCCAAAACACTACAGAGTCACAGTGCAAATGTATGACTTAGTATGTCAACAGAACCGGTCCCAATCTCCCCGGTCTAAATCTTTGATTGTTTTACTGGCAATCTCCCCCTATAGTGGCCATGATTATTTATAATATATGTAAGATGTTATGATTTTTGTGTAATGCAGAATATATTAAATCTACAAGTTAAAAAGATACTTGTTTCTAGCATAAACTAAATAACTATGTCATTATTTTCTTCCTAAACATACACAACGAAAAAATTGCACAAGAGGACTTAGTGTGACTTTTTGTAGATGATTTCTTTTTATTGGCAGCAGCTTCTGCATAAAATATGATTTACAACTGTGCTCAATATTCATTGTTTTTTGTATAATTTGTTTTGCCTAGACATTGGGTTAATGATACATTCATCAACGTGGATTGCTAGAACAGAAGAAACATCGACTTATGTCTTTGCATTATTGCAAGCCTAGTAATCATTCCAGTAATCTGTTTCTTAATGAGTCTTATTACAGACAAAAAAAGAGGTATTTTACTGAAAAAGATTTTCTTCATATTTGCAGAATACCAGGAACATATCTTTATGAGATTTAATAGAATACCTTTCAAAGTGTTTTCGAACCTGAACCTTAACATACTAATTGATTATTTGGTATGCAGAATATACTTTCAGTTCATTTTGGAAGATGATGACATTTTGTAGGATGTTAGACAAAGGAAGTTTCATTATCTCAGTTCATTGCTTTGTTTCTAGATTTATCTAGTTTTGCTTCTAATGAACCACTTAAGACTAGATATATTCTGACTAAAATACTCTTCATTGCAAAATATTAGCCATTAAATCGATGCAATCATTAATGGAAAAATGAATAGTGCCTATTTTGTAATACACAAGGGGTTTTGTTACTAAATTGAAAAAAAAACAAAAAATGTTTGAGAAGACTTATAGTGATAAGTCAGCGTAGGCAACATTGGAGCATTTACGCATAGACGGGGCTAGTCTGAGGGGTTTGCAACATGTGGGGAACTGATAGATCGCTGGTGGTGCAGGGCTGAATCCTGTGCTATATGGTACAGGAAACCCTTCTTGAGTAGCAAGAAGAGCCATTACGTAAACTCAGAGATTACATGCTGAAAAGACGCATATATTTCTTACTGTTCTAGTGTGTGCCTGACAGAGATTATTCATAAAGTGCAATCTGCAAACATTTAAATGAGTAAATATATTATGACAATTATTTTATTACCATTGTGACGGACTGCTGGCACTCCGACTGAGTACCTCCGCCAATCGATGCTCCTAGTGCTCGCTGAGGACTCCAAGCACTCCAACTGACACCATCAGCACTGCAGACCCCACTTCCAGCGATGCAGCTGCGCCGGGGTCTCACTGTCTCCACCCACCCTGGACCCAAGGCCAGGATCCAGCTTCCAGTGGGTGAACCTCTCTTTCCCCAGAGAGCAGGAACAGGAACAAGCTCTTAGCAGAGCTTAGTGATTATACCCTGGGGAGTAGAGTTATTATAGCAATCCCCAGAGTGTAGTTCTCCAATCCCCCAAACATGAGCCAAGGCTTCAAGAAAGGTACAAGATGATCTGATTTTAATGACCACACACCGGCTTTTATGCAAGTCCCCATGCAAGGGGACATCCCACAGTGTGGGACACAGTACAACCAATCGTTTACAGGAGAACCGTAAAACACACCCAGCACCAACATACAATCCCTCCCCTCTGCCTGTGATATAATTATTGAACACAATGGGTTAATGTAATTTATCACAGGCAGGAAAAATACACTTTTTACACATATACTGTAACTTTAAAAATATGCATCATATTCACATAAAACATACATATTCAGAATCAGCATACTTTAAATATAAACATAACCAAAAATCATGCAAATCCTTCCATTAGTTCAAAAGTTAGTCGAAAGTCCTTTGTGACCAAATGAAGCATGGCTTTTCTGCCCAAAACCAGTTCCACAGAGTCTTCTATCCTGGAGACAATTGGGAAGTAATCCAATTATCTCCAAGGACAGAAGCAAAACTCCATTGAACACATGGTTGCAAAAAGACATAAAATTACACAATGTTACAATTACTACATAAAACATATACATGCAACATATCCCCTGATAGCTTAGATCTGAGCGCACATTATTACGAAATGGCGCTCAGATCACATACATACAGTTCAATCGCCATGGAGCCAAAGTCTTTTCCATAGTCTTTTGTTACACAAATAGGCTCCATGGCATAGCTATCTGGGATAGCACTACTACCATACTGAAAGTCCAGAATGCCCCGGCAGAAATACACAAATAAACCTTTCTGCAGGGGAAAATACATCTATCAGCACATGGGCCATAGTCGGAAGGCAGGAGGCTAGCCAGTAGTCCCCTCCAGGCACAAGTGGCGAAGGGCACTTTTTCACAATCATATTGTGATTATATTGCTGGGAATCTAATGCTATTCACCAATGTGGGAGTGCAAAAACAAATTGTAGATTATGCTAACATAGTGTAACTTTTTAGTAATGACAGCAGGCAAAAATTTGCATAACTCTCTTTACTGAAGCTCCTAGAAGCACAGATCATAAGAGAACAACCAATCAAAAAACACTTCAATGTTATACAAAAGGACCTATCACACACATCACTTCCTCTTTCTTTGTAGCGAATTAATAAAGGTCAGGTTCAAATGTCCGAAAGTCCAAACATCAAACAATTGCAATCAAATATAACTACGATCAAGGAATCCAAACTGCAGCCGTGGAAACGTCCATAACAGCCGTATATTGCAGCATAGATGTATAAAGCACCAATCACACTGTAAGAAACAGAAAGAAATTAAAGGCATCTGAAGTGACATCTTGTCTATCATACCATAACTGTATATTTACTACTTAAGTTAGATGTAAATTAAATATATAACAGTCATGCTTATCCTTTAGAAAAACGACTATGACAGCCTATCTATCTACTAAAAGATGATAATACCATGAAATAGAAATAATAACACCATATATAGCCATAGAAGATCCTAATATCATATAAAATGGAATAGAAATATCGAATATAGAAATCCCAGGGAGGGAAGAGAAAAAAGGCTGGGAAATATTCTCCTCCTGTCATTACTAAAATTAAGATTATAGGTACACTACGTTAGCATAATCTACAATTTTATCACATGTCAGGAGGCTTCATATTTGCAGTTTTAACACTGAGAATTTAGAAAACTGAAAGAAGTGTGAGAGGACTGTCTGAAGTAAGACACACAGAACGTAGATTCCTGCGACCAGTCTGCGCATCACATGATATCGGCTAACAACGCGTAAGTTAAGAATTCCGAAGCTGAAATCTATCCCAACCAAAGACAAAAGCTAGTGGATCCATCTGGCCAGAGTCAAAGTCAAGACCAGCTTATGGGGTCTAACATGAGACACCAGACGTTGACACCGTAAAAGCGTGTCCACAACACACAGTCTGGCAATTGCTTGAAAAAATGGATATGAAACGGAGGAAGAATCCGATTTCGTCTGACGTGTAATACAAAATGAAGCGCCAAACACGGAGAAAAGGAAAAACCGTCCACGTCAAAAGCCGAACATCCAAAACACGTCTGAAGGCGATGAGACATATCAGCATTGTAAGTTTTGATTAAAGCTGTCGCAGTTATAAGCCCAAATTATCTGGACAGTCTTGGAGAAAATGCAGCACTAAGTCTATTTCTGAGATAATTAGGTGCCGGAGGCCTAGACAACTTGATCCCCCTCCCAATAGGGTCCTGCCCCACCGGAATGCCTTGAAGGGGGACATGAGCTGCTGAAATAGCCTAATGCACCACGTTAATTGACCGGTACAAGCCTCCCATAGAAAAAAAATGGGACATATAGTTCAGGACGGAAGTAAAAGGTGCTGTAAAGTCCCTCTCCAAATGCCAATTACTCCACAAGTTCCAAGCAGACATGTAGTATCGTCTGGTGCCTGGTGCCTGGTGCCCATGAATCCCATAACAGTTCCCTAGACACCTGCGATAAGCCATGGACCAACCAGACTCCCCAGAAAGTATCCAAGCCACTAGTTCCAGTTTCCGTTCCAACACCAACAAACTTGCTCTTCCAGAGGGGAGTAATTAGGAGTATAGACACTCCATGAAGGCATATGTAGTGGACCACCCACGTCAGCATTGAGAACCTTGGGAAGACATAGGCTCCCTCATCCGACCAAATTTGCAGGATCGCGTCCACTGCCTTGTAATCCGGTAGCCAGCTGAAGAACCTCGGGAGTTGTCGGTTCGTTCTGGAAGGAAACAGATCCACGTGTAGCTGACCCCTGAGGCCAATCAGTGAGTGGAAAGTTGAGACATTTAGGCGCCAGTTGTTGTTGTCTCGCCAGTGGCGTGAAAACCAGTCCGCCATGAGGTTGGCGATCCCCGGGAGGTATTCTGCCAGTAGTGTGATATTGCGGGAGAGGCATAATTTGTATATGTCTTTTGCCACCTTCGTCAAGGATCGGGATCTGGCTCCGACCAGGCTGTTGATGTATTGGACTGACGAGATGTTGTCCATGCGGAGCAGGTGGGCAAGTCCCTTGGCCAGCCTGCGTACTGCGAACGATCCGACGATAAGTTTTGTAGAGTTGTTTGCGCAATGGGCTCCCATCTGGCATCTGATTCTACTATAAAATCTGATGTAGGTCCAAATATTGCTCGGCCATACCAGGCTTGCATGTGGAGTAGCCACCAATGAAGTTCTGTCGCACCTCTCCCCATAGGGGTATCCAATGGTCGCATGAGTGACCCAGGTGCAAATGTTTTGCCTTCAGCTGTTGCATAGCTCTGTAGTGCAGAAGCCCCGGAAATGTTGCCTGGATTGAGGAGGATAGAAGATCTACTACACGGGTGAGAAGTCGTAGAGGAACCATATCAATGCAGAGAATCTGACAATCTCCTTTTGGATAGAGGCTATCTTCGTGGCAGGTAGTTGAAGGACGCACTCCCTCAAGTCTATCTCAAAGCCAAGGAACTGTATGATCTACGAGGGGGCTGACTTTTGTCTTTTCACCATGAAGCCCAAAGACTCCAGAAAGTAAACAACAAAGTTAGTGTGTGATCGCAGTCTGGATTCTGCGTCGCAGAAGATCAGTCGTCCAGGTAGACAAGGCAACAGATGCCCCTGGATCGGAAATGGGCCATAACCAGCTTTAGTAGCTTTGTGAAGCACTACAGAGCTGAACTGAGGCCGAAAGGCAGGCACGTAAATTGACACGACCAACGACCCCAAAAGAACCTTAGAAGGCGAAGATTCGCAGAAAACACTGGTACCAAAAGATACGCGTCCTTTAAATTGAGGCGGGTGAACCAATCGTTGGCCAGCAGGAGATTCCAGGGTAGATGTATTCCTTCCATTTTGAAATGTCGATAGACGACATAGTCGTTGAGCCTACGAAGGTTGATGACTGGCTGAAATTCTCCTGACTTTTTTTGGACTAGAAACATGTTGTTGTAGAAGCCCCAATAATCTAGGGTGAATTGTACTGCTCCTTTGGCGAATAGAGAGCGAATCTCTTTGTCTATGAGGAGTCTGTGTTCTCGTGAAACATGTAATGGAGGTGGTTGGGCGGTTTGTATGGGTTGGGCATCTGCCGTGATCTCCCTACAGTTCTATAGGAAAAGGAACAAACGGGCAGCGGTAACAGTAGTTATAGAAGTACTTGAGCAGGGACTTACCTGAAGGGAAGCGTCCGCGACCTCTTCCTTTAGAGCCTATTGTCCGGTCTGTGCCTCGGTGGTATGAGGGTCTCGATGTGTAGGTCAGATAAAAAGAGGGAGATTGTGAATAGGACCTGGGTTCACTTGGGTTCAACTGCGTGCTCTGTGAGAGGGCCAGATCCAGAAAGATTAGTATCTTCGCCAATGGGTCTAAAAGATCCAACACCTTGTCTTGTGCAGACTTCAGCCCCTTCTCGATGCCCTTCCTGGGATCCTGTCAGCTCGGGACATGAAAACAACTACTGTGGTGTCAAACTCTGCAGTGTTAGCCAACTTTTCTGGGAGGAGGGGGCTGGGGCATTCTGCTCATAGGCATGCCCGCACTTCCTTGTCTAGTGGCTTGCGGAGCCAATAGTGGATGTATTGTACCAGATGATCCGGCAGTGTCCCTTCAGATGACCTGGGGTGTCGTATATGGGTATCCCAATTTTGTCCAGAAAAACCCACCTCCAGTGGTCTTGGGTGGAGGTGTGCAGGTAACCTTTTCTTGGTACTCGTCACCTAGAACATACGAGTCGGAGTGGGTTAGGTCTTGCCAGTCCTCCTCGTCGGAGGCAGATCCATCTGCGAGCCACTCGTCTACCACGTCGAGGTTCTGAGGTGGTCCGAGATTGTCCTCATCTGAGGATTGGATTGGAGAGGGAATGGTTCCACTCTTTCAAAACACTTGTGCTTTTCAAATGGAGCTTTGCCCTTAGACTTGCTCCCTGTTGGGGACCTGGAACTCTTCCAGTGATGTTTGGGCCCTGTCTGACTCCGTGGAGCATCAGCCTCTAAGTGTATGAAATGGGGTTTCCCTTAAGTGAATGGGAGATATGGTAGTCTTGGAATCATGGGGTTGATCCCTAGCTCAATTCTCAGTCCAGGGTGATATTGTGGGGTTAACCTCATAATTGTTGCCAAGGTGACGTATCTTCGAGGGGTTCACCCAAGTTGTACATCAAAGCTGTCCCTCTGTAGTCAGCAATAAAACAGGTGTACACAGCATGTGTGATAGTTCTGCATGGTGTGATATTGTATCTCCAGACAATCATAAAAGGAAGTGGGGTATCCCTGTAAGGAATATAGAGAACACCTTAGAGAATATGTGGGGGCTCACCCCAGGTGGTATGCCATGAGAACCAGAGGACACCCACACATGGCAACTTATGCAATCAGAATGGCACAGTGTATATGGCTGTTAAACTCAATATATTCCCACAAAATAATTACACCTCAGTGTATGTCAGTCTGTTGTCAGCAAACAGCATGTAGCAGCCCAGCATGTATTTGTAATAACTTGTAGTAGGTACCTTGACTGTGGATGAGAAATCAGCACTGCAGTGGTGAGTGTGGAGCCTCAGGTATGGCTTGAAGTTAAGTATATTTAATCCAGATCATGGTAATATCGATCTGGATTGAAAAAAGTAATGGCCAACATGAATCTGGCGGCTCTCGCAAAGATTCAAGATGGCTGCTGAGCGCGCAATGATCGGCAAGACCCGCGGTTTTGGGGGCCTGCTGGTCACGGTAGAATCGTGCTGATTGCCCCCACCACCCACACACACCCTCATCTAGTTCCAAAGGAGTTGAAATAGGTACTGAAAAGAGCGTGATCGCAGCGCCGACTGCCACGATCCGCGCAAGGGGCAAGGGGCTCCAGGAGAGAAGGGAGAGAGGGAGCAGGCCCTAAGGAGGGTTGAGCAAAACAAGTCCAAAAGGGGAAATAGAATTAGCAGAACGGTAGTGGGGACAAGTTAACAGAGCAACAAGGTATATATATATATATATATATATATATATATATATATAAATAAATAAATTTTTTGTGTCATTTTACCCCACTCCCTCTAGTATGTAAGCTCATTGAGCACGGCCCTCAACCCCTCTGTTCCTGTGTGTCCAACTTGTCTGCTTACAACTACATGTCTGTTCGTCCACCCAAAGTGCTGCGGAATTTGATGGCGCTATATAAATAACATAATAATAATAATAATAATAAAATCATAACACAGAATCACAGAATACATCAAACAATTAACAGTAAACAGTTACAAGGAAAAACTAATCTGATCTGTGTGCTGCAGTAACAAAGAAAGAGGAAGTGATGTGTGTGACGGGTCATTTTGTATAACACTGAAGTGTTTTAATTTGTAATTTAAAAAAAATATATATTTTTTTGCTGTGCATAAGAATACAAACAGTCTTGTCAAGCCCCAACAGCAGGTAAGAAGCGATTCAAGAGTCAGAGGTAGGGATGTCGCGAACATAAAATTTTCGGTTCGCGAACGGCGAACGCGAACTTCCGCAAATGTTTGCAAACCGGCGAACCAGGCGAACCGCCATAGACTTCAATAGGCAGGCGAATTTTAAAACCCACAGGGACTCTTTCTGGCCACAATAGTGATGGAAAAGTTGTTTCAAGGGGACTAACACCTGGACTGTGGCATGCCGGAGGGGGATCCATGGCAAAACTCCCATGGAAAATTACATAGTTGATGCAGAGTCTGGTTTTAATCCATAAAGGGCATAAATCACCTAACATTCCTAAATTGTTTGGAATAACGTGCTTTAAAACATCAGGTTTGATGTTGTATCGATCAGGTAGTGTAAGGGTTACACCCGCTTCACAGTGACAGACCAAACTCCCCGTTTAACGCACCGCAAACAACCGCAAACAGTCCATTTGCACAACCGCAAACTCCCCATTTGCACAAGGTTGGATACCAAGCTAGCCATGTCCCGTTCCTTGTCCTCACTGATGTCATTGAAGGTCTCTTCCTCCACCCAGCCACGTACAACACCAAGGGTCCCCAAAAGGTGACAACAAGCCCCCTGGGACGCCTGCTGTGTTTGGTCTTCCACCTCCTCAAAGCCACCTTCCTCCTCTGACTCCTCTTCTTCAGACTCCTATCTCTGCATTGCCTCTCTCTGCGTTATTATAAGGTGTGTTAAGTAGTACTATTCCTATCAGTTTAATTCCTGTTACGTCCCCTATCAGGGGACGTGTATATGGCATCGATTTTAGGAACCGGGAGATGGAAAAAGATGCTTGGTCGGTCCTTCTACTTCAAATTTGGGGCACTGCGCGTGCAATCTAATGTGCCACCAGATAGGAGTGGTGTGTTAAGTAGTACTATTCTTATCAGTTTAATCCCTGTTATGTCCCCTATCAGGGAACGTGTATGTGGCATCGATTTTAGAAACCAGGAGATGGAAAAAGATGCTTGGTCAGTCCTCCTTCTTCAAATTTGGGGCACTGCGCATGCAATCTAATGTGCCACCAG
The DNA here is from genome assembly GCA_933207985.1 of Pelobates cultripes. NCBI lineage: Eukaryota > Metazoa > Chordata > Amphibia > Anura > Pelobatidae > Pelobates > Pelobates cultripes. Next base: position 95,759,704 of record OW240913.1, read on the forward strand.
ATAGGAGTGGTGTGTTAAGTAGTACTATTCTTATCAGTTTAATCCCAATGTCACGACTACTAGTGTAGTCCAGCACGTAGAAACTATGTAAACATATACATAGGCAAGAAAAGGAAAAAAAAAGGACAGAGCGTAAACCGGACCTTAGAATGGCCGGACTAATACGCTAGAGACAGAGAATGGTCAAAGGGAAAGCCGAGGTCAAGGAAGCCAGAAAATACACAATACCGTTTACACAAGCCAAGTCAGGGAAACCAGAATTCAGAATAACCAGGGAAAAGCCAAGATCAGGATACCAGGAAATCAGATTCACAATGATAAAGCACTCTCAGGAAACCAGGAACAGGAAACCACGACAGGGCAAGGTACTGGGGTGAGCTAGGGATTTAAATATCACGCGGCGGGCCGGCAGCCGCGACACCCTGTTACGTCCCCCTCATAAGGCAAACCGCATAGTCGAATGTATCACCCACTGTCAGTCCCTTTGGGATCCATCCCTCATTCATCTTAATAAAGGTGAGGTAATCTAGACTTTTTTGACCTAGACGACTTCTCTTCTCAGTGACAATACCTCCTGCTGCACTGAAGGTCCTTTCTGACAGGACACTTGAAGCGGGGCAGGCCAGAAGTTCTATCGCAAATTGGGATAGCTCAGGCCACAGGTCAAGCCAGCACACCCTGTAGTCAAGGGGTTCATCGCTCCTCAGAGTGTTGATATCTGCAGTTAAGGCGAGGTAGTCTGCTACCTGTCGGTCGAGGGTGGACCCCGAAGGGCTGTGGCGATGGGTAGAACTTAGAAAGCTCTGCATGTCCTCCATCAACAACACGTCTGTAAAGCGTCCTGTCCTTGCCGGCATGGTCGTGGGAGGAGGAGGAGGATTACTTTCACCTCTTCCCCTGTTAGATTCCTGTTGTGCTTTGACATCACCCTTATATGCTGTGTAAAGCATACTTTTTAATTGATTTTGGAACTGCTGCATCCTTTCCGACTTGCCGTAATTCGGTAACATTTCAGGCACTTTCTGCTTATACCGGGGTCTAGTAGCGTGGACACCCAGTACAGGTCGTTCTCCTTCAGCCTTTTTATACTAGGGTCCCTCAACAGGCATGACAGCATGAAAGACCCCATTTGCACAAGGTTGGATGCCGAGCTATTCATGTCCTGTTCCTCGTCCTCAGTGATCTCACTGAAGGTACGTTCTTCCCCCCAGCCACGTACAACACCACGGGTACCAGATAGGTGACAACGAGCACCCTGGGATGCCTGTTGTGGTTGGTCTTCCTCCTCCTCCTCAAAGCCATATTCCTCCTCTGACTCCTTTTCCTCACAATCCTCTTCCAGCGTTGCCACAGGTTCAGCAAGCGATGCTGATAAGGCTGTTTCTGGTGGTGATAGTGACCACAACTCTTCCTCTTCCTCTTCACGCTCATCTACGGCCTGATCCAGCACTCTTCGCAGGGCACGCTCCAGGAAGAAAACAAATGGTATGATGTCACTGATGGTGCCTTCGGTGCGACTGACTAGGTTTGTCACCTCCTCAAAAGGACGCATGAGCCTACAGGCATTGCAAGCGTGTAACGTGGCAAAAAATTCCCAGCTCCGCAGAGGCTGTCCTAGCACCTCGGTCATACAAATACTCGTTAACGGCTTTTTCTTGTTGGAGCAGGCGGTCGAACATTAGGAGTGTTGAATTCCAACGTGTCGGGCTGTCGCAAATCAAGCGCCTCACTGGCATGTTTTTTCGCCGCTGGATATCTGAAAAGTGCGCCATGGCCGTGTAGGAATGCCTGAAATGGCCACACACCTTCCTGGCCTGCTTCAGGATGTCCTGTAAGCCTGGGTACTTATGCACAAAGCGTTGAACGATCAGATTACACACATGTGTCAACTTGCCCAAATGCAATGCCGCCAACAAATTTGTTCCGTTGTCACAAACCACTTTGCCGATCTCCAGTTGGTGCGGAGTCAGCCACTGATCCACCTGTGCGTTCAGGGCTGACAGGAGTGCTGGTCCGGTGTGACTCTCTGCTTTCAGGCAAGTCAACCCCAAGACGGCGTGACACTACCGTATCCGGGATGTGGAATAGTACCTGGGGAGCTGGGGGGGTGCCGTTGATGTGGAGCAAGACGCAGCAGTAGAAGAGGACTCAGCCGAGGAGGTTATGGAAGAGGATCGAGTAAGAGGAGTAGAGGAGGTGGCAGCAGGCATTCCTGCAAGTCGTGGCGGTGTCACCAACTCCTCTGCAGAGCCACGCATTCCATGCTTGGCAGCAGTCAGCAGGTTTACCCAATGCACAGTGTAGGTGATATACCTGCCCTGACCATGCTTTGCAGACCAGGTATCAGTGGTCAGATGGACCCTTGCCCCAACACTGTGTGCCAGACATGCCATTACTTCCTTTTGCACAATCGAGTACAGGTTGGGGATTGCCTTTTGTGCAAAGAAATTTCGGCCGGGTACCTTCCACTGCGGTGTCCCAATAGCTACAAATTTTTTGAACGCCTCAGACTCCACCAGCTTGTATGGTAAAAGCTGGCGGGCTAAGAGTTCAGTCAAGCCAGCTGTCAGACGCCGGGCAAGGGGGTGACTTTGTGACATTGGCTTCTTACGCTCAAACATGTCCTTGACAGACACCTGACTGTGGGCAGATGAGCAGGAACTGCTCAAGGCGAGAGACGGAGGGGCGGATGGTTGAGAGGGGGCAAGGAGGACAGCAGTGGTTAACGTGGCTGAAGATGCTGGACCAGGAGGAAGATGGCGGCTTTGAGTTTGTGTGCTGCTTGTACTCATGTGTTGATCCCATAGCCGTTTGTGATGTGCGATCATGTGCCTTCGCAAAGCAGTTATACCTAGGTGGGTGTTGGACTTCCCACGACTCACTTTCTTTTGGCACAGGTTGCAAATGGCATCGCTGTTGTCAGAGGCAGACACACAAAAAAATGCCACACTGCTGAGCTCTGCAATGATGGCATTCTGGTGGTGGCAACGTCATGCGTTGATTGGCGTGCTGTCTGGCTGAGCCCGGGTGCCGATGCATGCTGTCTGACTGTGCCACTAGCTCCTTGCGACGACCTCCCCCTGCTTCGAACTCGTCTCCTCCTCCTCCTCTCTGTCTCCCCATCTGAACTTTCCCCCTGTTCTTCTCTTCTAGTGGGCACCCACTTGACATCCACGGACGCATCGTCATCATCAACCGCTTCACTTGTATCTGACAACTCAGCAAAGGAAGCAGCAGCGGGTACAACATCATCATCATCACACCGTACGTCCATGTGTGTAATGCTGCCTGACTGAGACATATTCCTGTTATCTACATCCTCTGGCAATATGGCAAAATGGTTGCGCATCACTCATTTCTTCCAACTGATGTGTAAATAACTCCTCTGACATACCAAGTGAAGCTGCTGTGGTGCTAGTGTTGGTGGTGGCGGCAGGCGGGCGAGTGGTAACTTGAGAGGTGCCCGAAGCTAAGCTGGAGGAGGATGGTGCGTCAAGGTTCCGAGCGGAAGCTGTAGAAGATTGGGTGTCCTGTGTTAGCCAGTCAACTATGTCCTCAGAACTTTTCGAGTTCAGGGTACGTGGCCTCTGAACACTGGACATTATTCTAGGGCCAAAGGGAATCACAGCACTACGACCACGACGGCCCCTGCGGGGTGGCCTGCCTCTGCCTGTGATTTTTTTTTCGATTAGTGGTACTATGCGTACAAGCTACTGTGACAACAGATATGAGTGGCACTGTGCAGTGGCAGAAGTTGGCAGAGTAGACGCTGTAGGCCTGACACACACGCACACACGCTTGCAGACAACTAACTGCTATTCAATCTATTACAGTCAAAATTTTATTTTTTTTTTTAAATGTACACTACTGTTACACCAGATATGAGTTGCACTGGTGTGACACTGTGCCCTGGCAGGCCCTGAAACGCACACGTGTGAAGGAAACTGACTGCTATTATATTACAGTCCAAAAAGTTTTTTTTTTTTTTAAATGCAAGCTATTGGGACACCAGTGAGTGAGTTGTGGCACTGGGCAGGCCCTGAAATGCACACTCGTGAAGGAAACTGACTGCTATTATATTACAGTCCAAAATGTCTTGTGCAATGGTTTTATTGCATCCTGAAGATCTTTTTGAGTCTGCATGAGTGAGCTGCATTTCTAGCTAAGGCTTGACCCCCTTCAATCTGGATTCCGCGCTGGTCATTCTGTCGAACGGCTGTGACCAAAGTATCCAACGATTTAATTGCTGCTAAATCTTGCGGCCATTACTCTATCCTAATTCTCCTTGATCTCTCTCCTTTGATACTGTTGATCAGCAACAGCTTCTTTGCATTCTCCGTAATTTTGGTCTATGGGATACTGCTCACTCCTGGTGCTCCGCCTACCTCTCCCAGCGCTCTTTCGGTGTTTCTTTCTCTGACTCTGCCTCCACCCCCGAACCACTCTCTGTCGGCGTCCCCAAAAGGTTCTGTCCTTGGTCCCCTACTGTTCTCTATCGACACTGCCTCCCTTGGTAAACTCATCAGCTTGTTTTGCTTCCATTATCATTTCTATGCTGATGACATGCAAATTTACCTGTCCTCTCCTGATCTCTCTCTGCCCATCTTGACTCGTGTCTCTGACTGCCTCTCTTTGATTTCCAAATGGATGGCTGCTCACTTCCTTAAACTCAACCTGTCCAAAACAGAATTTCTGGTCTTTCCTCCCTCAAGTGTTACTACTCCTGTGTCTGTCTGTCTCCAAGTCAACAGCGCTACCATCACCTGTACCTCGCAGGCTCGCTGCCTGGGTGTTCTTTTTGACTCCAACCTCTCCTTCACCCCTCACGTCCAATCAATCGCCAAATCCTCTCGCTTCCATCTCAAAAACATAGCTCGCATCCGCCCCTATCTAACCCTGGATGTGGCTAAGGTGCTGGTCCGTGCTCTTGTTCTCTCTCGCCTGGACTACTGCAATACTCTTCTCAGTGGTCTTATGTGTTCCCAGATTGCACCATTGCAATCTATAATGAATGCGGCAGCGAGGCTCATTTTCCTGTCCGCTCGCACCTCCCACGCCTCCCCGCTCTGTCAGTCCCTGCATTGGCTCCCAGTTAGATATAGGGCTCAATTTAAAATTCTGGTGCTTGCTTACAAAGTCGCTACATAATGCTGCTCTAACCTACCTCTCCTCCCTAATACACAAGTATGTCCCATCAAGGCCCCTACGCTCTGCCAAAGACCTACGTATATCCTCTGTCCGTACTCCCACCTCTAACGCTCGCCTCCAAGATTTTTCCAGGGCTGCACTTCTTCTGTGGAACTCCCTTCCCTCCTCCATAAGAATTTCACTCAGTCTCCACTCATTCAAAAAATCATTGAAAACTCACTTCTTCAAGAAAGCATATCAATTAAACTGTTAGCAGGTTTTTATCCTCCACCCTCCATGACTCCTCTCCTGCAACTGTCAAATATTACCTACTATGCCCTCAGCGTATATTTTTCTAAAAACTTACTTCATACCCCTACTTTTACCCTTTGTGTCACTATACCCCACTCCCTCTAGCATGTAGGCTCATTGAGCAGGGCTCTCTACCTCTCTGTTCCTGTACGTCGAGTTGTCTGGTTACAATTAAATGTCTGTTAGTCCACCCTTTGTACAGCGCTACGGAATCTGATGGTGCTATATAAATAATAACATTTTAATAATAATAGCAGAGATTTTCTCTTGCTTAAAGGTTTGATGTTCCTGCATTAGTTGTACATTTATACAGATCGGTATAACAAGAGTAAAACCATTAAGATATGCCATTTTAGTTAGTAGATTAATTTCACGTCACGTCCTACTTTTGACCTTATGTAAATGGCATACGTTTATGCCTGTTCTGTAATATATAGACAATAACCCACCCATGTAATATTTGTTCTTAAAGGACTGCTATAGACACTATAACTAGTTTATCTAATTTAATTGGTTAAATAGTTCCTAGAGTCCCCTGGCACAGTCCATCCACTCAGTGTTAAACCACTTTCAAGCAGTTTAACACTAAATTAGCCACCGGCAACACAGTGGTGGTATGACTAAGGTGGAGATCGCACACTTCCTTCTAACCATACCAATTTATAATAGCAATGAGCACAATGACAATCAGAAAGCAGTCTCAGCTGACACTCTCTGCCAATAACAGCGACCCACTGCTGCTAAGGTTAATGCTTACTGAAGACTCTCATTTAGCATTAAAATATTAAAAACAGTTAATCACTAAATGGAAATACAGTGTCTGGGGACACTATAATCACTTCGAAGAGATTAAGCAGGTACAGTCACTACAGTGTTCCTTTAAGTCACAGATTATAAACAAGACTTGTGCATTCATATTTGGAAGTGTGACAAAATTATCAAACATTTATTTTTTTTTGTAATTTAATCAGCATCTGAATGCAAATGCATCAGTAACATAATTTACACATGACCAAGTGTCTTGCTGACCAAATTTTGTGCATGGTTATTTATCCACTGGCTTGCTCACTTTTTAGCAGGCATGCCCTCCATTTCAGCATGGTGAGCAGGTGAATGGGGGAGGTATAAAAACATTTAAACCTTCCCCCATGGCCCCACTCACCATGCTGCAAGTGGGAGTATGTCTGCTCAATGGCAAGTAGCTACTGGTATTGCTGCCAAGTCACTAATAGACTGTTAAACTTCCTTAGTAATGCAATTAACACCAGCAATTGGTGCTGTGATAAGCTGAAAGCAGTCAGCTGACACTCTCAGCCAGTCATAGATGCCCATTCCAGCTTAAATGAATACTCCACTGTCCAAATGGGCAACAAAGTACAAAAAACTGCAAAGATACTCCCTGTGAATACATCCTTGCCTTTTTCATGCATGTATTCATTGGGGGTATATCTTAAAAATATAATTATAAAATTAATATACCCTCAAAAAATATACAAGAAAGTACTTCCATATTGCTGTCACCCTAAATACCTGTTGCTCATGCAGGAAAATAGACAGAACAAAATAGAAAAATGCATTGCAAGAAGAGCTGCCTTTGTTTTTCCATTTTGTTTGCTGTATGTGCTGTGGTGTGTGATGGCTGTAAGTGATATGTGTGGTTGTGCTCTGTGTAGCTCCCTCGTCCATGGCTTTCTTCAAGGAAGGGGGCTATAATCCCTGGTGGTCCAGTGAGGGTCATACTCTATGGTCATCCAGGAGGAGATAACGCTGCCTTGTGGTCTAGCATGGTATTGAGTTCCTGATGATCCAGTGGATGCAGACCACAATAATGGCTCCCTTAAATTTTGGCATTAAGTGAGTGCAACCTGAGAACATCTGGTGGCTGTGCGTTGACTCAATAGAGAGCACCAGATTACATGCTCAGGTGCAATCCTCATGCTACCAGCTCGTACCCCCATCACCAAGCCAGCCCAGTCAGTTGCCCGTGGCAGGTATGAAAAAGGATCCCACAGCATGCACCATAACCTGCCATACCCTATGACACGACACTAGTGTGCTTTTATTGTTTGGCTTCCTTGATAAAATGTCCACAACTTAGACCTTTGTACTCCTCCTAGAGAGTCCTCAAAAAGACATGGTCCAGCACATTTTAAGAGCAGGAAATAAGGTCAACACGTTATCTTTACTTAAGTTCTAAAAAAAAATTACATTAACTTGGAAAGGTGTCCTAGACCATATGTTTTTGAGTATTCTGTGCTGGACTGAGAATCTGGGGTTGATAGCACCCTTTCAAAGAGAAGCATTACAGAGAGTGCTCACCACTATATGTTTATATATTTAGACTGCCTCTCGGAGGGTCATGTCTAGAATGAGGGGTGCTCAGTGATTTATTTTACACGATTGTGGCAGCATATGCTGGTGTCAGGAGTTATGTTGATTCATTACTGGGTCATGACCCAGTGCTGGAGTTGAAAGTGAATGACAGGGTTAGTTTGTTATGCAGTGATGACATATATACACAATTAGATTGAAGCGATTAATAATTTATTGGCAGAAGTTTGAAAGAATTTGTGCTTCTATAAATATTAAACTACTATTGAATTTGTACTGCAGAATATTTTAAATAAATTGTCTTCTGGTTATTAAGAGGCTTAAGAAATCTCATAAGCCTCAGTTTGTTTATCTAACTATCTTGTACTTTCCCATAATTGTTTCAGTTGTTTCCAGTATAAGGTTAATTTGCATCAAATTACATTATTTGAGTTGATGAATTTACAGTTACCTACTATAAGATGCTGCTTATCTGAATGAATGCAAGAATGAAATAAGATTCCCTTTCATTTTCTACATGGTTATATTCTGAGTTTATTCCATGCATACTTAACCCATACAAGACCAATGACATGTCAGGGCTGTCAAGAAAACAATAGATGTCTTTAGATGAACACTCCCCACACACTTCAGATTGCTTCCTTCTCTTGTGTCCTCTTTTATTATTTTACAAAAAGTACAGGCACTTGTTTACACCCCCCAGGCTGTCAGTCAGAAAGTCTTGTTACTTCCTGGTCTGTTCAGCTCAGAGGAGCTAAACTCATGGAGCAGACAGTTGACCAGAGCACCTGTTTTGCAAAGACTTCTCATTCTCGCTGCATTGGGAAAACTGTGATTGGACAGCCCGAGAAAGTCCGGGGGTGGAAGAAGACGTGCAAAGGCTGCAGTCAAGATGTTCACAGCTTCTGCAGGCTGATTGTAGATATACCCCCAATGGAACAAATGCATAAGTAAATACATATATGTTTTCATTTGAGTGTATCTACGAAATACCATTTTTTAAATTAGTTGTTTTTTGTTGTATTAGGCAGTGGAGTGTACCTTTGACCTTAGTCCTGATGCTTCATAGAACACAGGTATTCATTAGAAAAAATATCTCTATCTGGCAAATTCTTGTTAAGTGATGTTTTATCATCTTTGTGTTTTTTGTTTTTTTGGGTCCTACAATGTTTACATTGTAAGGCTAAGCCTGCCAATCAGACAGCCACTAGAGGTGCGTCCTACAATTTCATGGAGTTTGACTCAGTGAAACAATGATGTTCAATACTTTAATATGGGGAAGGCCTACTGCACGCACGGTGCTCACCGCAAATACGCATTAGGGCCCCCAATCGGCTGATATCGGAGGAAGAGGAGCCCAACCTAGAACTGAGTATCAGGTAAATGTAAAAAGGGAACCTTTAACCCTTTATGTCACCAGGGTGGAGGGGAGAGAGGGACACTATAATGTAATAAATACAGTTTTGTATTCCTTTAATGTTCCTTTAACTCTATTTATACATAATAGAAAATAAAATTGTCAATTTTAAAAATTATGATGAAAATATCTCTGATGTCAACATATTAAAGATAATTTTTCATACAAGTGCTTTTCCATTACATTCAACAACAATTGCTAGTTGTGTGAGATTATATAATAAAATGGCTGTAAAGTCAACTGTCCCTTGAATTACAGTGATTTCCTAACAAGAAACTGATACTCATCATTCTTGCATTTTCATGCTCTAGTTTTGAAATAGGTCTTCAAAAGGTCAAGTAATATATGCTTTATCTTTAATTGTTCAGTCTAAGCACCATAACTATTTTGCATGACTGCAAAGATAATGCTTAAAGGTTTTTGAGTTTTTGTTTACAGTATCTTAGAGAAGCGATTTGCAAAAAATAACTGCCCCTATATAAGACAGCCTACAAGGACTGTCAATCAGGAACACTAATTTGAACTAATTCTGTGGAGGACTGTCTGGCACCCCAACTGGGTGCCTCTGCCAATCGCTGTTTCCTAGTACCTCCGAGTACTTCCAAGCACTCCACCAGACACCATCAGCACCGTAGTCCCCACTTCCAGCATTACAGCTTGCCTGGGGTCTCGCCATCCTCCACCCACCCTGGACCCAAGACCAGGAACCAACTTCCAGTGGGCTGACCTCTCCTACTTCAGAGAGTGTAGCAGGCTGCTCTTACAAGAGCAAGTGATTATAACCCAGAGGAGTATAGTGACATAGCAATTCCCAGAGCAGATACACACATGAGATGAGGCTCTATGTTAAGGGTAGGCAGGAACTCGTTTATTGGTAGCCACAACTGGCCTTATATGCAAGTCCCCATGCAAGAGGCACTCCCCCCCGGATCTAAGAGTAAACCACAGCAGAAACAAATACACAATTACATTAGCTCTCAGATCCATCATCCAAGACATTCCCACACATAACTAGGTCAATGCATCCTCTATACCTGGGAGATAATTGAGTCAAGTATTGTATTAACTCAATTATCTCCAGACACAAACACTAACATTTTCATAAAACCCTAAAAGTACCTTTAAAACATACAAAACCCCTGATAGCCCCAATCTGGGTGAACAACATATCCAAAAATCACCCAGATTGGTTCAGAGGTTCAGGAATTTCCTGGAAGTCATAGTTTTGGCCGACCGCACGCATGTTCCCATGCTCAAAACAGTTCCATAGAATCGCGGCTAAGTGCCGCTGGGAACCGACTGGGAACCGGAAAGTTTTCCTGCCGAAAACAGTTCCAGGGCATTCGCGATTAAGTCCCCCTTAAGTCTATTCACGGTTTTGGTCCATGCGAACGGTCGCCAGTGAGCTAGAGTTCAGTTCTATGGAAAGTGCCGAACCAAAGGAACCAGGGGAATAAAATATGGGTTGTAACAGACCGTTTTGCACACAAGGGGTAAAAACCGTTTAGGCGATCGGCCCCCTTCCCAGAGATACAGGCACAGCTACTGCAGAACACCAAAACTCACGAACTGGATACAAAATAGCACTCCAACTCCCGAACTGGAACCTCCCAAATAGCTGCTAGCAGACGAACAGGAAAAGCAGCTTACACTCCTGGCAATCAGTCTCTAACAGCATACAGTGAATCCCCCCAAGAACGAGACAAGGCTCCGTGTTGAGGGTCAAGCAGTGGTCTGAGGTGCTGGCACACCCAGCCTGGTTTTTATTACAGTCTTTCAAATACAGGACCGCCCACAGGGAGGTATAAAACAACCAATCACATCACAGTTACATCCCACATATTCCCTCCCCTTATCCTGAGAGGAAACTCAATTACACATACAGTTAAAACATACTTTCTACCCAACTTTCATAACTCTAAAACCATACATCACATTCACATAAAATTACATATTCACAATCAATCCATTCAGGGGAACAACATATTCAAAAATGGCACAAATCAGACAAGGGGTTCAAAAGTTAGTAAAAAGTCCTTTGTGACTAAATGAAGCATGGCTTTCTGGCCCAAACCAGTTTCAGAGTCTTCTATCCTGGAGATAAGTAATTCAATTATCTCCCAGGACAGACACAAGACTCCATTAAGCACATGGTTGCAAAAAGACACAAAACACTTTAAAATACATAAAGTCACATTTATTACATAAAACACAGACATGTAACATATCCCCAGATAGCTCAGGTCCGAGCGCACATTATTAAGCGAATGGCGCTCAGACCACACGAATACAGTTTAATCGCCATGGAGCCAAAGTCTTTACAGTCAGTTTCATACGAATGGGCTCCATGGGATTCCTATCTGGGGTGTAACACATTCAAACAAATCTACCGAACCCCAGGCAGAAAAGCACGAATGAAGCTTTTCTGCAGGTAAAAAAAGATGTCTTTTAACAGGGGGCCATAGTCCAAAGGCAGCAGGCGAGCAACCAGGCTTCTCCAATGCAATGTGGCGAGATTGGTCTCGTCACATGGGTCTTTACAATCGCTGACCTGCCCATAGTCTTTTGGCAGGAGGCTGGCAAGCAGGCCCCTCCAAAAGCAGTGGTGAGGTTCTGTTCGCCACAAATTCATAACAATTGTATCCATAATTTGTGAGCAGAGCGTACTGATGTTAAAACATGCCCAATTACCAAAACAGTGAATTGTTTTCAAACTGCTAGCAGCCATGGTATTACTGCTATCACTTTAAAACGCACAATGTAATAATTGGAATTGTGGGTGGGGAATAAACTGCTTATCTCATGAACCTTAAATGAGAAGTTCATGACTGGAGTGTTCTAACTGGTGTAGAATGAATCTGCCTATAATGCAAACAGAACAACCGCACAGTGCATTCCATGAATCTTTTTTAATTATTTTTGTTTCCTTGTTTTTCAATACCTTATCTATAGTACTTTTAAATATGTGGACGTTTTTGACAAATACTTTCACTTTAAGGTACATAGCTATAATAAAAGCACACTAAGTTGGGAGAGTTTCATGCTTAGTTCATTAGTGTAAGTAAACCAGTCTTGGCTGATGTGCTTTGACGTTCCCTTCTGCATGCAGTAATTGCCATTCCTCCTTTTTCCCATATTTTATGACTATCTTGGAAAAAAAAAATCTCATTGCAAAAAGCAGTTGTGTGCCATTAAAAACAAAGCTGTCTTTACTTTAATTCCAGATTGAATGGTATCAGGTACCTGGGTCAGTTGATTAATACCTTTGCTGTGACTAGAGGGAGCACTGCTGCAAAATTAAGATTAGGTTAACCTAATAAAGAATAGCTATTGTGGAGACTTCACGAACAGATTTAGTAACGGTAATTTAAAGTGTGATTACCCCTACGATTTTTATTAAACTTGAGTCCTCATTGGATCTTCAAGGAAAGCATTTTGAAAAGTTATATCACACTGTTGAGAATGCGTAATATTTGCAAATGAGTATCTTGTGCTTTATTTGAAATTGAGTTCTTTGGATATACATTTTGCAACATTACTATTAAATTGGATTTTTAATAGGCTTTGAAGGAAAATGTAAAGCATAGAACATAAAAGTGAAATATTAACTATTAACTATTGTTAGATAAGGTGATGACTGCTCTCAGAATGTGAATTTAATAATATACATAAGATAATGATCAAGAATCATAAAAAAAATAAATCATATGACAAGGTATATAGCAAAAGGTCACTCACGTGCTTGTCAAATAATTATTTTATACATGCTTAATTTAATTTCTTCTCAGATATTCAGGTATGGTACAGCAAGGCAAATGTGATGATGCATTTAAATACCTCCTACATTTAGATATTTCTTATCTGTAAAATAAAGCACACTGGATGACCCTCTGATTTGCTATGTAAATCACTTAAGGCACCATTTAGAGCAGGGGTAGGCCACCTTCTGCACTTCAGATGTTTAGAAGATATCTCTCATAATGCTCTTACAGTCCAAATGCATAAAAAGATTATTGGAGGTGTAGTCCACAACATCTGGAGTGCCGAAGGTTGACTACTCCTGATTTAGAGGCTTCTTCAGAAATCGATATTGAGAATATGGAGAAGGGAGAGATACAGGGGAGCAGGACTCCCATAAACAGCTACAGGCAGACTTGTGCATTCAATTTCAAATATACTGGGATTAATTCAAATTAAGGCAGTTTGGTGGGTCCTTTGAATTCCATAACTAGGAAGCACCATATGGATATGTAACAGAACCAATAGACAAGCACTATGAAAAAGCATGCTAGTTTGAGTTGTGATTCGGAGTTCCATTCCCATCGCCAAAAATGTGGAATGTATCTCATGTCCATTGAAGGTAGAAAAATACCCAACTATAATTCTAAGCAAGATTCTTCTAGCTATTTTGTTTTCAGCTATTGAGGGAGACAGACCAGCAGACAAGGATTGCCTGGTTTTAGCATTGCTGGGCCTGTAAGCGAGTGGGAGATAGCCTGTGTCATTAATCCTACTGTATAACTGGTTAGGTTGAGTCTACTGCTGTGCATGCCTAGCTATTGTCAGTGCCACTCACACCAACTTTAAAGGGAATATAGATTGCCCGTATCATTGGTCCTAGTGTGAGATTGCTGTCATAACCACCCAATCACCTATTCCACTCTGAAAAGAACAGAGTGGAATAACTGATGGATAGATGAATCAATTTGTTAGGCTATCCCAAACGCATCAATTAGTTCATTCATTGATTTAACAGGCATTTAATTCATTCAACGCAGCTGAAGGGGTTTGTGCACAAGTTGAGCTATTTCCCTTGCAGGTGGTTATAAAAACTGATTTACCCTGTCACTTCTCAAGCCTTTATGTACTGCTCCATCACTCCATTCCCTTGCAGGTGGTTATAAAAACTGATTTACCCTGTCACTTCTCAAGCCTTTATGTACTGCTCCATCACAGAAGTCATCTAGCACAGTGGCTGCCGAGATTTAGGCATTTCCCAAATCTTTTTTATGTGGACCACTGGAGTGCATTGAGGACGAAGTTGGGAACCACTGATGATAAAATACTTCAACCAGATTTAAAATCAACACTATATTTCAACTTCATAGTTTCTTCCATGTTTTGATATTCATGTTCTTTATCAGTAAAACCGCCTACAAATCCGAAAATTCTAACAATACAAAAAAAAAGCTGAAAGTCAATACAAGGTACAATTCTACAGAGTTACAGTCCTGTCTAAATATACAGTACATTACAGAAGGCAATATTTTATTTCCTTAAAATTACTATTTAAATAAATCAATAAGTATTGAACAATGTGTATTATTAATTAGAGTGTGAACATGCATTCCCTGTTATATTTCTTCATTTTCTTTCATTGATTGATAATTTTGTCCATTTAGACATAGAGATGCAGAACAAAATGTTCTCTTACAAAATTAAAATAAAACTTTATAGAATACATTTTTTACTGCAGCTAACACCTTGAGACCAAACGGAGACTAATTATATTTGCAGTATTTGCAGTCCATTTAAATTCACAAAATAAACACTGTTAGAGTATTTTTTTGTATAATTTTCTACTGTAACCTGCACACAATTTCAGTTTCAATAAGCATAAGTATTTTGTAATAAACAAACTCAATTTAATGTATTTTTCTTACAACCCACTCACACTTTTCATGGTTACACTAATAATACATCTGAAAGTAAAGAAACTGCTTATCTATAATATTACCAAAAGAGCTAAGGGTGTATTATAATGCCATTTCACTGGTGCTTTCTAAAATTATCAAGAACACGTAGACTCTATAAGTAAAATGACTACTACTAAACACCAGATTGAAAAATCCCACACAGTACACTCTGTCCCCAATGTATTCACAGTTCTCTTACTTCCTTTCACATGAGTTCTTGAAGGGAACATTTATATGTGTAATCATTCATCTTCATTTTTTCATATTTTTGTCACATTTTAGCATTATCACACTTTGCAGGCCATTATTCTTTTGATTCATTAATATGAAATTCTGTTTATGAGACATCTAGTTACTCACGAATAGTTACAGTTGAACAGTAACGATCATTATTATTGGAGGAATGAAAAGAGGTGATAACAGAGGTTGTAAAAGTCAAATTAAATGTTAATTGATGCAAGGCCACAATGCAGTGGCATTTAGATGCATGGCAGTACATTTATCAGAGTTGTCACATAACAGAGAGTAGCTATATTGATATCTACCTGTAAATTTCAAATTTCATTTCCATTATATGTAAGATAATATACCGCAATGTTAAATATTGTTTTAGCTATATTACAAAAAAATCCTCTCTCCTTTTTTATTGTTATTATGTACACATTTCGACAATGTTATAACGTTGAAAGATTAACAATAAAGAACGCAAACACAAATTGAACGCATATCTGAGATGATATAAAATTTATAAGTGCATACAATGTGTTTCCATAATAAAATTATACAAACTCACTTCAGCAACGCAAAACATGGCGATGTCTAAATATTCACCTAATATTTTATTTTTATAACTGATTACACTTGTTATAGAAATTATACCTCTTGCATGATTACGAGACAAGTAATAAAATATGACTGTTCTGTACAACACAGGCTACATTGTATGTAGATAACCTGAAATGGCTAATATTTTTATTTACTTATTTTCTTTGCAATAAAGAGTTGTTCGGCATTAAGATATTTGATTGAGTATAACTGAAATATACAACAGGTTAAGGTAAATTTAACCCCTTAAGGACTGAGCCAAATGTTTTGATCAAAATAAAATGTAAACAAAAGTTGGAATTTGACTATATGTCTGTTCAACCGGCACCCACACTTATTATATATAATTTTATTCAGGAGAAATAGCGCTTTCATTTAACATCAAATATTTAGCTATAAAACATAATTCAATATGAATAAAATATAAACAAAATTTGAGAAATTAAGAAATTAAATGTTTTTAGTTCTTCATGACATTTTAACTGTGAATGTCATAGTACTGTTTGCTTTTACTGCAATAAAATACACATATTTTTATTCAGTGATGTCTCACATGTAAAACAGTACCCCCTATGTACAGGTTTTACGGTGTTTTGGGAAGTTACAGGGTCAAATTTGGCATGTTAAATTTTTCTGTTTTTTCACATTGAAATTCGCCAGATTGGTTACGTTGCTTTTGAGACCGTATGGTAGTCCAGGAAGGAGAATTAACCCTATGTTCATATACCATTTGCAATAGTAGACAACCCAAGGTATTGCAAATGGGGTATGTCCAGTCTTTTTTAGTAGCCGCTTAGTCACAAACATTTGCCAAACGTAGCATTAATATTTGTTTGTGTGTGAAAAATGCAAAAAAATTATTTGAACGCCACTTTTGGCTAGTGTTTGTGACTAAGTGGCTACTAAAAAAGACTGGAATACCCCCTCTGCAATACCTTGGGTTGTCTACTTTTGTAAATGGTATGCCATCAGTGGGGTAATTCTCATTCGGGCTACCATACGGTCCCAAATGCCATGTAACCAATCTGGCGAATTTCATTGTGAAAAAACTGAAACACAAGCCTTATATTTGACTCTGTAACGTTCGAAAACACCATAAAACCTGTACACGAGGGGTACTGTTATACTCAGGAGACTTCTCTGAACACAAATATTAGTGTTTCAAAACCGTAAAACATATCACAACAACTATGTTGTTAGTGAAAGTGCCGTTTGTGTGTGAAAAATTTCACACACAAAAAAAAACCCATCACTTTGACTAATGATATCATCGTTGTAATACATTTTACTGTTTTGAAACATTAATATTTGTGTTCAGCGAAGTCTCCCGAGTAAAACAGTACCCCCAGGAACAGGTTTTATGGTGTCCTGGAAAGTTACAGTGTTAAATATAATGCTAGTAAATTAAATTCTCTGGACTTTCTGCCTGGATTATTAGGAAGGCCCGCAAATTGTAATTAATAAAATTACTTAATTATGTAAAAATATTACATAAATATATTTTACATAAATATAGAAAAAAGACTATCACAAACCTTTGCGCTACAGCACTCACCTGGTGCCCGTACTTCCCCAAGTAGGCCCCACATGAGTTTCAGACACCTTTTCTAGCGTTTCTGATACCAGATCATCATCTAACACCAGATGATGTAGCCCGCCCCTTTATCATATCATTAAGCCACACCTACTGCATGACATCATCCTGACATTGTGGACACCCACTCACATTTTGGGGTTGTGGTTATCAAGGAAATGCCCCAGACCGATCAAAACTTAAACTTTACATCTGTTCAGAACCCTTTGGGGTTTACCGTTTTGTTATACAAGAGTGCATTGTTTCTATACTCTGACTCCTGGTTATTGATCTTGGCTTGTTTAATCTATTCTGTTCTCTGTATCCCAGACCTTGGCCTATCAATTTAGTGTATCTTCATTGCCCTTGGTCTTGGTTTGTTATTTGATATTTCTATCACTTGTTCTTTGCACGCTAAATCCGGCCACTCTGAGGTCAAGTAATATACGCTTTCTTCTTTTTTTCTTGTACTTGTGGGACTTTATTTTGTGTGTTGGGTTACCTATCCTGACAAACTGTTAGTTAGGAGACAGCCTCTAAAAGTTGATTTTATTCACAGATCAAGTGACAACTGACAAATACAGAAGAAAAAGGAAGAGCAGCAAAATAATCTATACTTCCAAGATGGATTATTCCAGACACTTTGACTGTAGCTACTGACAAACCAACAGGCTATAGTGTGTTGCTGGGCATTTCTACCATACTGTGAAGGCTATTCAACTCATATGGTAGGGACAAGAGCAAACAGGTCTTCCCACACACCATATATGACAGCATGTCAGTACAGGGTGGAACTACACTTTAGACATGCTGAAAATAATCTTGGAACAGCAGAGGGCAAACCATTATCAAACCATCTCACTTCTGTCCAGCACAATGCCATTGTGTCCCCACTGGGGCATAAGGGTTTGACTATAATAAGACAACTAGTCCGCTTTGCCCATGGCCTTCTCCTGTCCACTGCTCACCCCCGTACGGCCAACCCACACTTGCAGGACTTCTCGCGGGCGGCTCCTTTCCTATGGAATATCCTGCCTACCACCATCAGACTCTCCCCTAGTCTTCAATCATTTAAAACCCATCTCTTTAAGAAAGCTTATGGCCTCCCAGAGTAACCTCTACCTCACACACCTGTCTCTTGCTCTCTCCCAAAGGGCAGCACTCTACTCTCTCCTCCAGCTCTGTTTCACTCCCACCTTATTTGATTGCTATTTCCTGTCCTAATTTGTTTTATACTCCACCTCCTATAGACTGTAAGCTCGTTTGAGCAGGGTCCTCTTCAACCTATTGTTCCTGTAAGTTTTCTTGTAATTGTTCTATTTATAATTAAATTCGCTATGGAATCTGTTTGCGTTATATAAATGGCGATAATAATAATAATAATAATAATAATAATTATAAGTCACAAAATAATTTATATACAGTTTGAAGTCATATAGGGATAAGTAAAATTCATACAAGTCAACAGGTAGTGTATATTGACCCAATGTTTGTATAGATAATATGAATGAGTTTAAAAATGCCTAACCCCCATTTTCTCCTTGTTTTTTTATTTTTTTATTTGGTTCATCACCAATCACCAAATAAACAAAATGATCCATAGACCAGCAGTATATTCAAGAGAAACTAACTATTGTCTATAGGAATTTAATGGAATGAAAAGTGTAAATCAATCTTTAGAAACCAAAAGGTGGGAACAAAAACAATATGGACTGGAGGACATACCAAGGTCAACGTATTTTATTGTGTTATTTTAATGTGTAATTCTAAAGAGTCACCAAGCCTGGTGGTTATGTCCTCCATTTCATTTTTATACTTAATTTGACAAGTAAACACCTTTAAAGTATCTCTATAGTAGAACTCAACCTCTGACCAACTTCTCTCCTTTAGTATTCATGACCCTAAAAAAGGGCACTCAACAAACCCCTGGTTAAGAATAAATAAACAAATAAGCAAACAAATAAAAAAATAAGTAAACTCTTTAAATCCAGGCAAACCTATAAATTATAGGTGTATTATGAAAGATTTGATGGACAATAAAGTCCTCAAATATCTACAATATGGTTTCAAGAAATACTATGGCACCAAAACAGCCCACAGCCTAATTACATGGGAGATGCAATATCAGTTAGGTGAAGCTAAGCATGTCATTCACATTCTGCTATTTTTGCACACTGTATATTCAATAATATATCAAATAAGTAAACCACTGAATTTAATAATATATATATATTAGAATGTAAAGCGTAAATCAACCTTTAGAAACCAAAAGGAGGGAACAAAAACAATATGGATTGGAGGACATACCAAGGACACCATGTTTTATTGTGTTATTTTATTGTGTAATTCTAAAGAGTCATGAAGCCTGCCGGTCATGTCTTCCATTTCATGGACAAAGCGTATTTTAATTGTGATAAATACAATCATTACATTTAGGAAGCAAATTTTACATTTATATTATGTATTTTTATTAATAATAGCTATTTGGCAGTTATTTCATAGCACTTTAAAATATAACAGTTTTTTAAAACAAAGTTATAAAGTTCATACCCTAGAGGCCACTATATTCAATTATATCTGCACGTGTGGCACTCTTGCATTGATCATTCATACAAAGTGGTGTACTGGATGCTAATTTACATGTCATTCAATAATTGATTTAGTTATGTATGATGTCATTGACAGAAAAAAAAACATAATTAACAGATTGACTACAGGATTGTTAAAATTCACTATTAATGATAGTCTTCTGGAGATATGAGCGTTCTTAATATTATGCAAATAATATTAGTAATTACACTCAATAATTTAATTCTATCTTTTCATATAATATAGATGGCCTATTTGGTTAACAAGTTAATTGTAAGTCAAGATACTTGTGAAGCATCAAGGGAGAACTGAGAATTAGGAATCAAAAAAATATTTACTATTATAGGTATTTTTTTGTTAAAATTTTTTTTTAATGAAAGAGCACTGAGGAATAGTCACTTTAAGAATACCATAATTATTTATTTGTCTGATTTTATTTGTAATATGTGAACATTTAACATATATAATTGTTGTGTATTTGACAGTGTAACTACATTTGAACTGTGTTACTGAATAATAAGATTCATAGTTCATAATTAATAATGCATAATTATAATTTTTCCTCCAGAATGTCCAAAAAACTAAAATTAATTCATCTTCCATTTTGACAACTACAGTCTTCTACATACACATATATATATATATACACGAAGAAAGGCACACGCTGGGCTTCTTGAAGAAAATTATTTGCCTTTATTAATAACACATGGGTTACAGCAAATCAATCCTGATGAAAGTCCTATGAGGGACTGAAACGTCGATTTGCTGTAACCTGTGTGTTATTAATAAAGACGAATAATTTTCTTCAAGAAGCCCAGCGTGTGCCTATCTTCGTGGAGATTTATGTTGATTTGGCTGAAAGAGCACTGTGGCACTTACCACAAATGTGAGAGCAGGATAGTGGAATATATATATATATATATATAAATAACAAAAAAAGCCTTGCACTCCTACCAAACTTTAAATAGAACCCGGTGCTCGATTGCACAATAAATACCAAGCAAAAGAAAAATCAGCACTCCCAGGATTTGTAAATAAGCCAAAAAAAATACTTTACTCCACAGGTCAACGTTTCAGCTCCTCTTGGGAGCTTTCATCAGGACAGCATACAAAGCATAAATGAAAAACAACACAGCTTAAATAGGGACATAAATCCAATTCAAACTCACAATCCAGGTGTGCTGATGGAGAACCACCCCTCCTCTCGAGCGTCCGCTCAAACGCTATCAATTCCCGGCATTTCCCCACTTCCTGCTCACGCCGTCACGTGATATACGTGACATCACCACGTTCATTACGTTGCCATGGAGATCGGGACGCCATTGCGTCTAACAACGATCTCCTCAGTTACTCCCTGAATGGCTGCGTCGTCCGTAGTCATAGTGATACCGGACGCATGCGTATCTAGCTTGGATATTCCGGTCTCTACATCTATCCTCCACCAAGGAAGGAATTAAAGCTGTAACCTGTGTATATACTAAAATCTAGAGAGAGGGGAAGAAAAAGCCACATATACAAAACGAACCCCTAAATCCTATAATAAAAACCAAAGGTTAATGGTACTATCCACCTCTATGTGAATACAATAGTGACAACACCAATATTTAAGATCCAAACAACGATCCCATGTTCTATAAAAATTATAACTAACCCACTAATGACATACTGAGCTAATAATTAACATACTGTGAAAAAACCTTAAGCAAGGTGTTATAAAGATAGACAATAATGTCATTAGCAATATGTGTATATGATTGTGGTAATATTCATATTTGGACATCCATAGGGATGTATTCTTCATCATGTGTCAAACTCATAATCGATTATACATCTATCCAAACTTTAAAGTGCACGTGCATATATTTACGTGAAAAACAGTAATAGACAATATCAGTAATTAAAGTGAAACAGTGCCTAGAATCCAAGATTAACTCCATGCCAATCCATAAATTCATATAGTCATCTATGTCCTAAATCCCTATTGGACAGAACATCTAACAAAAGGACACAAGTAAGTCCCTTATTGTACCAATAAAAACCCCAAACAGGAAAAGGGCATATCATACGTGGACGATTCAGCACAACCTGGATTGGAAGTCCCAATTTAGAAAAGTCTAAAGCATGACAAATCGTTAACATAAAATGTATCTAATAATAAACAATGATTTAAAAAGTAGAAGAATTGAAAAATTCAAAAAGGGGCTGGCATTCATCTAAGCAGGACCACAATATTTTCTAATTGTCATCCCACTATCACACGCCCCCTTTAATTATAAAAAGGCAACAAAGGACAGTTTTTCATTTAGTCCATTTGGAGCTAGAGTTCCCAGTTTCTTGATCCACCATGTTTCTCTTTGCAAAAGTCTTTCTTGTCTATTGCCACCTCTTCTGGAAACTGGGACATGGTCTATCGCCACACATTTCAATGATCTGAGGGGATGACCTTTTTCCAAAAAATGTCGTGCGACCGGTTTGTCAGACTTATTATCCCTGTAGGCTAATCTAATACTAGACCTATGTCCTCTTATCCTCTCACAGAGGGCGGTCTCCGTTTTTCCAACGTAATTAAGCCCACAAGGACAGGACAACTTATAAATAACAAAGTCAGTCCGACAATTGATTCTATATTGTATTCTGAATATTTGTCCCGTGTGTGGATGATTGAAACTTTTGCAAGGGATGAGGTGTCCACAAGTTACACAACCAAGGCATCTTACACATCCATTGTTGGTAATACTCTTAATCTCTGGAAGGTAGCTACGGATTGGATCAGTCTGAACAAGAAGATCACGTAAGCTTTTATTATTCTTATATGAAAACAGTGGCTTATTGCGGAAACTCTCTGGAAGACTCATATCATTCTCCATAAGACGCCAATTCGTGTTAATTTCATGGCAGATTTGAGTGGTAGAGGCATTGTATGTCATCGGAAAAGGAACTCGTTCTTTATTATTCCGAGATAGTGTCAGCTTTACAGCTTTAATTCCTTCCTTGGTGGAGGATAGATGTAGAGACCGGAATATCCAAGCTAGATACGCATGCGTCCGGTATCACTATGACTACGGACGACGCAGCCATTCAGGAAGTAACTGAGGAGATCGTTGTTAGACGCAATGGCGTCCCGATCTCCATGGCAACGTAATGAACGTGGTGATGTCACGTATATCACGTGACGGCGTGAGCAGGAAGTGGGGAAATGCCGGGAATTGATAGCGTTTGAGCGGACGCTCGAGAGGAGGGGAGGTTCTCCATCAGCACACCTGGATTGTGAGTTTTAATTGGATTTATGTCCCTATTTAAGCTGTGTTGTTTTTCATTTATGCTTTGTATGCTGTCCTGATGAAAGCTCCCAAGAGGAGCTGAAACGTTGACCTGTGGAGTAAAGTATTTTTTTTGGCTTATTTACAAATCCTGGGAGTGCTGATTTTTCTTTTGCTTGGTATATATATATATATATATATATATATAAATAAATAGTTATTATATATCAATTTATAAAAGGGATACTCTGGGACTCTGGGAGCTAACAAAACTTTAATGCATTTCTATAGGTTTTGGTATAAAACAATTATTTGTATTTACTACATGTGAATATTTGTACAGCTTTCGCAAACAAAATAAAAAAAAATTAACATGTTTAAGTATTTTGCATCCTAAACCACTTCCGATGTCCCATCTGCTCGAATCTAATCTAACAACTTCCTTGTTGCTGATTACCATACTGAAGTATGTGACATCTCAGTTCAGTGTAAAAAACATAGTAAACCAGTGTTGAACCACAAGAAGCCAGAGGAACTTTAGGGGCAGTGGACAGACAGATAGCAAATCTATTAGTAGTGCTGTGGTACATTGCTTGGTTAGGTGCTTGGCTTCAACCAAAGTCATTAAGTTGGACAAAGGGGAGGTGGTTAGGGGAAGACAAGATTAGACATGTGCAAGTCGTTTCGTTCCAAATGTACATTTGGATGAATTTCGTGAAATTCAGACATTCGGATGCTTACGAATGTCTGAACTGCCGAAGATCCGAAGTGTCGAAGTTCTGTAGTTCGGAGGTGCCGAACCAAATGACATTGGTCTGAATTGCTTTGAAAGTTCTTTGGATTTCTGAAGAGTGGCAAAACAAGAGAGAGTGAGGGAAAATTATGTGAATGATAACAAGCATTTTGACCAATAAGCTAATTCCTGGCACTGAGAGCCCTATAAATGTGTAAGTGGTTATGGTGGCAGTCTGGGCACTGGAAGCCCTATAGATCTGTAAGTGGTTGTGGTGGCGGTCCAGGCACTGGGAGTCTTATAGATGTGTAAGTGGTTTTGGTGGCAGTCCTGGCATTGGGAGCCCTATAGATGTGTGTTTGTGGTGGATCTCTTGCTGGAGGACAAACCAATTATATGTCAATACTTCCATTCACATGTCTTCTTTATATGAGTTTTCCTACGGTGAAAAATTGACCCATTGAAATAAAAACCTATGGCATAATAAGATACCAAAAATGCCCGAATAAATAATATTAATGTCTTATCTTAGTGGCTATAGTAGAGTACATGAAATACTAGTAAGAAGACAATTTGCTATGAAAAAAATATAATTTTAGCATGGCAGACTTTTCTTAAATCTTAAAACATATTAAATTAAGAGTTACTCAAAATGAACAAACAATTAACTTTTTCAGCAAAACCCATCTACCATCCACCATGTTATCTTATACTGAATACTGAAATGGAAATTTGATTTTTTATTAGCAAATAGCAGTGCATATTCCACTTATGCAAAGCAAACAGTTATGTCCAGATGGATGATATCACAGTTAATGGAATTTCTCTGTGGCCATAATTCCTCCAGCAGTTCAGCAATGCAAGTCATAGCATAATGGAAATAACAAATTATTTTAATTCTAGGCTAGTATTTGGAAAATCATATATATCTTATTTTATTTTGAACTATGCATTTTGATAAAATAATGTCATGCATTTCAATTTTAAGATAGCCATAGGCAGTTACTTCTGAAGCTAAAGAATTCAACTCCTGAGAAGTGCATTATCTTTTTAATTGTATGTGCATCATGGGAAATGTATCCCACAACAACTAGAATACCAAAGGTGGGTTACAAACAAACCAAGAGTTTCAAAATTGAAAAAAACATTTACTAAATATTAAAGAATTCAAAGGCCCTGTTACACAATATAATCATTTGTCTGTACAGCATATTTAATAAATCTATGGGCATTCTGACATGTGAGGGGTAAGTACATGTTTACTCTTGGCACTGATTGAAGTAATCGCATTAATTTAAATATGCACTGGAACCAGGGACAGACTGGGAACTAAACGCAGCCCTGGAAAAAATTCTATACCAGCCCAATAATGCATTGCGCCAGCATAGTGTAATGACATAGAGGTGGAAAAGACAACTGAAAATTGAAAACTATTACTCCATCAAAAGAAAGCACTCATAGGGTTTCAAAATATTTCAAGAAGACATGCATTTGCATATAATCAAAGTTTCAGTCCAACTACCTTGACATATTAGGGAAAGTTTGGTAATGGGATTGAAATGGTGAATGTGTGCGATTGCACAGCTGTAAAGAGATGAAGTTATCTTGTTTAGTTTGAAGGCCTATGAGTGCGCTTTTCACTTTGAATATGTTAATGTAGTGGAGTATGCACCTATCAACAAGACTGGGCCAATATCTGCTCATTACATATATGTTATACGTTAATGACATTTCAGTGGGTATTATGTATCTATAAATTTATATTAATAAATGTTTAAATACTATAGGCATCATTATATACATACACACTACTCAAAAAAATAAAGGGAACACTTAAACAACGCAATGTAACTCCAAGTCAATCACACTTCTGTGAAATCAAACTTTCCACTTAGGAAGCAACACTGAGTGACAATCAATTTCACATGCTGTTGTGCAAATGGGATAGAAAACAGGTGGAAATTATAGGCAATTAGCAAGACAATCCCAATAAAGGAGTGGTTCTGCAGGTGGTGATCACAGACCACTTCTCAGTTCCTATGCTTCCTGGCTGATGTTTTGGTCACTTTTGAATGCTGGCGGTGCTTTCACTCTAGTGGTAGCATGAGACGGAATCTACAACCCACACAAGTGGCTCAGGTAGTGCAGCTCATCCAGGATGGCACATCAATGCGAGCTGTGGCAAGAAGGTTTGCTGTGTCTGTCAGTGTAGTGTCCAGAGCATGGAGGCGCTACCAGGAGACAGGCCAGTACATCAGGAGATGTGGATGAGGCCGTAGGAGGGCAACAACACAGCAGGACCGCTACCTCAGCTTTTGTGCAAGGAGGAACAGGAGGAGCACTGCCAAAACCCTGCAAAATGACCTCTAGCAGGCCACAAATGTGCATGTGTCTGCTCAAACGGTCAGAAACAGACTCCATGAGGGTGGTATGAGGGCCCGACATCCACAGGTGGGGGTTGTGCTTACAGACCAACACCTTGCAGGACGTTTGGCATTTGCCAGAGAACACCAAGATTGGCAAATTTGCCACTGGCGTCCTGTGCTCTTCACAGATGAAAGCAGGTTAACACTGAGCACATGTGACAGACATGACAGAGTCTGGAGACGCCATGGAGAATGTTCTGCTGCCTGCAACATCCTCCAGCATGACCGGTTTGGCAGTGGGTCAGCAATGGTGTGGGGTGGCATTTCTTTGGGGGGCCGCACAGCCTTCCATGTGCTCACCAGAGGTAGCCTGACTGCCATTAGGTACTGAGAGGAGATCCTCAGACAACTTGTGACCGTATGCAGGTGTGGTGTGGTTGGCCCTGGGTTCCTCCTACTGCAAGACAATGCTAGACCTCATGTGGCTGGAGTGTGTCAGCAGTTCCTGCAAGATGAAGGCATTGATGCTATGGATTGGCCCGCCCGTTCCCCAGACCTGAATCCAATGGAGCACATCTGGGACATCATGTCTCGCTCCATCATCCAATGTCACGTTGCACCACGGACTGTCCAGGAGTTGGCAGATGCTTTAGTCCAGGTCTGGGAGGAGATCCCTCAGGAGACCATCCGCCACCTCATCAGGAGCATGCACAGGCTTGCAGGGAGGTCATACAGGCACGTGGAGGCCACACACACACTACTGAGCCTCATTTTGACTTGTTTTAAGGACATTACATCAAAGTTGGATCAGCCTGTAGTGTGTTTTTCCACTTTAATTTTGAGTGTGACTCCAAATCCAGACCTCCATGGGTTGAAAAATGTGATTTCCATTTTTTAATTTGTGTATGATTTTGTTGTCAGCACATTCAACTATGTAAAAAACAAAGTATTTCAGAAGAATATTTAATTCATTCAGATCTAGGATGTGTTATTTTTGTGTTCCCTTTATATATATATATATATATATATAATACACACAATAATATAAATGTCTAAATACTATAGGCATCATTATATATATATATATATATATATATATA
>OW240913.1:95787132-95851651 GCA_933207985.1 Pelobates cultripes
GATGAGCTGCCTTGGGCTAAAATGGTCCACACGCTGCTGTATTTTAGCTCTGAATGCCTGTTGACTTGCGTGACTTATCCGCCACCAACTTGGGTTCAAGCCGCCAGTGTGTACTTTATAAATGGCTTTATAAAGCAGTGTGTACTTTATAAATGGCTCCACCTGCCACCCGCACAGCAACACAGTCTCCAGTTAGGAGGACCAACCAAGCATCTTCTTCCATCTGCCTGTTACAGAAATTACTGCCGTGTACACGACCACTGATAGGAGACGCGGAAGGTATTAAACTGATAAAAATAGTACTAAACACACCACTCCTATCTGGTGTCACATTAGCTTGACCGCGCAGTGCCCCAAATTTGCTGTAAGAGGACCGACCAAGCCTCTTCTTCCATCTCCCTGTTACAAAAATCAATGCCGTGTACACGTCCACTGATAGGAGACGCGGAAGGTATTAAACTGATAAAAATAGTACTAAACACACCACTCCTATCTGGTGTCACATTAGCTTGACCGCGCAGTGCCCCAAATTTGCAGTAAGAGGACCCACCAAGCCTCTTCTTCCATCTCCCTGTTACAAAAATCAATGCCGTGTACACGTCCACTGATAGGAGACGCTGAAGGTATTAAACTGATAAAAATAGTACTAAACACACCACTCCTTTTTTTTGGTGAGGCTTTACAGGACAGAGTGCTTCTCCACGGGACATGTTAACTCACGGGCAGCTGGCTCATCAAGGAACCACAGCAGCTTTCCATGTACAGGTAAGACACGTGCAGCCGGTAAAGGTTCAGGCTCTTCTTCCTTGATGATACGCTGCAAGCCTGTTGAACGAGGTGACCTTCCCAGGTGTACGGTTCCTAAAATGGCTGCCATATACACGTCCACCGATAGGAGACGCGGAAGGTATTAAACTGATCAGAACAATACTAAACACACCACAAATAAGGTTTCTCTCCTGTATGGCTCCTCAAATGATGCTTAAGATTAGAAGCTGCTGAAAAGCATTTCTCACACTCCGAACAAAAATATATTTTTTTAACATTCTCTCCACTTTGAACTAAATGACGTTTGGGAAGAGATTAACATAATTAAACACAGGCAGTAAAAATACAGTTTTTAGCCATACCCTGTAACTTTAAAACTACACATCCCATCTTCATAATTACATATTTGGAATCAGCACACTTAAAACATAAACATAACCAAAAAATCAGCCAAATCCAGCCAGGGGTTAAAAAGTTAGCTGTAGGTCCCTTTATGACCGACTGCAAGCACATTTTCCTGCCCAAAACAGTTCCATAGATTTGGGTTGTGAGGTCGGTCTATTTCAGGCTGAAAAAACGACTAAGTCCCATCGCGAATGGGACTTAGTCTCTGCAGCTGAAATAAGGCTGAAAAAAAGACTAAGTCCCATCGCCGAATGGGACTTAGTCTCTGCAGCTGAAATAAGGCTGAAAAAAACGGCTGAAAAAAAGACCAAGTCCCATCGCTGAATGGGACTTAGTCTCTGCAGCTGAAATAATTTCCCATTTACTGAACCAAGTGGGAAATAGCAAGGCAGGCACAAAGGGTTTGCACCAGGTCTGGGGACACAGGGGACACCGTCTTAAAGGGGCCGTGTCCCCAACAAGTCTGGGGACACGGCCTTAAAGGGGCAGTGTCCCACCTTCCTGATGTCCCAAAAAAGGTGTTTAAAGGGCCAGCACCAGTCACATAAAGAGTCCATAAGCCCCAATATGCCCACCGACAGTCTTAAAGGGCCATACACACCAAATAAAAGTGCACACATTTTCACAATCTCCCAGGGGCCATAGTCATGCGGGAGGAGGCTGGCAAATAGGCTTCTCCACAACCCAGGGAAGCAGGGCAATTTGCCATTTAAAGGGCCCGTTACAAATAGAAGTTTGTAACAAGGTGTCAATCCATATCTGCCAAGTGACCCGATGTAGGGGGAACAGTCCCTATTCTGCTCTGTGTCAGTGTGTATCATGGTCTCTGAGGACAGGTGTCAATCCATATCTGCCAAGTGACCATGTAGGGGAACAGTCTCTATTCTGCTCTGTGTCAGTGTGTATCATGGTCTCTGAGGACAGGTGTCAATCCATATCTGCCAAGTGACCCTATGTAGGGGGAACAGTCTCTATTCTGCTCTGTGTCCGTGTGCATCAGGGGCTCTGAGGACAGGTGTCAATCCATATGTCAGGTGTCAATCCATATTCATTGTGATTTAGGAATGTTAGGTGATTTCTGCCCTTTATGGATTAAAACCAGACTCTGTATCAACTGTGTAATTTTCCATGGGAGTTTTGCCATGGATCCCCCTCCGGCATGCCACAGTCCAGGTGTTAGTCCCTTGAAACAACTTTTCCATCCCTATTGTGGCCAGAAAGAGTCCCTGTGTGTTTTAAAATTCGCCTCCCCATTGAAGTCAATGGCGTTTCGGGCGGTTCGCCGGTTCGCGAACATTTGCGGAAGTTCGCGTTCGCCGTTCGCGAACCGAAAATTTCGGGTTCGCGACATCACTATACTTAATTAGTGTGTAGCAAAAATTATTTATAAGAATAACAGGCAAAGGTCAGGAACAACAGTGGTTCCCAACATCAGTAAACTAGCTAAAGTTAAGGATGCAAAAAACAGAGTAGCAGAGGCAAGTCAAAATCAAAAAGCCAGAAGTATAAGAAGAATGTGTTCTCAGATGACCAATGTGGAAATCACGACAGAGCAAGGACAAAATTAAGAGGCAAGGATTATATAGATTAGATTATACAATATGATTGTTCCATTTCATGGGTTTTGACGCCAAATGAGCGCACGTAGTTTAATGCCGATTATGTCATCACCTTTGAGGCATGCACCATGAGAGCACTGCTTGCATGCTTGCTTCATAAAAGGACACGGGCCACATCATTATACAAGTGAGGTGATGGCACAAGGCATGCAAAAGGTGTGGGACCCCAGGAAACACCAACCAGCATAGAGGCAAACGGTATGAATCCTGACAATTGTATGCTATGACCTTGTGTTTGTTCAGGATTAAGTATGAGGGAGCATTGACTCCACAGACAGTAGTGGATCAGACAAGGAAGAGAGTCACAAAAGTCCACCAAGACTTGCCACGTAATACCATGTTAAAACAAAGTTAATTAACACTGTTACCACCACTGGGAAAAGTTCTTTAGTATTTTATAACGATTGGTTTTGAAAACTTCTTTATTATTCTATAAAGATTGTTTTTGAAAATTCTCAAGTTAGTTACTCCATAATGAAATTAAAATATCACGTAAAAAAAAACAAAAAAAAATAAAAAAAATAATCTATATCGGATTCAAGGAGAGAATTTGTTCATTCTGAAGGAGGTGCTCACATTAATATGGAAACTACATTCACAGAATAAAACAAAATTTATAGAGAATGATGAATATATTTTAGCCGTATGCTTACTGTGCCGAGTGTCAGTTGAAATGTCTGTGAAGGATAAGTGCAATGATAAGGAGCAGTGTAATTACAGTGTAACCATACAGACATTAGATTAAATGAAGCAGAAATCTCAGCTCATCACTTGCTTGGAATAAGACCTGAGCGTGCTGAAAATGTTTTACACGTGCCTCTTACTCTTTGTATAAATTTAAATTGTCCTGTTTTGGTTAGCCTTGCAGATTGCTTTGGAATTGATGTTAGTTTTAAATAATTGTTCAATAGATGCACCAGCTACATTTAGTTGTAAAAAATAGCAAACAGTGATATCCTGCAAAGCAAATGAGAAATAGATTACCTTTTTATATATATATGCAAATATAAAATCTTTGCTTTTATTGCTGTAGTTTGCTCAACATGATTTCCTTTCCCCTCATTTTGCTGATTAAGTGCACAACTAAACAAAAAAACTAAAAAAGCTTTCTTATGCTACATAAGTCTTACTGACAATACATAGTAAAAAGTGCTGATAGTTATTCGGAAGCACATGGTATATAAAATAATAGCAATCATTTTAATAAAGATGAATTATGTGTCTCTTCTCGGGATAACATTGTGTTCAACTGTTGTTTCCAAATGAAAAGTCTAAAATGATATTTCGAATATAATGTGAAAGTAGTAGCACTGCTTATATGAGAAATAGATTGAAGTCACAAACTATTGATGTGAATTATTTAACAGTAAGGGGATGAGGGAACAAATCAGAAGCTTAGAAATATAAAAAATAAAAATATAGGGATTATTCTACCTTTTTAGATAAAAAAAAAAATTATATATATGCGTGGGCATATGTTTGTATGTGTGGTCACAAACCTAAAAAACTATACTAAAATATAAAATATTTACACACACACAAAATAAAATATAAACATATAGTAGTAGAACATAGTAAAACTTTATGAAATAAAAGGACTAAAAAAAAAAGTTCTCTTGCATGACAATGAGTGCCCCCAACCTCAGGAAATATTGCTTATGGTGATATAGTCTGCATTTCAAGACAAAGGTATTTTGTCTGTTTGGGATATATCTATACTGCCCATTCTGGTGGAGTAACTTACCCCATTTTCATTTCTCATTACTAAGAAAAATCGAGGGACAGAATAATTTTTTTAGAAAGCTAAGTCAATGTTTGCTAGAAATCCACAAACTAATTCTTTAACATTAGAGAATATGTTCAGCCCATAAAAGTGTAGAGATACAACAGACATTTTTACCGTCATCATTTAATATATACACACACACACACACATATATATATATATATATATATATATATATATATATATATATATATATATATATATATATAAAAATATAAATTAATGGTTGCACTCACGGTTTTTCCAATTAAAAGTCCAAAGTTTATTGTCAATTCATAAAAACTGCGATCAACGTTTCAGTCCTACCAAGAGGACTTTCATCAGGATCATAAAAAACATCCTGATGAAAGTCCTCTTGGTAGGACTGAAACGTTGATCGCAGTTTTTATGAATTGACAATAAACTTTGGACTTTTAATTGGAAAAACCGTGAGTGCAACCATTAATTTATATTTTTTGTATTTTTTGGCTATATATGGTTGGCACCCGGTCGTGAAGGGAAATTCAGCGTGAGTGCAGGAATTAATTTCTATTTTTTATATATATATATATATATATATATATATATATATTTCAAAAATCACTTGTTCTACCTCAAAATGGCAGTAACGGTAAAAGTAATTTAAGGAAAGTAGCTTTAAGGAATACACACACAAATGGTCACCACGGTGACAATTCTCATATTTACTAAAGCCAAACATGTTCAGAATTCGGTCTGACCGAGCGAAACAGAAACAATTGCACTGAATACAATTATAAACGCAACACTTTTGTTTTTGCACCCATTTTTCATATGTGAACTAAAAAAATCTAAGACTTTTTCTATGTGCACAAAAGGCCTATTTCACAAATCTGTCTAAATCTGTGTTGGTGAGCACTTCTCCTTTGCTGAGATAATCCATCCACCTCACAGGTGTGGCATATCAGGATGCTGATTAGACAGCATGATTATTGCAAAGGTGTGCCTTAGGCTAGCCACAATAAAAGACCACTCTAAAATGTACATATTTATCACACAGCACAATGCCACTGATGTCGCACGTTTTGAGGGAGCGTGCAGTTGGCATGCTGACTGCAGGAATGTCCACCAGAGCTTTTTGGCAGCACATCCAACCGGCCTCACAACCGCAGACCACGTGTAACTACACCAGCCCAGGACCTCCACATTTAGCATCTTCACTTCCAATATCGTCTGAGACCAGCCACCCAGACAGCTTCGGCAACAATTGGTTTGCATAACCAAAGAATTTCTGCACAAACTGTCAGAAACCATCTCAGGGAAGCTCATCTGCATGCTCATCGTCCTCATCGGGGTCTCGACCTGACTGCAGTTTGTCGTCATAACCGACTTGAGTGGGCAGATGATCACATTTGATGGCATCTGGTACTTTGGAGAGGTTTTCTCTGCACAGATGAATCACGTTTTTCACTGTACAGGGCAGATGTCATTGTGTGGGTGAGCGGTTTGCTGATGTCAACATTGTGGATCGAGCGGCCCATGGTGGCGGTGGGGTTATGGTATGGGCAGGCGTATGTTATGGACAACAAACACAGGTGCATTTTATTGATGGCATTTTGAATGCATAGAGATACCAGGACAAGATCCTGAGGTCCATTGTTGTGCCATTCATCCACAACCATCACCTCATGTTGCAGCATTATAATGCACGGCCTCATGTTGCAAGGATCTGTACACAATTTCTGGACGCTTAAAACATCCCAGTTCTTGCATGGCCAGCATACTCACCGGGCATGTCACCCATTGAGCATGTTTGGGATGCTCTGGATCGGCGTATACAACAGCGTGTTCCAGGTCCTGCCAATATCCAGCAACTTCGCAAAGCAATTGAAGAGGAGTGGACCAACATTCCACAGGCCACAATCAACAACCTGATCAACTCTATGAGAAGGAGATGTGTTGCACTGCGTGAGGCAAATGTTGGTCACACCAGATACTGATTGGTTTTCGGACGCCACCTGGCCCCACCCGGAACCCCACAATACAATACACATTTTAGGATGGCCTTTTATTGTGGCCAGCCTAAGGCACACCTGTGCAATAATAATGCTGTCTAATCAGCATCTTGGTATGTCACACCTGTAAGGTGGATGGATTATCTCAGAAAAGGAGAAGTGCTCACTAATACAGATTTAGACAGATCTGTGAACAATATTTGAGAGAAATAGGCCTTTTGTGTACATAGAAAAAAGTCTTAGGTCTTTGAGTTCAGCTCATTAAAAATGGGGGCAAAAACAAAAAGTGTTGCGTTTCTAATTTTGTCCAGCGTAATTATACAATTGGGGAAGGGTATACCATTCTCCATCCCTCAATTAGTGATATAAACATTCTTTGCTCACCTTGAAGTGTGTTTTTTTATTTTTCAGATTTTTGGGAATCAGATTGTTTTTTTAATTTTAATAGTAATGTTGGAATTGGATGGCTTTTCCCCCCTTTTTTTTGGTTAGGGACTCGGGGGAAAACACTAGGTTTTCTGCTTGAATATTATAATTAGGGCCCTCACCCACTTCTAATAGGTAATAGATTTTCTCACCTTATATTATAGTAGCTTGCACCTGCTCATGTTGTCGCGGGTCCCATCGGCATTCCTTCTGATGCTGCACGCTTGTCAGCCACCTGACATGGCGGATAATGATGACGTCAGGTCTCAAACTGGAAGGGTCAAATACCTTCCACATGTTGTAATTAATTCTAAATGAAAAGTATCCTACCAGTAGTCTATGCATATTTAAACTTAACTTCTCTGTGCTTTGTTGCCCTGTTGTGGTCTTCTGATAGCCCAATAGTGTGTTTACTCTGTCTCTCGTTTACTCTGTATTCTCTGATCTTTGACCTCGGCTTGTCCTATCGTTGTTCCATATCTCTATACTCATTTGACTTTGGCTTGTACACTGACCTCTCTCTTTTTGCATAGGCCGGCCACTCTAAAGACCGGTGTTGCAATTGCTCTCCTTGTGATCTGTCCATGTGCCTGGTTCCGGAACCGTGATATCCATCATACCATTTCTTTTCAAGAGTGCCTGGTATATTTACTCCTGCCCCATTGCTGATTTGGCAATTTGGAACACACCCATCCTTTTCAACACTGGAAGAGTTAACCAGTGAGCACCACCATAACTACTTTCTGTACACTTTATTTGCTAAACCATGATGTCTGTGCCTATGATTTCATGTAATTTGAGCTACTTAAAGTAATATGACTGTCTTTTTACTCACACTACAAATATAGTTAAAAGGTTATATTCTTCTTAGTATGCCAATAACAAAGTAAATGTGTGAAGAGTTTAGTGAGTCCCTTTATAACCCCTGCCACTACCAATTACATTTCACAATATTGTCACTAAGAATAAAGCTTGTTTTATTTAATGTGGTGTGAAATATTCTCTAACCATCTGGGCTGCTACACACTATGTGTATCAAATGTTTGTTTCTTGTACAGGTGCAAACTTTTTTAAGAATTGTTATTGGTCCCTTAGCTCAATAGCAATGCAAAGATGTTAAGTAGAACACTTTAGCGACCTCTGCAAAGGTAGTGTCAGGATCCTGTCCATACAAGCATGACTTTTGTTATATATATCCTGTTCCTTTAAAAAAACAAGTTTCTACATTGGTCTCCCTTGACTCTAGTCTGACCACTCACTTTATCATGCTCACCTGCCTGGATTAACTTGGGTTCCTACAAAAAGGTAACGCCCAACTCACCACTTTGCCTTGACATTGAAGTTTGATGATTACCTGAAAATACTTCATTTCCTGGCTCCTAAGAAAACCTGTGGAATTTTCTTATTGGCAAAACTCACCAACCTGCTCCAATCTTAAGTGTACAACGCTTCCTCCTGCCATATCTATAACCCTGCAGCAAGTCTACCTGGACCCCCTATCTGCCTACAGAACATACAACTTACTTAAAGCAACACTGGACTTTCATTTACGTGGCTATCTAATTACTCCTTCCTTGGATTTACTTATATTCCAATCTACTTTGCATCCATCACAAATGACCTACTACTATATAACCTCTTAAAGGGACACTCCAGGCACCCAGACCACTTCTGCCCATTGGAGTGGTCTGGGTGCCAACTCCCACTACCCTTAACCCTGCAAGTGTAATTATTGCAGTTTTCATAAACTGCAATAATTACATTACAAGGTTAACTCCTCCTCTACTAGACAGCCACTAGAGGGCACTTCCGGGATTCTAGCACAGGTTTTCTGTGCTATTGCATCGCTGGACGTCCTCACGCTGTGTGAAGACCTCCAGCATCGCTAAAATCCCCATAGGAAAGCATTGAAAGCATTTCCAATGCTTTCCTATGCAGAGGTCTAATGCACGTCCGCGGCATTGCTGCACATGCGCATTAGATCTCCCCCCCTCCGATGGGCGTGGTCGGTCTTCCCCACCAGGTGACATGGTGACGAGGAGGAGCGTGGGTGGATCCAGAAGCAGCGCCGAGGGACATCGGCGCTGCCTCAGGTAAGTCACTCAAGGGGTTTTGACCCCTTCAGCAACCGGGGATGGGAGGAGGGAGGGAGAGGGGACCTGCAGTGCCAGGAAAAATGATTTGTCTTCCTGGCACTGGAGAGTCCCTTTAACCAAAGAGACTGAACAACTACAACCCTATTTAAGTATTTATATTATTTCTGTCTAGTTATGTTAAGTTGTTCTTTTATCCTGTTCTAGGGCATATTGCCTAAATCCTGTTTTCCTATTTCTCTTGTATATAGAACCTATAATCTCTCTTATAGGTTTATCCACTATTATACTTCCTATAACTTCTTTTATAGGTTTACCTTATTGCAACTTTGGACATATTGCCTAAATTATGTTTACCTACTTCCCCTGTACATAGAACCTTGTAAGGGGGAGCTGGAATGGAACCTCATCCATGGTGCCCAGTGGGGAGTGGCTTGGATTAGTCTCTGATATCATTACAGAGTGATCATGCATGACCGACACAGATGAGACATCTGCTGTGTTGCACCCCCACAGCAATGTGCCGGTCCTCAGGTTTGTGCTTTGGCAGAAGGGGGTTGTGCTCTGCACTTCCCTGCCACCAGTCACCCGGGACAGTCCACCCTGGAAGTATGATACTATATAAAGAGGCAGCACAAAAGTAAAATATTGAGCAGTAAACTGTATTTGCTAAGAAAATTGCATAAGATAAGGTTGGAGAAAAGAGCATGAGCATGATAGCATTGCTAGAAGTGATGGAATAGCTATGTGCTATTGGGAAAGATATGAAGGACAGTATTGAGAAGAATTATTACTATTCATCCTATCCTGGTAGAATATTTTTTTAAATCCTAGCCATCCTAACATTTGCCAAACATTGGACCGCAGTCGAACATTGGACCTCAGTCAAAACAAAGGGAAACACGTGTTATGGATTTGATTAGATATCAAAGGCAGCTCTCAAAGTCCATATGGTTGGAAAGAAACAAAGTTGTGTTTCATGGCATACAGGCAAGACACCTGAAAGACTGTTACAAACAAAATGCTCATCGACAAAACTAAGTACCAGAGTTATCTAAAGAAAAAGCTAAGGCAGCCATAAAGGGAAAAAAACTACACTTCAAGGAATGGATAGAAACATAGAAACATAGTAACACAGAATGTGATGGCAGATAAGAACCATTCAGCCCATCTAGTCTGCCCAATTTTCTAAATACTTTCATTAGTCCCTAGTCTTATCTTATAGTTAGGATAGCCTTATGCCTATCCCACGCATGCTTAAACTCCTTTACTGTGTTAACCTCTACCACTTCAGCTGGAAGGCTATTCCATGCATCCACTACCCTCTCAGTAAAGTAATACTTCCTGATATTATTTTTAAACCTTTGTCCCTCTAATTTAAGACTATGTCCTCTTGTTGTGGTAGTTTTTCTTCTTTTAAATATAGTCTCCTCCTTTACTGTGTTGATTCCCTTTATATATTTAAATGTTTCTATCATATCCCCCCTGTCTCGTCTTTCCTCCAAGCTATACATGTTAAGATCCTTTAACCTTTCCTGGTAAGTTTTATCCCGCAATCCATGAACCAGTTTAGTAGCCCTTCTCTGAACCCTCTCCAGAGTTATCTAAAGAAAAAGCTAAGGCAGCCATAAAGGGAAAAAAAAACAACACTTCAAGGAATGGATATTCTAACATTACACAAAAGAGATGATACATTCATTTAGGAACAACAAACTTAGTAATTGTAAAACACAGAAAGTGAGTAAATGGCGCTAAAAAAATCAAAAGAAATATAAAACAAAATCCCAGTGCGTCTAAACCAAACCAGTGTTAAGTCACCTTTAAACACGTACATTCATACAATTGGATACAGGGGAGGCAGGTTTGCGCACACAATGGATAGAAATTGTTAAACCTGTAATATACAGAAAGCCTTCATGCTCCAAATTATATGTTTATTTCATATGCTTTGATTACATATTGCCCTATGAAGGTTTTCTGTATATTACAGGTTTAACAATTTCTATCCAATGTGTGTGCAAACCTGCCTCCTCTGTATCCAAACTTAGTAATTGACGTTAGGGTGAAATATAAAGTCTTGAACATCAAAGTTGAAAGTCAAAATGAAAAAATGATAGCCAAAGAGAGCAAAAACAACCCCAAAGTGTTTTTTTAAGTACATAAATAAAAATATATATATTTTTTTTAAAGTGTAGGTACACTAAAAACCGGGATGGAGGTGTTAGTCAATGAAGACCCTGAAAAAGCAGAAATTTTAAATAACTATTTCTCCTCCGTATATATTAAGGAAGAACCTATGGCAATAGATATGCAAATTATTTCTGCAAAAAACAAGATAAGGTGCTGCAGCAACTAAAGAGAGTTAATATAAACAAAGCTTCAGGGCCAGATGGTATTCATCCATGATTACTTAAGGAACTAAGTGTGGAAATAAGTAATCTTTCAAGATTCTTTTCTTTCTGGTTTCGGAGGATTGGAGGAACGCGGATGTGGTTCCTATATTCAAAAAAGGTTTGAAATCCTTGCCTGGAAATTATAGACCTGTGAGCTTAACTTCTGTGGCTGGGAAAGTATTTGAAAAGTTATTAAGGGATAATATTCAAGAATTCCTTGAGAAGAACATGGTTATCAGCAAAAATCAGCATGGTTTTATGAAGCACAGGTCATGTCAAACTAACTTGATTGCATTCTACGAAGAAGTAAGTAGAAGTATAGATCAGGGTGTTGCAGTGGATGTGATCTATTTGGATTTTGCCAAGGCGTTTGTGTCAGTATTATAAGTTGATCTAGCACACAGAACTGTGTCACACCTAGGACTAAGGATAACGTATAACCGGACCTTAGAATGGCTGGACTTAACGTATTCAAGAATTGTCAAAATACTTGCCGAGGTCAGGAATACGTAATCAGACACAACGATGAGGGAAAGCCAAAAGTCAAGGATACCAGAATTCAGGGAAGTTAAAACAAAGCCAAAGTTAAATACCAGAAAATCAAGATCAGGAACGCACTATCAGATTACCATCAGGATGAAACCCACGACAGGGCAATGAGCAAAAGGAGAATTGGGTTTAAATAACCCTCCTGTGGATCCGATTCGCCGTAACTGGCCTTTGATCCCAAAAGCAATTACCAGTTTCCATGTGCATAATTGCTTCTCGGCACAACTTTTCCTGTCAGGATGGTAATGTTCCTCAACACAACTTTTCCTGTCAGGACGGTAAATGCCATTAACCACATTTTATGTGCGGATGAATACATGACAGTTTGATACAGTTCCAGCACAAACTCAAAGAAATCAGTCTAGATGAAAACGTTCTTGGATAGAACATTGGCTTAAAAAAAGAGTACAGAGAGTTGTCATGGTACATTTTCAAGCTGGACAGCTGTGGCAAGTGGTGTCCCTCAGGGTTATGTTTTGGGACCTTTCTATTTAACATATTTATAAATGATCTTGAAAAAAGCATTGAAAGTCATGTTTCAGTGTTGGCAGAGGACACAAAACTCTGTAAAGTAATACAATGTGAGCAAGATATTACTTTGCTGTAGAGGGATTTAGATAGACTGGGGGATTGGGCACTCAAATGGCAGATTAAATTTAATGTAGAAAAATGCAAAGTTATGCACTTTGGCATCAAGAATGCACAAGCAACTTATACCCTTAATGGAAGTGAATTAGAGATAACCACACACGAGAAGGACTTAGGAGTTGTTATAGACAATAAACTATGCAAAGATGTTCAATGCCAATCAGCAGTGGGTAAGGTCAGTAAGGTATTGTCATGCATGAAAAAGGGCATTAATTCTCAGAATGAGAATAAAATTTTGCCTCTTTACAAATCGCTGGTAAGACCACACCTTGAATATGCTGTGACATTTTGGGCACCTGTTCTACATAAGGATATTATGGCACTCGAAAGATTGCAGAGACCTGCTACAAAATTAATAAAAGGAATGGAACATATCAAGAAAGGTTAACACATTTAAACCTCTTTAGTTTAGAAAAACGTCGCCTGAGAGGGGATATGATAACATTATACAAATATATTTGTGGCCAATACATCCCATTGTGCGGAAATATATTCACAAACAGGACTTTATATAGGACACAAGGTCATGTGTTTAAACTGGAAAACAAGAAAAAAGATTTAGTCTAAGGCAAAGGAAATGTTTATAAGCACAATATGGATATGGAATTTTGGATCAACAGCAAAAAACAAATGTGAAGACTAACTATGTAACTATGTCAATAAAAAAAAAATAAAAAAAAAATTACTTCATCACCTTAAGGGTCAGACAAATAATAAAACAAAGTTTTATTTTCCTAACCTTCTCCCAGTGAAATATTTGGCTAATGAT
The DNA here is from genome assembly GCA_933207985.1 of Pelobates cultripes. NCBI lineage: Eukaryota > Metazoa > Chordata > Amphibia > Anura > Pelobatidae > Pelobates > Pelobates cultripes. The sequence continues at coordinate 95,800,562 of OW240913.1, forward strand.
GAAATCACTGTTGTATTCTGAGTAAATGAGCAGAATTCTTAGTATTCTGAGGACAGTTAAAAACACAGAAGAAATCCTAACAACAGAAACTTTAAATAAGCACAAACGTACCAAGACAATGTGTGATCTAAAGCAATAACACACATTGTACACAAAAACTACACATACTCTGCTTTTCTTAGATAAATGTAATCATGGGTTTACAATGATATGCATGGAAGAGCTCACATTTCCAATAATAATAGATATTTCATGAATGAAGCAGAATATCATGGCTATAGGTATTTGCAGCTGTTTCTGGGTTTTGATTTTTTTTCCCACTTCTGCACAGTATGTTCACTGACAGAAATGGACAGATCTTATAATATTGAATGATGAGGAGCCAAGATGGAGGCGCCCAGTTTCTGGGACAGAGCCAACAGCCAAGAACAAAAGTTTAGAATTTTACATTTCATTTTATTATTCAAAGCTCACAAAACATATTTACTAAATTTATTATACAGTGGGACCTTGGTTTACAAATTTAATGCGTTCTCCGGGACATTTCTTATTGTGAAAAATTTGTAAACCTAAATGCGGTTTCCCATAGGAATGCATTGAAAACCAATTAATCCGTTCTGGAGGTCAGAAAAAAAAGTCAAAATGAACTGGCATGGAAACCAATCCACAATGCAGAACACAATAAAAGGCATGCAAATGACAAAGCTCAGCTCCCTACCTTTCCACAGCTTGAGAAATACACCAAAAAAGTCCCAAAACAACTGCAAACAATTTCCTGAATGGCCCCAAAACTTGACGCTCCAACACTTCCACACTCGATGCCACGTGCTACCCACAGGCTCCAGCATGCAGGGGGCGGTGCTATAAACCTCCTGGGGAAACTTGCTTTGTATTGCGAAAAAATGTGTAAACCGAGTCATTATTTTCAATGGATTTTCATTTGTAAACCGAAAATTATGTTAACCGAGGCGTTTGTAAACCGAGGTCCCACAGTATAACTAAACACATAATTATGACAGGATATATCAGTTGCTCTTTAAGAGATTTTATCTTAATTCAGCTCTTCAGTATTCATATTCTGTAGTTTTTTTAAATCTAATCGTTTTTCTTTTCCACATTATGTAAGTACTTGCTCACATGACACAGGTTTTTCAAAGGTTACTAATTTGTTTTCCAATTATCGTGATATAGGCTTACATAATGTTTCTGAGTAAAAAAAAAAATAATAAAAAATAAAAAAAATAACCATTTCTCAGAAATAGACCTGATAAGGGAGTTCAGTCACTGATAGCTATGCTGTGTCATTATCAGTCCCATGTTTCTTGTTTTCTCTCATATGTATGCATTGTTTTTCAGAAAGGCGAGAGGAAAACACAATATCTATATATCTATTGGAATCATGCTGTTAATATTTGATTCAGTGTTCATGGCATTCACCTAGAAAATGCCAATAACTGGCTGCAATTAAACTAACTCTTCCAAATACAATCTGTATTTTAATGCCCAATTATGTAAAGCATATGCGATCAAACTATAGCTACAGATACAGCTATAGTAAGTGTATTGATTAAAAAGGTAATTACCTGTTGAATAATAATGTACAACCAGTGTCAGAATAATGCAAGGTGAGATACATGGCTCAGTATCCTTCACAATATAAAATAAATATGAGGGTTTAAGTTTGTACAATTCTCTATAAAATGTGCTAGTGCTTGATAAACTGAGAGGCATGACTCATTCTATATACAGGCATGCAAGCTTAATGTACTTAACACTGTAATTTATATTAAGAACATGTATGTTAAAGTCTGTCACACTGCTTAGTATCATTGTAATAACTGGCTGTGTTTTTCTATAGTTGAATAAGTCTTGTATGTATATATATATATAGATATTTCTTCTTGTCTTCAGTTGATTGATATATATACGTCTTGGGCCAAATGCTCGCCACAATAATATATGTCTATATTATTGAAAATTAGTAATACGCAATCTGACGTTCTTTATAAAAAATGAGTATTTATTCTACATTCAACAGGAAACAGTTATATATACTTAACAGATGGTAATTCTTAACGATGTTACAGAGAGTCGTCTTGACATCAGAGAGGAGAGCAAACGGATCGTAGCAGGAAGAGAGTGTAATCCTTTGTCCTTGACTCTATATACCCCAAATTACGTCATAATGTTTAGTTTAGACCCTGCCATATAAGGAAGTTCCCTATATAAAGACCGCCTCAAATCTCTTATACAGGAAATTCCAGAGACCTCATATTACAGAGTAGCAAACACCATCTGTTCTGTTTAACCCATTAGACAGCCACACCTTAATATGTATTTGAATAGGAACATACAGAATATGCAATATTCTACATTTCCCTCTGTTTATGGTTTATTTATAAACCATAATAATGTTATTTACCTGTCCATTCATACATCATTCGTATCACATTTCATATCACATTCGTTGGGTATAAGAAGAGATGTGTTCATAGCTACCTGGTATCTGAGATTCCTTGGAAGTATTGTGTATTACCCTGTTTACAGTTTCCTTTAGTGTATTCTCCTTCTGTTTTACCTTTTCATTTACGAGTATATACAGTTTTCTAATTCTACATTGCATAATTACTTGTAAAACAATACATATTATAGATACACATATAACAATAATAAATGGATGAAATAAAATATTTACAATTGCTGATCCCACAGATGATTTAGCAAGTGTGTTTGTGCTTTTAATTATGTCATTCCACCAAGAGGAACTAGAAACAATTGACCATTCATGTTCTATCTCCTTTAATTTACCCTGTTCATGTTCAAATTGAATTTCTGTTTCTTTCAACTGTTTTTGTAACGAATATAATAATATCTTGTCTTTCCTAATCTCATCTGCCCACTTTCTCCATGGAAACTCATTTGTTTGTGAAACATTTAATTGAATAGGCATAATATCTATATCTTGTATAGGACTCTTTGATATGTTAACTTGAGTTCCTTGTATATGTATTATTAGTGGACCCCCATTGATACAATATAACCCTTTCTGTAATGTTTCTGAATGTGTACATTCTGAAAATGTAGCTCTTACTAACTCATTATTTGACATAACCTGTACACATACTTTATCTTTTTCTATGGGAGTTACAATTTCATGAGGATTTCTAACTGTTTTAATTTTACCAGAACATGAACTTTGGTTATGAAAACATGAATGATAAATGGTTTCAACTTGGTTATTTAAACATATTATTTTGGATGGAAAATGTAGACAACTAGAAAGATCTACCTGCTCAAGTTCAGTAATGTTGTTATAAGATACAAAATCAGGATATTGTAATTTATAAAATAATAATTGTGTGTTACTAATAGGAATTCCTAATACCGACATTGAAAATAGTGTTTTTTCAATACCAGAAATTGGTATTAAAGAAGAACTTATACATATGTCATTGTTACATCCCAACCATTTGTTAACCCATAAATCTGTATGTTTTTTTAGCGAACGCAAACTCCTCAGGTAAACTACGTTTGAGTTCTATAGGAGTAGTACCACCTTGTAATGCTTGTGCCATCACCTTAACATCTGTAGAATATTCAACTTGTATCTCTAAACAAGCTTTGGCTACCTGGGATGAATCTGCATTTCTCATTAATGCCAAAGTAGCTTCCTGTAAATGTTGAACAGAGGGTGCAATAACAGAGGCTGTGTTCATAACCATATTTTTCAATATTTGATTTAAACCTCTTTGAATATGCAATCCTTTTCCCCCTATTAACCCTACAGTTCCCAAATCATTCTTTAATGTTTGAATATCCATAGAATTGGTGATACTTCCTATAGTACCAAATCCAGCCATAATTCCTTCTACTATATCTCTTTTTTTTCTGTTTGATACTTTACTTCCTCCAAACCAATGTTCTAAGCCTCGTTCCATATTTAATAAATGTTCCTTACATTGTGGAAATTTACTTGAGATTTTCCACTGAGAAACATTAAAATGCCAAACTATTGTTGCAAATTTCCCATCTAATAACAAAGGCTTTGATTGAAAATGATTCAATTGAAAGGGACTTGATAACTTAAAAACCTTATTTTTGCATTCTACCATTCTGGGCGAGAATACATTTATCTTAACAACACCACATCTCTCATGATGATTTCTTAACATTATACAGCATTGATAGTTTCCACTATCACTGTAGGTAGGATTGTCTAAATAGAAAACAAACATTTCTTCCGACCAATCCACCTTTCCTAGTACACCTCTGTGAATAACCTTTGGCGTTGTATGTGACATACTACCCAAAAACATTCCTTCCCTTTTCCATGTCATTACAGACTCAGGGGGTAAACTTATATGTGTACTACATGTTAATCTAAGTCTTTCCTTTCCTTCCTGGATATCTACAAGACTAGGTTTCATTATGATATCTCGCATAACATAATCAGTTACCAGAAACATCATGTTAACTCTTACTGTCAATGATTCCCTAGATGCTCGTATTTCCCATATCCAAGGTATACCTGGAGTATTGTTTTTTAAGAGGAATTCTGGCTCTAAATGTATAAGCCAGTATTGTATTGTATAAAGTACCTCACCACCTCGTCCTCGCGTTGTTACAGAAGTTTGTGCAACGTTCACATACATGTCACCTGACCAATTTACCATTTCCTCTCTATTAACTACAATCATGATATATGCATTTTGTAATATGTTAAGTTCCCATGATCCCGTTTTTACACTGTCTTGTACAAATGAACCTTTGGTCCAACTAAATAAATCATTAGGACCTATTGTAATGTTTAAATTAATAACACTATCTCCAGTGAAATTAATTCGCACATTGCATACTTGTAGATAGCCATCTTTTGTCCCGAAACAAACATGACCTTTTAATACTTGTTCATTGTCTCTCTTTTTTCTAATATTTCCAAATAAGTCATTCTTTAATTCCTGATTGAAAGTCGTTTTGTTCATCTTAAAAATAACTATTACAAGAACTGTAGTCATCAATGTTAGCAGGATGCTGACGAACACCTTCTTTCTGCTACACGGTTGTCTTTGCGAACACATCGTCTGTCACCGGCCAACTTTCGTCTGTAGGTCTGCTTACAAATTATCTAAAATAAACTAAGAAAAACAAAGCAGTATCAATATATTACCAAATTATGTTGTAGGTTTATACAATTTGCACTGATCTGCATGAACCCAAAAACAATTTTGCCTCCGTTTATTCCGTGAACCATCAAGAGGTCTTTGCACTTGTACCATTGTTTGTCCCATTGTATCTGTTATGTTATAAGGACCTTCCCAATTTGCCTCCCAAGGTCCAGTTTTCCTAAAAGTTTTTATCATGACCATACCCCCCTTTAAAAACTTTGAAAAATCAGGAGGTGCCATTTTGCACATACGAGTAGCTGCATGTGGCAGAATTTGCTCCAAATTTTCCTGCAGCATTTGCAACCATTTATTTTTAGCAATTGCATCTTTCTGGGGAGTAGACAAATATGGTTCATTAGGAAAATTTAACTGCATTTTCCTACCTGTCATCAATTCAAATGGAGTGTATTGTGTAGCTGAAGACATAGTGCCTCTAATACCCATAAGTACAGCAGGAAGTGCCTGTACCCATGTGTTGCCTTTCTCAAGTAACATTTTTGAAAGTCTAGATTTCAATGTTCGAGTCATACGTTCCACAATCCCAGCAGATTGTGGATGATATGGAACATGGAATCTCTGCTCTATGCCTAGAATAGCACACAGTGCTTGCATGATTTTCCCTGTGAAATGGGTACCTCTGTCTGACTCTAGAAGTCTAGGAAATCCCCATCTTGAGAAAATGTGTGTCCATAATGCTTCAGCCGTTTTTTGTGAATCATCTTTAGTCAGAGGAATTACTTCTAACCATTTAGAGAATACATCCACAACTACTAATCGCATATTTTAATCCATTCTTACCTGTTGGTAATGGCCCAATAAAATCAATTTGTAAAGTAGTCCAAGGACCATTTGCAGGTGCTATACGTTGTATAGGCGGTTTTTGTCCTTTAGGTCTGGGATTTATTTGTGCACATATCAAACATGATTGCACTACCTGTTGTACAGTCTTTTCCATGTTATCCCAATAAAACTTATCTCTGTGTACCTCTAACAATTTCTGCTGTCCAATGTGACCTAAACTTTCATGATTATATTGAGTAAATAACACTTTTAGATGTTCTGGCATGACCGGACACAGTTCTCCGTTTTGGTCATGACACAAAACCCCGTTCTCATGAACAAATGGAGGTTTTGGATCAACCCGAGAAGCCGCAATGGACGAATCCTTTGCCTGTTCTTCTGCAAAAGATGGAGGCTGTGTGTTAGTCTTTCTAACCACTGCTACTGACATAGGTTCTGTCTGCAATGCATTTTCACCAGTTAAAGCTGCTCTTTTTGCAAATTTATCAGCTATTTCATTTTCTTCACTAAGTAAATCTTTACCTTTTTGATGGGCAGGAACTTTAACTATAGCATGTAAACATGGCTCTTGAGACGCAATTCCAAATATGGTCTCTAGTGTCTCTTTGTGTGCTAACACTTTATTTGAGGCATCTACGAACCCTCTTCTTTTCCATATAGCTAAATGTTCTGTAAGTGATCTAACCACATATGAACTATCACTATATATCACTAGGGGACGCCCTTCTTTTTCCTCAAGTGTCAGTACTGTTTTTAATGCTTCTAGTTCTGCTCTCTGTGCTGACAAATGACCTGGCAATTTATGCTCTACTGAATATCCTCGTTTTGGATACCATATAGCATAACCTGTATAGTACTTCCCATCTGAACAGAATCTGGACCCGCCAACAAACACAGGTTCATCAGATTCACTTGCTTCCTTTCTGAAAAGAGAGAGAAAATTCTCTTCAACTTCTGCTAAACATTCATGGGGTTTACCCTCATATTGCATTAGTTGTGGAAGTACATACTTTGCCTTATGTTCTACCTTAATCTGCTTTGGTGATAGAGCTATTAACCATCGTGAAAATCTCTGATGTGACACACCTGGAATTCCTTTTTCAAGAAGTAATTTTAAAGGTGTGTGTGGTGTTTGCAGAATTATGTCCTTGAATCCCACTATGTGTTCAGTTGCCATTACCGCAAAATGTACTCCTACCAAATGTCTGGCACAAATTTCTAGCCCTCTTTCCACTGGGGAAAGAATTTTAGAAAAATATCCCACTATTCTCCATATCTCTTGCTGCAATTGTAATAGTACTGCGGAGACAGCCGTCTCTGAAGTATGTACTTGAATTGCAAAAGATGCAGTTGGATGTATTGTCGCTAAAGCAGGTGCAACCTGTAAATCTCTTTTAAGTACCTCAAATGCATTCTGATGTTCATCTGTCCATGGTCCAAATGAAGATTCACTATTTTTCAAGAGATCATATAAAGGTTTGGCTTTTTCAGCGAACCCTTCAATGAATTCTCTGGAAAAATTCATTAATCCTAGGAACTGGCGTAAGGCCTTGTGTGAAGTCGGTACAGGAAGAGAAGAAATTGTTTTGATTCTTTCCTGCACTGGCTTCTTGTGTCCTGGACCAATTTGTACACCCAAGTATTGTACTTCTGGTTGCATCAGTGTTACTTTGCGTGTATTCAGTTTTAAACCAGAATCCTGCAAAAGGAAAAATAATTCATTTAACAGAATCAGGTGTTCTTCCTCAGTTTCAGTCTGCAAAAGCATATCATCAACATATTGTAACAAGCATTCTGGCCTAGAAAACTTAGACAAAACTTTTGCCAATGCCTGATGAAAATATGTTGGAGAACTGTGAAAACCCTGGGGTAACACAGTAAACACATATTGCTGATTTTGAAATGTAAAAGCAAACTTATTCTGACAACTATGCTTTAGTGGTACAGAGAAAAACCCATTACTTACATCTAGTACTGAGTATACCTTAGCCGTTGACGTCAATCGTGACATTATATCTGGGGTTTCTGCCACCACATGTGCAGAAGGTGGTGTGTATTTATTTAATGTACGTAAATCAATTGTTAATCTCCAGCAATTCGATTCTTTTTTCAAAATTGGCCACAAATTATGATTGCATGGACTATTTGCTTTTCTAATTATTCCTCTCTGTTCCAAATCATTAATGACACTTGCAATGGAATCAATTGAATCTGGGGGTAATCTATACTGCCTCTGTGGGAGTGGATCAGGACCTTGAATGTCAATCAGCACATTTTTAAATCTTCCACATTCATTTTTACTTTGTGCCCATAAATCTGGATAACTCTGTACAATCTCTTTAAGTTCAAGGTTATCCCTAGTATTAGGCCATTGCATTTCTGTAGACACTACATCTACTGGACAAACAATTCCTAGCTCCCCATATTCAGTAGGATCCAATAGCACTGGTTTCCTACCCATAGCATCTTTCCAAATAGCTTTGTTTCCCAAATCTACAATCCAACCTCTTTTTTGCATAACATCTGTGCCTATGATATTATCAACATTTTTGCAGTACCAGATATCAATTTTTGTTTTTAAACACTGAGGTATTTCTAAAGTGACATTATTTACTAATGTTGCCATAGATCCTCCACTTCTGTCAAAACCTACAATTGTACATATAGGTGCACTTGGTGATAAAGGTAGTTGTAAACTAGTTATACTTAACTGAGCACCTGTATCAACAAGAAATTTCGTGTCATAACCTTTTAAAGAACATTTAATGTATGGTCTACCACATCCATCTAAATTTAATGGAGCCAAAAATTCAAGTGGACGTGGCCTGATTCCTTTATATTGTCATTGTGAATTTAAAATTTGGTCAGTCTGATTAGACATGTTAGAAATCACACCCTGTCTGTCTCCTGTGTTTGAGGAAGCTACAATTTCTCTCACTTGCCTTATCAGAGGAGTATATGGTGAATCTCTGGTGTTTTCTATATTAGTATTATTGTGAATAAATCCATTTGATTTGCCATAATCCCTTGATTGTAAATCATAAAAATAACTCCTGCAGTTTCTCTTTATATGACCTGGCTTGTTACAATAGAAACAGACCAGACTATGTGTCGAGTTTCTTTCATAGTGGGAGTGGGGCATATTAAAACTTGGAGCTTCTCTCCTCTTTGTCTGAGTTCTAACAGCTGCAGGAGGCGAGGGTGGGGGGGACTTCCTGTGTCTGGGTTTGTCCTCTCCCCTTTCTCTCCTAACTGCACAGACAGATTTTTTAATATTTTGTTGTCTGGATTCCCTTCTCACCCTATCTAGAAATGATGCAGCATCTTCAATATTTTGACACTGGAGAGCGCATGCAATTGATATTGGATCAAGATATTTAAATTTTTTTACAAATGCATTTACCATAGATTTTGGTGTCTGATCATCAGGAATACTCATTACCAATCTGTATGCACGCTCAAATTTTAAAAGGAGACTGAAGACATCTTCATTTATATTTGGTTTTAAATTTTCTAAAATCTCAATATCCACATGTTCATTTCCTGTTGTTAATCTTATTAACTGTGTCAATCTATCTCGCTCATTCCCATGGACTATTTCATCATCTTCATCATTAGGGGTACTAATGGGTGGGGTCAGTCTACGTGCAATGTATGTTGGCAGCCATATTTTAAACAATCTGTTCCTTTGTTCGTCATTCAAATTATGTTTCAATAAATTAGACTCAAATATGTCTGCATTACCAAAGGCATCCATTGATGGATTATATGGGGGAATATCTTTGGTAACTTTCATCAGCTGCTCTTGAATTTTTAATTTAAGTTTTGCAGCCTTATCTAACAATTTTCTACGTTGCAAATCAGCCTGGGATGATATTTCTGTGACATCAACTTGCTCTGGTATCAAATTATGATCACTCCTTGTAATCACACACAACTGTTTAGCTTCAGTTCTAAGTTTACAAATTAATTCAGATTTAAGATCCAGTTGTTCTCCCAAATCATAAATACTTGCCTGTAGTCTATCACAATTAGTACATTTCATTTCTGTTACACATACAGATTTCTCTTTACTGTCTGTCTGTGTACTTTTTAAATCTTGCACCTTTACTTGTGCTGGTATTTGTAATTTTGTTGGAGCCACTCCTGTTCCAAGGATCATTGTGTCAAATGTTTCTACCAATTTTAAAACATTTCTAATTTTCTTTTTTGTTTTATTTAAACATAACAATTTAGTATCAATAGCTGCATTTGCTTGTTTACATTGTTCATACAAACTTGCCCACAATTGACTATCTGTATGGCATCTATCAAACACAAAATCAAGTTTACTTTTCTCTGCAATATCAGTAACAAAATCCATTATTACTCACCAGACAAGATGATCTTTAATGCATGACACCGTCTGCCTTTAGTCTTACAGCTGCGCAGTGTGGATTTGCTTCTGGAAACTTGCCAATCTCTGCCACGTGCTTGCTTCTAGATTTCACGTTGTATCTTGTGCTGCTTTCTTTATAACACGTGCTTTTGTCTGTTGTAGAATATAATCTTGGAACAGTCTGATTTAAAAATCTTTGTCTTAACACAGCTTTTAACACGTTCTTTTTTCTGAGTTCTGCCTGCACACACTTCTATTCAACACAAAAAGTAATTCGATATCCGTGCTCTCTCTGCTCACCTCCCCCTCTGAATAGAAGTTTGTAACAGCAGAAAACAGTCTGGCTGGCTCGTCAATGTAATAACTGGCTGTGTTTTTCTATAGTTGAATAAGTCTTGTATGTATATATATATATAGATATTTCTTCTTGTCTTCAGTTGATTGATATATATACGTCTTGGGCCAAATGCTCGCCACAATAATATATGTCTATATTATTGAAAATTAGTAATACGCAATCTGACGTTCTTTATAAAAAATGAGTATTTATTCTAAATTCAACAGGAAACAGTTATATATACTTAACAGATGGTAATTCTTAACGATGTTACAGAGAGTCGTCTTGACATCAGAGAGGAGAGCAAACGGATCGTAGCAGGAAGAGAGTGTAATCCTTTGTCCTTGACTCTATATACCCCAAATTACGTCATAATGTTTAGTTTAGACCCTGCCATATAAGGAAGTTCCCTATATAAAGACCGCCTCAAATCTCTTATACAGGAAATTCCAGAGACCTCATATTACAGAGTAGCAAACACCATCTGTTCTGTTTAACCCATTAGACAGCCACACCTTAATATGTATTTGAATAGGAACATACAGAATATGCAATATTCTACAATCATTTACTATATCACGGAAACTTAGAGATGTCACTTATAGGGATAATCTAAGGACCAAACAACTTTAAATTACTGAAGCAGTTTTGGTGTATAGATCATGCCCAATTCTCTGCCATTTAAAAGGAGTTGAATGACTTTGTTTAAAAAACCTTAGCCACTCCTACTCTGACTGTGACTGTGTCCATGAAAACATGGGTTGGTTTTTAGAGCACAGTGTGTTTATATCTCCTGCTCTGTTCATTTAACAAAATTGAATTATTGTTTAATATAGCACAGTAATCTGCTGCATTTTCTAGCTAGCAATTAACAGAGCAAGAGATAAATTATAAAGCACAGACAGCGTGATATGGGAAGAATAAAAAATTAGCTCTTTTTCAGGAAGTGTGCAGGGAGGCTTTGTGAGTCTAAGCCAGAGTAGATGTGGTTAGGGTTGCATAAACTGAGCAGTAAGAATGCAGGGGCGTGATCTAACATAATCTGATTTAGCTTTCACCCCTTTAAGATGTTTCATTCTTCCTTCCACAGAGTGGGCTTTAACAATGTAATGATGTCATGGAATGTTCTAACGTTTTGGTGTAAGTAGGATTAGATCCCTGCTCACACCAATGTGATCCAGGTTTCAATCGATACCTGGGGATTCCCTCTGTCAGTAAAGGCCATATTTAGAGACTCCAGACTGACCAATAGGTTGTATGCAGTGCTCAAACTGAATGCTGCATATAGTCTTTCCAATGCCACTTAAATCCAGTCCCCAGTTTGATGGAGACTCCAGGTTAGCGTTAGCTACCAAAAATAAATTTGCATCCTAGAAATATGAGACATTTACTAATCGGGGCTGGAACATAAATCTATTTTGAGTTCTTTTTTTTGAGTTGATGACGTGTAAAAATTAGTATAAGCAAAAATGTGAAAAAAAAATTTTTTCCCCCTTTTAAAATGTTATTCCTACTTAATGTTATGCTAGATATACACAGAGGATATTAAAATAAATATATTTCTGTTCTTTAAGGCACAGTATATAATATATTTGTGGTGGAGGACAAAGGCCAAAGGCATACAAAAAGATTCAAGCTATATCAGTTGTGGTACACTGAAATCAACAAATGGGTAGGCCTGAAAAAGAGGGCCCACATAGTGAAAGAGTATACATAGGGAATGGTGGGTGGGGTTCCAAATGTCACAAGAACATCGGGAGGTAGCAAGGAGGGGGGTAGATATAGGCTGGTAATAAAAACCCTCCAACAACTCCAGGCATATTGCCTCTATATTTGTGGCTGCAGAAAAAGGCCAAAGGCATACAATACGGTTTGAGCTATATCAGTAAGAGCAAGTTGGTTATGGTGTGCCGAAACCAACGAATGTAAAGGCCTGAAAAAGTGGCCAAAAATATTAATACCACCTAATCTTAGAACAAAAATAATTAACAAAACCTCTCCTATTGTAAGGCCTTACTTATTCAGCAACTGTTACCTATCACAAAAACTTCCCAGGTTGCTAGGAAGATGAGCATGAAGGACTTAACGATGTAATTAATTGGCAAAATTAATGATACCATAACCCAAATGAGGATGTTGAATACATGAAACTATGCTGGTTGTAAGATAATGTAATGGATGTAAGTATTGATCTTAACTATCTGCTGTTACAAGGAAATACTGTCTCTTTCCAACGGCTCTTGTCTCGGTGAATCAACATAGTGTCCCCAGGCCCCAGCTGTAGTCAATGGGTGGGGATTTATTAATAATTTAGGTTGCCTAACGGCTCCCCGCAGCGCCCACCTATGCATAGCAGGTAGGGTCTCTAATATTGTTAATGGGGGGAACCTTGTGTCGCCCCTACCAATGGATGGAGTGTGGGGGGTAGAATATTTATAAGGGGGGGGACTTCGTGTTCCTCCCAGCCACCGACCATGCGTGGCAGGGCTAATGAAATATAGCAAGAGTTAAGTAAGAATTTGAAACTCCAAGGCTGCATGATAAACAGTAATCCATGCACATTTACACTAGGAATATGATTTTTAAATAGAAACTAGAAAATCTAAATGTAATCACATAAATAATAATACACACACACCTGATGTGCATTTCACCCGCTACACCGGGATCATCAAGTGCGTGTGTTACTTTATTATTTATTTATTACTTTTTCTCTTATATGTGTCATTTACTTTTTCATGCCCTTGAGGGCAGGTAAATAAGTAGGGATATTCGACTGCAGTTAGTTTTTAGACCAGGGTAATTGTAGGGAACAGCCTATCTCAGACATTGACTCCAATCCCTACTTTTCAGTGGGCTTTTTTGCTGTTTATTGTTCATAATAATACTGATACTACACATATGTACCATGCTTTGTGAAATTGTGAAATTTTACTATTTGGCTAAAATAGGTTTTACTATGTTTATTAGACAACCACATTAGACTCTAGGGACTCTATTGTGTTTAATTTTCAGGGACACTATAGTCACCAAACAACTTTAGCTTAATGAAGCAGTTTTTTGTGTATAGATCATGCCTCTGAAGTCTCACTTCTCAATTTATGAAATTTAGGAGTTAAATCACATTTGTTTCTGTCCATGCAGCCCTAGCCAAACCTCTCCTGGCTGTGACTGACACAGCCTGTATTAAAAAAAAGGTTTCATTTTCAATCAGATGTTAACTTACTTCAGAAGTTTTTATCTCCTGCTCCTTAAATCTAACTTTATTAACACACAGGAGGCTCCTGCAAGGTTTAGCAAGCTATTAACACAGCAGGAGAAAATAAATTCTAAATTAAACAGAGAGTTCAATAAAGGAAGTATAAACATTAAGTCTCACGTTAAAGGAAATGTTTAGGAAGGCTGTGCAAGTCACATGTAGGGAGGTGAGAGTAATGCTGTATAAAGAAAGTGATTTAACTTTGAAATGACAAAAGCATTAAGCAATGAGACTGTATGGGCATAATCTATACAACAAAACTGCTTAAACAAAGAGGCACTGTCACTGTTTGGGGACTTTGCTGAATTTACAAAGTAGCCCAACGGTGACATTACAGCTGGTGGTCTGGTGGCTGTAGGGGCATAATCTATATAGCAAAACTGCTTTATTAAAGCAGCACTTTCACCGTTTGAGGACTTTGCAAAATTTGCAAAGTTCCCAGATGACAACATTGCAGCTGGTGGTCTGGTAAAGGTGAGTTTATTTATCTGAACTTGTCACTCTCAGGTGCCACCATCTTGATTCAGTGTGGTCCTCCTCTGATGTCAGAGCATTAAGGTCAATGGGGGATCCTGTGAGACCGCAGTATCCTGCATAGACACAGTCAATTTCCTGCAGCCATCACGGATGATGGCTGCAGGGACTGACACTTAGGCTCCACCTTGTGTCAAGAAAAGTGAAGTGAAGGAGAAATACAGACACAAATTAGTTGCTACTTTTTCTCTGTATATGTCTTGACTTTGTTAGAATTTCAGTGAAGTTCCAACATAGTCATAATGAGCATTTCATAAAGATTTTATCTAGATGAGATATTCATTTTTCATGTGTTGCTTTACGCTAAGGTTGTTTTGGTGACTACAGTGTCCCTTTAAGTTAAATAGAAACTAGGTATTCTGTATGATTAATCATGAAAACTTGTAAAATATCTTTAAACTGATTAGCTAAATAAATTAAGGTACAAGCATTACAAATTGAATTTAAACTCTTAGATTATGTAAAGAACACTTTTTTGTTACTGTTAAAAAGGCAAAAGGTTTGCAGACAAAAATGTTATATTTTCCATGACTTTTAGTGGCTGTGTCTATACCTGTCAGCCCTTACTCTTTGATAGCAGTTGTCATGGGGAACTTCTCACTTGATTCACATTGAATTTAATATTATTGCAATATGCATTCATGAGCAGAGGCAGTTGAACGTCTCACTTATGTCTGTTATCTCATGGGGTTTCTGTAGAGAACTGTGTTCTATTCTATAGCATACATAAGGATAAAATTGGACACCCATCGCCTGGTGAGAGGTTGCCAGGCATTTGCACAAAGGAGATAATGACAAAAAAAGTTCACAGATGTTTAGGTGCATGTTTGTTCAGCCAATACATTTTAAATGATGCTAAGTGTGTAATAAAATAATTTATGAGGATATGTCACCAGTAAGTAGGTTTGCAATGCTCAATGGTGACTGTTTTGGTTTAAAAAATAATATATTATTGATTCTGATGGTTCTGATTTTTCTAAATAAAAGGAAACGTTATTCTTCATATTTAAAAAAAAAAAATATTTGAGGAATACATACTCAGAGTAAAGGAGTTATGAAATTGCTTACACAGTTTGGAATAGGCCAATTTACAGGAGCAACAAAGATGTGAAGAAATTATTTATGAAGAAAGAATTGATAAAAAAAAGTGCTCTTGTTAACCTTAGAAGATGAAGCGTCTTAGGGGGATATCATTACATTATACCAGTGGTTCCCAAACCAGTCCTCAAGTATCCCCTAACAGCCCTGGATTTAGGGATTGCCCAGTTGTGTCTAAGGTGTTTTAGAGGAAGAAAAAAACACTTTAGACAAAAAAGGGTAATCCCTAAATCCTGGACTGGTAGGGGGTACTTGAGGACTGGGTTGGGAACCCCTGCATTATACCCAAATAGGCAGGGTTGATATGAACAGTTACTATGTGACCGGTTTATTAATAGGTTTGTACAAATGGAAGAGGCAATTCATTGAGACTTGATAAAAGGATGCTATATCAAGCACAGAAGATTCTTAGTAGTATTAATAATAAAGTTATGAAATTCTAGCATACAGAGATTGCTTTAATATATTTACATGGACCTCAATTTCATATTTGGATGAGCTTTCCAATTTATTTAATATTTCTGGATAAACTTTTAAATTAATTTAATATTATGAAAATATTTTTTAAAAATTCAATATTTAGATTTCTATAAAAAAATTTAAATGTACTATATATTTAGATATTCTAATATTTTGAACCTGCAGTCGCTTAAACACAAAAAGGAAATTGCACACATTTTTATAATTATGGTATCTCAATGCTCCATCTAATTGTACATCAATAATCAAGGTTTATCGTGACACTGTATAATGTAGCTATCTTGCTTTGTGGAAAGGTCCAGAGAACATTTTTTTATGATCACACTGCATATTTCTGAGAAATATGGCATTTACTGGGGTAATGTTTACTGCTTAATTCTTTTCTTATAAAGGAATGTTTCCAACTTGAAACCTCATAAATCTAACCACGTACATTCATCTAGAATGCTGTGTGAGTTTATATAAAACAGCAAATACAATAGAATTTTATTTTATATTGTCTGTAAATTGCAGTTCTGGAAAGAGTGCTGCAAATAAAAGAAGATATGACAATACGTCTAGTAACAGAAAACAGGATAATCAAATTGCATACCCTGTATATATTTATATTAACTATAGAAAATGTACGAAAAGAATTATCCATTAGGTTTAGCTTTTCAATCACCTTGAGTCAGTCAGTTGCAAAAAAATAAAAAATACAATAACAGATAGCAGATAAAGTATTTGCTGTAAGTCCTTGTTCAGACTATTCAATAAGCATATAGCATGGGAAGAATTTACTGTCTTAAACCATTTAGAAACCTCTTGACACTTAAATAATGCTTCTTAACGGCAATCTTGTAAGGCCATCTCAAAAAGGGCAAGTAATCAGCATTAATAGCACTAGGGGACATTTGGGTTTTTGTCAGTAGAGTTCAGCTGAGTGAGGAAAACATTTACAAAATAAATTAATCGACTCTGCAGTTACTTGTCTCCCTCCCACACAAAGAGTAAGGTTTACTCTGCTTACTGAATAGCAGTTTTCCTGCAGACATCAATGGAGGAATTGATATGCATTAAAAACAATAATCCCTTATTCTGCTAAATGAGTCCAGTCCTATATGTTTTGGTGAGCAATATAAAAGAAGCAGGGAAAAAAAAAACTTGCAACAGTCCCCTAGATTGTCTAAAAATCTTGAGGGTATCTTATACTGAACAGGACTTCCACATTGCTACAGATATTGATAGTGTCACAGCTCTCGGCTCTTCTGTCAGCCTGGCTGCACATAAACTAGACAGCCACACCGACAGAAAGTTTCTAACTTACCATGGTCGCTGCGGGCAGCTGCCCGGTCTAGCCTCTGTTCCGGTTCCCAGCGGGTGCGACATTCTTAAGAACGTCGGCCGCTGTGGTTCAGGATTTTATAATAAACTTATCTTTGCCCACAATAAAGATGGCGCCAACGTACGTTTTGGGGTCAGAGGTTGGAGACAGCCAATTACAGCCTAAACAAGGTTATTTAAACCCAAAATACCTTTTTGCCAGTGCCCTGTCGTGGTTTCCACTAGCTGGTTATCCAAGAGTGTGTTCCTGATCGTGTTTTTTCTGGTATTTGACTTTGGCTTTGTTTTGACTTCCCTGATTTCTGGTATCCTTGACTTCTGGCTTTCCTCATCGTTGCGTCTCATTCTGTGTCCCTGACCTCGGCGAGTATTTTGACTATGCTCGGGTATGTTAAGTCCGGCCATTCTAAGGTCCGGTTAGACGTTATCCTTAGTCTTTAGGTGTGATACAGTTTTGCGTGCTGGATCAACTATAATCCTGACAGATAGAGCACCAGGGTCTTATATGTCACTGATTTAAAGACACTGTACTGTGAGTAAACTCTTTCACACAGAGGGTTGTCCCTGTTATATGGCTTACTCAAATCTTGTCCTTAATGACAAGATTTGAGGAGGCCCTAGAAAAGGCATTAACTCAGAAGAAAGAGGATTGTATCATAGAATTGGTCTATAAATGCTTTCAATGATGCTAGGACATAGGAACTCTACTACAAATTTCTGACTAACTGGTACTACACCCTAATATTTTGCAAAGACAATTCATTTTCAACTAGTTGGTATTGTGGTGCAGAGGGATGGTGGGGTGGGGGTGGGAGGGTAATCTGCTTCACATATGGTTGCATGGCTCAGTTATTTAGTGTCATGGCTGACGGTACGGAAACCAGGACCCCTGAGTGCCTGCTGTTAAGATGAGCGGAGTCTTCAGCGTAGAAGTGGATTATCGGGGCCTGGTGCAGGGTAGCCACACGCCCTCTGGTGTTGAGCACCAGCGTTTGTGCGGCCACATACCAGAACCCTGATGCAGCTACAGCGAATCCCAGGAACTTGAAGCTAGGAAGTAAGCAGACCTCCCAGGAGCTGAATAGGGAGGCTCTGCAGCAAGAATGTATCCAGTACAGAAACAAGGCAAGGCTAGAACAGGCACCAAACATAAAAACAAGACAGAACTAATATAACCCAGAACCAGAGTAGGACAAGACAAGATATAATAGGCAAAACATTCTTCTGGGGACCTTCATTGTTGGAACCCAAATCCACTTTTCTGGGGCTTTCCAGGGTACCATGTGTACTAATTTTGGACCATACAAACATAGCCATATATTTTAAATAAAGAGTTTAATTATTTTAACAAGTGAATGAATGAATTCATTAATAAAGTTTACATTAAAATGTTTCTTTAATATTTTTTTTTTAAATTCCATTTAGTTGCAAAACATGATAACGATAATGGATTACCTATGACCACCAACATCAATCTTGATTCATGCCCTCCAAACCATTACTTCCCCCTTTATAGTGCCCTAACTAACTGACCTCCATCTGCTCAAGCATTAAGTTTACTTTTAGTCCTCTCCGCTTGTCTTTCATCATAGCAATTATCCTCTCCTCATGACAGGATTTTCTAGTGTCTCTGCCCCTTTATCATATTCTCTTTTACTGCCCTGATATATTTCAACACTTTTCCATATCTAAAGCTCGCTTCTTCTTTCCGGTTTCAGTCTTCAACTGCCCCAATATATAAAAGCATGACTAAATGCAAAATGCCCTGTTTGACTTGAGATCTATCAGGTCAAAATTGAAGCTATTCAAGGGAAAAGTGCTAAATGTTTAGAAATCCTTTTGGTTTCCATAGTGATTGTTCTTTATTTAGTACTTTTGCTGCAGAATATCACGTGTGCTTTACCTTGATAAATATCTTCCTGAATGATTACTTTTCCATGAACCTGTTACATTAACAGGGAAATGATGCAGTTATTCCAACTATTTTTCACAACACATAGATAAGGAGAAAAATGCTGTGATCTATTTAAAGGAACAGTCTTAGCAGCCACTACAGTCACTCCCTTGTAGCTATTATCGTATTACCTTTTTAGCACGGTTTAACAGCTTACCTAGGTGCCGCTGGGTACCTGCACCACACTCACCTTATCTAGTGTTATCCAGCAAAAGAAGATGGGTTTTTCTATAAACAACAGGACCGTGGTACCATCTTTTTCAGGATTAGTATACCAGAAACTGACATTGTTAACCTTGCAAAACCTTTCCTTATCATGTCCCCAAAAAGCAAATGTTATAGAATTACTCTTAGAGACATGCTGAATGGGTTTGAATTCCATTTCAACAAGTATATATAGAGGACAATTGCTACTGAAGCTTAATTACTACGTAACAGCTTAGGATTCATTTAATGAGTTCCTGTGTGCCATGTTTCGCAATTAACAGAATGTAACATATGAATCACATTATCTATACAAGCAAATAGCTAAATCGGAATGTTTGACCTGCTTTGCAAAAAAAAAGGTACCAGGGACAACATCTGGTTCTTATGGCATGCTGCCACATCTGAATCATCCACGCAGGTTAATTATTGGATAATGTGCAGTTAACAGTAATTCACCAGCTTTTCAAAAAGAGAGGATCAAGGAGGCAGATGTTTCCGTAAAGGAATTAATTTAGACAGTTGATAACTTCATAACAATTTAACAAAGACTCCTTTCGAAACACTTTGGAAGAAAGGAGGAAATGTTTGCCATGTGGACCACATAGAATGAAATGTCACTTTGATTCGCCATTTGATAGAAATTGGCTTATTGCCACGCATCTCCTCAAGCATTCAAAACACCTGAAATGAGCACTTTCTTTCACGAAAAGATTATTGAAATTTATTGTCCTGAAAGTGATAAAAAAAAATATATAATTTGTTTTGGTAGTTTATTTAAAACACCCAAATAGTACAGTATTCCAGCAGTGTTAGGTTTCAATTCCAGATTTTGTCCTCTTTATTATCTGCTGTTAATCAGAATTTGTAAGCAGGGCTCTCTCTTTTTGTTTTTCTGGACCCAAGCCTAGATAATTTAGCATAGATTACAATGGCACTTCACACTTTCTTATAACACTAGGCTTTCCAGTTTTAAAGAACATTTATAGTATCAGAATAATTTGAAACAGGTGTTTAAACGTCTTTCTTGCACTTTGCAACAGACGGCTTATGTATTTTTCATTATACACAGAGACAAAACACAGTACTTAACAGAATGACCATCTGTCTCAAAATACAGTGTGCTTAAAATGGAAGGTGAAATATATATATAAATTTTTTTTATTTATTTTACACTAAAGTATTTTTGTCATTTTAATAAGAGTACAGTGAGGTAATAGATACAAATCTGAACTTTTATTTACTTCGACAGTTGTAAAGAATTGTAATCAACAAAAGAGTCATATATTCAAGAATTTTATCATCTGACCCAGTAATATATCTGCAAAATAGCATAAAGCAAGTGAACAATAATTTAAATTGCAGCGCTAGCATGCAGTGGGCAAATATTTAAAAACCCACGGCAATGTGAAGGTTGACTATGTGGTGGTTGGCAGCTCATGCTATCCAGCCTCCACATTTAAAAAGTAAATACATAAATAAGCCTACAAGTCAAAGAGACTCCAATAATACTATAAGGAAGGCTTTTAATTTTCCCATGTCTGCAACTAGCAAGTGTTGGCCAGCCCCCAAATAATTAACCCTCACAGTACTACAGTAGAGGTTTTGTGCATTGCCATTCACTCCACTGCTGGGTACCTTCTTGTTCTGGTGTGTATTTTGCAACTGGGATCACCTGACTGGACTTATTATACTTTTTTTATGATTAAAGACTAGTTAATCCCATTTGTTGCTAGCTGGTACGTTAAATACTAAACTAGTTAATCCTATTTGTTGCTAACTGGTACATTGAATACTAAGCTAGTTAATCCTATTTGTTGCTAACTGGTACATTGAATAAGCCTTTCGACTCATCACATGTTGACCTAGGAGTCCTATTAAAACAGTAACAACACAGGATGGGCAGATTTGCAGGAGATCCCTCCACCACCAAACTCTATATATGAGGATCCTATAGCTGTGTATGGATCAAACTCTGCTATATCCTGATATAACTTCGATGTGAAGTTTAGTACTAAAACTGTTGTGGATGCACATTGGTGGATGACCAATCTTCATTATTATATAATCTCTTGTGTTTGTGCTTATATGCAAAATAATTAAACAAACTATATATTGTTTCCGGCTTGCTTCTACAACATATCCAATAAGGATGTCAGAATATCAATTTCAAACTTCAAGGGTGTTAATTAGCAGATTTAGAGTCACTCTCATACAAAACAATCTCATTGAATAAAATATTTTCTTCCTTCTTGTCATACACATATTAGTCATGGGCATTCATGCACACCAAACACAGCTCTGTAATTTAGGGAGAAATGGGTAAACATCTCAAATATTTGAATAAAATGAAATGTATGGTGAAAGATAGCCTACAAAATGTCTGCACATTTCCTGTAATCATTTTTAGGTATCCTACTGGATAGGAATCAGGAGGTGTACTCAGGGCCGATGCAAGACTATTTTGCACTGTAGGCAAGACCAGCTACTTGCACCCCTACTGGGGGGAGTCTCTTAGTCTGTCTCTTCTCCCCAGCACCTTTATGGGTCTCTTTCTTCCCCCCAGCCCTTTTGTGTGTCTCTTTTTTTCTCCCAATCCCTTTTTTGTGTCCCTTTCTCCACCAGCCACTTTTTGTGTCTCTCCCCCAGCTACTATATGTTTATCTTCCCCCCCAATCCATCTGTGTGTCTCTTTGTCCCCCCAGCCCCTTTGTATGTCTCTTTCTCCCCCTATCTCGTGTAGGTCTCTACTCCCATGCCCATTTTCTCTCTTCCCCTCTCTGTATCTCTTTTCCCATTCACCAACCCCTCTGTGTGTCTATTACCCCCAGCACCGTTGTAGGTCTCTTTCTCCCATCAGCCCCTTTTTGTATCTCTCTTCTTCCAGGCTCTTTTGTGTGTGTCTTTCTCTCTGTCAGACCAGGTAGAGGATACAGAAGATTCTATACCAAGGTATATTCGGCCACGCTATATTTAGTGACTGGCAGGAGGTGCACTGTGCAATGTGCTCCCCTCCTCACCAGGACATTGCCCCATGGGCCAGTCCATGCACCCTAGATGGCTGTCTAATATCCCTAGCTGTTGCGCTGGCCCTGTGTGTACTTTATTGATCTATGTTTAGTATCTCTGTAAGGATGGCAATGCAAATCTACATTCCTAAGCCATGATGCTTTAGCAAAGTGGCATGGTTGCATCCAAAGGGTTCACTAGTTATGTGCTAGGTGTGATTAGGTACACTTACCAACCCTTTCCCTCTCACTAGGTCCTTACTGCATATTTGTGTCAGTTTTGCTTAGCTCATTATCAGTTTAAATATTAAAACCATAAAAATTGATTGCTATGTATATACAATTTTATCATTCAAAAAATTATTGATGTGCCTTGTCTTTTAAAGTATTTTGTGCTTCACCTATCAACCTTACGTTCCACATGTAAGTTTTGTTGACAATTTAAAAAACATGTTTTTAGTTTGATAAATATAAATATCCACAGTAAAATGAGCCCATGAGAATGATTAGAACTTTTTAGCCACAAGCTGAGAGTTCTTATCTCGAGTCATCTGTCAGCATACCTGGTTGGATATGAGGGCAAATAATCAACTGCATACCAGTCTTAAAATTGTTTCTCCAAGTTAATTGCTTGTTTCACCTGCTGTGTTAATAAATGATGCTGGGTTTTGAAGAACCCTTAACACACTCAAATTCGCACTCTGTGTCACATCGATCATCTTTAAGCAAACATCATTCTAGTAGAACACTTCACATAAGATAGTTAAAATACAGAACATCATATATTAACAAAACATGTTTTCTGGTTTAAGGGGTAACATTTTATTGTATTGGCATCTAATTAGTTTGAATAAAGAGATTCCTTTTTATTTTAAAGATGATTATTTGTTTCAATCCGGGCAGGAGGTTTAATTGACTGGATGGATGCCATGAACTTTTAAGAGGTGTCTTCTGACGTTACTCCATGTAATTGGTTAATTTAGTTGTATTTTTAATGCACATTTGAGATTTCAAGATCCCCTGTGACACGTGGTCTATGGGCGAATACAATGGGTTAATATTGGTATTATGAAAAAAAACTTGAATTATTACATTGACTGAAAAGATGTGTATGTCACATTTTCTTTCTTTGTTAACCCCTTCAGGACGGAGTCAATAGTACACGTTCTGATCAAAAACTGTAATTTGCGCTATATGTCTGTTCAACCGTAATTCACCTCTTTCATATTAAGTGCACCCACACTTATTATATATCATTTTGTTCAGGAGAAACTGGGCTTTAATTACTCATGAACTATTCATATTTGAAACATAATTTATTATGAATAAAATTTAAAAAACTGTGAGAAATTAAGATTTTTAAAAAAATTTGTAGACATTTTAGCTGTAAATGTCATAATACCGTTAGCTTTAACTGCAAAAAAAACACATATTTGGATTCAGCAAAGTCATTAACAGTTTTTACGGTGTTTTGGAAAGTTAAAGGGTCAAATATAGCGCATTCCATTTTTCAGTTTTTTCAAATTGAAATTCGTCAGGTTGGTTATGTTGCCTTTGAGACCATGTTGTAGCCCAGGAATGAGATTTACCCCCATGATGGCATACCATTTGCAAAAGTAGACAACCCAAGGTATTGCAAGTGGGGTATGTCCGTCTTTTATAGTAGCCACTTAGTCACAAACACTGGCCAAAGTTAGCGTTCATATTTGTTTTTTTGTGAAAAAAGCAAAAAAAAAATAATATTTGGCCAGTGTTTTTGACTAAGTAGCTACTAAAAATGACTGGACATACCCCATTTGCAATACCTTGGGTTGTCTACTTCTTCAAATGGTATGCCATCATGGGGGTAATTCTCATTCCTGGGCTACCATACGGTCTCAAACGCAAAGTAACCAATCTGGCAAATTTCAATGTGAAAAAAATGAAATGCAAGCCTTATATTTGACTCTCTAACTTTCCAAAACACCATAAAACCTGTACATAGGGGGTAGTGTTATACTTGGGAGACTTCACTGAACACAAACATAAGTGTTTCAAAACAGTAAAACATATTACAACAATAATATTGTCAGTAAAAGTGCCGTTCATGTGTGAAAAACGCAAAAAATGTCACTTTTACTAAATATATAATTGTTGCAATGCAATTTATCATTCTGAAACACGAATATTTGTGTTCAGCAAAGTCTCCCGAGTAAAACAGTACAGGTTTTATGGTGTCTTGGAAAGTTACAGGGTTAAATATAGCGCGTGCAAATTTAATTCTCTGCACTTGCTGCCTGGGTTGTTAGGCACGTCAATCAAATTTTAATTAATTAAATCACATAATTATGTTAAAATATTACTTAACCATACACGTAGAATTTATATATATATATATGTATTGAAATTCTACGTGTATACTTATGTAGTTATTTATGTAAGTATATATATTTATCTATATATAAATATTTGCAGTTATTTGTATTTTATATATAGATAGATATATATATAGAATGTCATTCTAAGTGTATTTTGTTACCAATATTTATGTATAAATAACAACATACAGTTAGAATGAGATTACATATGTATATATAATTTATTTAAATTTAAAAAAAATATATTTTATTTATTTTATTATTTTATTTATTTACTATTGTAATTATACGTATATATATATATATATATATATATATAGATGTATTATATATATAACATATATCTTATATATATATATGTAACGTCATTCTAAGTGTATTTTAAGATTAATATATGTACTTATATTAACATTAAAATACATTACGTATCACATTACATATATATAAGATGTATATATATTATATATAAAATATATATATATATATTATATATATATATATATATATATATTTATATATATATATATATATATATTTATTTTATTTTATAACATGTTTAATTATTTTTTTTTTTACTTTCCCACCAGCAGGGGGGCTGTCTGACATTTCAGACAGTCCCCCTGCTGGTAGATCCACAGCCAGCTATAGGGGGCCTCATTTGCTGTGGGAGGGCTGCCTGGGCTGTCAGGCAGTCCTCCCGAAGAGGATCGCGGTGGAGGTAAGTACCGCGGACCTCCAGGGGCTGAAAGTCTTTACGGCATTCTATGCCGCCGCAACGGCTTTAAAGCCCATTTAATGCGGGATGGCATAGAACACTGTAACAGCGTTAAGGGGTTAAATGTTGTTGTTTTTGTCTACAAATTTTATCTATTGTGTCTTTTCACGTGTAATTTGGAAACACACATTATTTCCGCATATGATTCTTGCCTATAATGACTACTATTGTATGAACTCTCTGTACTGAATGCTTTTTAAAAACCAATAAAAATACAGATGCACAATATATATATATATATATATATATATATATTCTATCTAATGCAAGATAAAATTCTGTTTGTACATGCCAGGAACATGTGGACCTGAAGCTTAAACATCTTCTGTGTTTGGAGCACCAACCAAAAACAGTATCAGATAATTCTGTGTTTGGAGCACCAACCAAAAACAGTATCAGATAATTGTGATTAGCTTATTCACCAAGACAGATTAATTTCCAGTAGAAGTAGTGCTTAAAGTTAAAAGAACACTCCAAGCACCATGACCCACTTAAGCACACTTTAGAAAGGTTTGATTTTTGTTTGACTTCCTGTCTGGGGTCCACGGGTGTCACTGCCTGCTCCTACTATAACCTTCAAAGAGAGCTAAGCCTGGTGGTGCTTGGCTCATTGACTAGGAGTGATCAATTGAAGCTGTCAGCTACTAAGCTAGCCCTAAGCTGGAGCTTCCATCTCCTCTGCAGTCAGAGAGGAGTTGGAGAACCATAGGTAAAAAGTCAAACAGTTCCAAAGTGGTTTGACTACTTACAATTGGTGGATTAAAGGGGGAAGGGGCTAGGCACTCCTAGCACCATAACCACTATAGCATGCTGTAGAGCTTAGTGTGCTTGCAGTGGTCCTTTAAAAATGTACATATCTGGTCAATATATTCAATATGATATCTTTAAAGTCATCATGAAAATCAAGAGGTTACCTAATATAATTTATACTGCAATTTTAAGAAAAAAGCATCTTAATTGACTTTGTTTAAATATTTGCTTTTGAGATTTATCTTCAAATTGCTTGTATTTCTTCATAGACTATTTATTTTATGTCAGCTGTCTCACCTTTCCTTTAACATATCTGTGTGTGTCAAACCACTTATAAATAGTTTGAAAAAAATATCCAGCATTACAAACTTACAGGGAAAATGACTTTTAATGGATATCAAAAACACTGGCTTTCTAGAACTGTCCCATCACTAAGATTTTGAACAAGAGAATCTAGGTGAGAATGCACATGTAATAAAAAGGACACTTGTACTAAGGTGCTTGAAGGAAGAGCAAGTCTCCAACAGACTAATTTTGAAAAGAGTACTTGATCACACAAAGTGGTATCCATAAGTAGACTTTATTCTGGAAAAGAAACAGCAATGTTTAGACGTAGGTATTGAAACTTTATCAAGCCTGATTAAGGCTCGATACCTCAGCCAAAATGTTGTTGTTTGGAACTGTACCTTGTTCCAAAATAAATTCTGCTAATGGATACTACTTTGTGCGGCCAGACTGTCATTCAAATAAGTTTATGGAACTGACACTGTGCATGTGTCATCAATTACCTGTGTGCATTGCTTTCCCATTGTACACTGATCGGGAAAACATGAATCAATTTATTATAATAACTCCAGGAAAGGCATTGCTGATAGTGGATTTACAGTTGCACTCTAATTCTCCTTATCCTGAAAATGCATACAGTCTTTAACTAACTGGTGAGTAAGAAGATTGTTGAGTAGAAATCAGATTGTATTACATTAATGTAAAAGCATTATAAGTAACACAACAAAGTTAACAAAATAGAGCCCTAATTAATTCTACAGCCAGATTGCCAAATCTCTACTCTATTCAAAGATGAGAAGGGCACACATGGGCCTCTAGGGTGTACAGGTCTAACAAATAATAACAAGACTAATTTTTTTCTTCAAAAGACAAGATGTCATGAATGATAGAAAGCCTTTAGCCTAATTAAACACACTTTTTGGATAGCACAGTTTATTTTTCCAACTACAAGGAAACAAAGTAAATCTCAATGAAAAATCAACTTAGCAACATAGCTACTGCTCTTAAGGATACATAGTCTGAGATGTTGTTAGGTCGATTCTTTTTTTTGTTGCAAGCAGATTTACAGATAAGGAATGTCAAATTTGGCTTCACAGCACAGAATGCCAGGGAAGCTGATAATGTTGCTGTACAGCAGGGAACGCTAATGAAGCTGAAATTCTAGTTGCAGGGCAAACAATGCCAATGAACCACATGCGTGTGTACTATTTCTGCAAGCTCTCCCCTCCTGCATGTACTTGTTTTGAGAAAGCAATCACAGCAAATGTAATACGTTACATTAAAATATTTACTATAACAACAATATAAAAAAATGTGAAAACCAGTGACCCATGCTGAACAGTTACTTTTATACATTATGCATTGTGATACATAATAAATTGTGAAACATTTATGTAGCTATTTAGGGTATTGTTTGTTCGGCAGACTTGCTTATGGCTTACAACTCTGTAAACCTTTAATCTCTTCATCACTGAGTTCTTTTTTTACCAAATCCATTTAAAAGGTAATCTTTAACTGGAAACAGATGTAAAGCTAGCATGTGCAATAAAAACAAAACATTTTTTTTTTTTTTTTTTGTGTGCGTAGACTGTTATTCAATAATAAATTAAATGTAAATATCATACATTTATAGAATGGTTTACTTTTCTGTGCATGTTTGTTTTTTGCAGGAATAACAATTGGACTTAAATAACGTAGCCCAATTTGTTTTGCAAAAGTTCAGCTAGGCTTAGGAACATTTTTGTAACATATGGTGGTGGAAGTTAGACAAACTTATGATTAAATAATTCAGTTATCTGCACATGGGCATTTCAATGCAAAATTATGTTCTTCTAAAAGCAGTATATTCATGGATTGGCAGTGAAAGGGCTAGCACATTAAGACCCTCCCTGAATTACCTCCATAGCATAAAAATATGTAGATTTAAATTATTTGTCAAGGCCTTGCTAGAAAATCATCTAGATCTCTTCATTAGCCTATTAATATTGGCCACAACACCTTTCCCACAAGCATTAAACACAACTATGATAAAATAGACAACAAACACCTGGCTGCAAAAAATAGCAAAAGCATTAAAGAATTACGGTATTTTTCAGTGTATAAGACTATGTTTAAAAAAAATAAATCAAAATTAGTCTAAAATCGGGGGGTCGTCTTATACATGGGGACCTCTTATACACGGAGTAATACAGTAATCCAGGCCATAAATCCAGTAGGGAGATCTGACTGGATGTACACTATAATTAGATGAAAAGTCAATCAATGACAGTAAAATAAAGGCTCTTCAAGCTGTCAGGGGTATATAGAAAAAACCTTTCAAATTGGATAACTTAATTAATGAATCCCATGAATTCCTTTCTTTATGCCTTGTGTCATATTTTTATTTTCCTATCAATTTGCTCTTTTTATTTTTTATTTCACTACAGTTATGTCAGGATGTGATTTTTCTTGTGTGTGTCTGCAGAAAAGGATTAAGACTTTGTTAGTCACAATCATCTTTATAAATATTAAGAATTATAATACACTGACCATAGATGTGTATTTTTTTTTTTTTCACGGGTCTACGGGCATTATGATCACAAAACAGCAAACATGTTTGTTCCTTTTTTTCCGCTGTAATTCACCAATTATTCCACGCTTTCTCCTGTGTTACGGAAACTGAGCAATGATGCCTTGAACAAATATATACTGGAAGAAATAATGAGTTGGACAGGATGTCAACCAGAGTAGCTGTACTAGTAAATAACACATCTCATTTTCTGTACTATTGACCCAAGAAATTCAACCTCAAAATGCAGTATTGTTGTGACACTGTTCTAACTGAGCATGCCCCAAGTACATTACAATTAAAAATACTAACTCATAACATTTTCAATGAATTACCTCTATATTCTGAAAATAAATGTTAGAACCTTTTACAATTAAGTGTCTTTAACCCCAGTACATCAATCCATATAAAATACCATTGGGTGTTTTTTTTAGGGGGTGTTTTTCCTCTTCTTGCAATTTCACCATAAAAGTGCCATTGTTTCAGATAAATTGCAGATGGCATATACCTATTCCATCGACAGATGTCATTGGGCAAAGCAACAAAAGGGATGAAAGTCCAAGTGTGCTGCCTGAAAGGTCTGCACCGTAAAGAGATATGTATTGATATATTTTTGAACCTTGAATTGTAGATATTTTTCTTTTTCACATATTATCCAGTTATTTGGATTTCCAATTTTCTGTGGTTGTTTTTGACCTTTTATATTTTAATACCAGTTACAATTTCTTCATTTGTCATATTTCCATATATGCAAATAAATAATTGGATTTGCGATTCTAATATATAAAAATATTTTTTTTCTTAAATGTAAAATATACATTTTCCTCCATTTAACATTCATCCTGCCAGAACCATTTTAAAAACTATCACGAAATATACACAGACTGACATGCCACACATATACATTTCCAATGTTAATGTTTAAAGATTTTATTGTGTACATACATGCTTGTGTATGCTTGTATGTGTGTCTGTGTGTACATGTCTGTGCCAGTATATGTCTGTCTTTGTCTGTCTATGCCAGTGTGTGTACCTGTCTGCTCCTTCTGTCTACCTGTATGTGCTTGTGTGCACCAGTCTGTGTGTACCTGTCTCTGCCTGTCTGTGACAATGGGTACCTATCTGATCTTCTCTGTGCCTGTCTGTTTTTGTAGGTACCTGTCTGTGCCTGTGGGTGTCTGTGCGTACCTATTTGTATGTGTGCCTGTTTGTACCTGTTTATGTGCATGTGTGCCTATTCATGCCTGTCTGTGCTGATGAGTGTGTGTGCTTGTGCATTGCTGTGTCTGCCTGTATGTGTCTATGAGTGTGCCTGTGTATGTGTATCTGGGTGTGTGTCTGTAAATAACTTTGAGTTGGGGAGGGACTTGGGGAGGGGATTTAAAAAAGGGGTTTCCAAATAATTTTTAGACTTAACCTACAACCCTTGCAATCATGTCCTGTTCAATACCATAAACATATACATAAACATATTTGGGGAACAGCAATTACTTTAAATATGTCTCACTCTATCCACTGATGCTGCTACCCAGTGTTAGCCCTAGAGGATAGGACAATATGTAGACCTATCTTTTAGGACGTTCAGGATTTGATGGTCTAATGCAAATCCAGTGTGTGATGTTTTAAACAAAACATGTCTGAGATAGCTGAGCTAGCCATGCTCAGAGAATTGGACTTATTATTTTCAAAAATACCTTAACATCTTGGCATGATTAGTCGATCAGTTGCTTTATAACATCCATCAATAAGAAGGATTATGAGAGGCACAACTTGTTTTTCTTGCTAACACATAATTATCATTAGTACCTAACACAGTGATATTTACATGAAATGTATTTTTTGCAACAAGAACTTGGGATGCAGCCCCACTTTCCTCTATGGATCAGCCTCTGCAGTTTAGACCTAAAATAAATATTTGCAATATAGTTATTTAGAGCAGACATTTCATGGGTTTGCTCTGCTGCATGTGTGGTCCAGTTAGCTTCTTAGATCAAACGTGAATCTAGTTTAGCAGGTAATTCCTGAGGCTAGATCTTTCCAATACCTTTTCACAAATACTGTTGTATATACTTTGTTACATCAGTTTAATTGCTACATAAACCTTCCTTATTATAATTGTGCTTTCACTCAATAGTAAGATATGTGGGGAGAAATGGTTTCCAATATATTAACTCCTCAACTACCAAGTTATTTTGATTAAAATAGTAAAATAATAATTTGAAAATTGCATGTAACGCTAAAAAATAAATATACCGTAGATGTTAAAATACCTTTAAATAAAATGATACAAAATGAGCACAAATTGAAATAAAACTGTGCCATAGTGAATGAAATAAAATAAAGAATGAAAAGTCAAATACCCAACCTATTGATATGTGTAAGGGGTTTAGAATAGGATTAATAACAATGTAAAGGTGTGCTAATACATGCAGGAAGCACAGTTATACAAAACATCTATGAAACTTTAGATATTGCAAACTGCCAGGAGGCCTGAAATATATTGTGTTAAGCACCCTTCCTTCTCCCCCGGTTGCTAAAATGCAGCCATGACGTTTAACCAATAGTGATGTCCCGGACGGTTTGCTGGCGAATAGTTCCTGGCGAACATCGCTTGTTCGCGTTCACCACGGATGGCGAACATATGCACTGTAGGTCCGCCCCCTATTCGTCATCATTGAGTAAACTTTGACCCTGTACCTCACAGTCAGCAGACACATTCCAGCCAATCAGCAGCAGACCCTCCCTCCCAGACCCTCCCTCCTCCTGGAAAGCATCCATTTTACATTCATTGTGAAGCTGCATTCTTAGTGAGAGGAGGGACAGTGTAGCTGCTGCTGATTTGATAGGGAAATTGATAGCTAGGCTAGTGTATTCAGTGTCCACTACAGTCCTGAAGGACTCATCTGATCTCTCTGACCGCACTACCCCCCACACCCTCAGCCTCACTACCCCCCACACCACCCCCAGCCTCACTACCCCCCACAGCCCCATCAGCCTCACCACACCCAGCCTCACTACTTTCCACACCACCCTCAGCCTCACTACCCCCACAATACATGATAAAAACATAATATAAAAAGGAAGAAGGGCTGCGCCAAGCTAAATAAACAGTATTCAGTCCAAATAATGGCAGTGGTATAATAAAAGTCCAACCTAAAAAAGTGTCCTCTCTGCCGTCCTAGGGTACAGGAACAGGATCTTCAGGTATGATATAAAAAATAAAAGGAGAGAACAACCGATAGTGCAGATTGTCTGTATCAAGTGAAGTAAAATTCGAATAATAGTAGCAAACTTTTTTAGAGCTTCTGTCCAGCTCTAGGGTAAAGCGCACACAGCGGTATAATCCCCGCTTATGGGATATGTGGTGAGTGTCAGTTCTTCAGTGGTATGCAGAAACTCAAAGAGAACAGAAACAAACCAGATAGTGCTCTCTGTATAGGTGTATATTGTAGGTAGAAAAAAAAAATTCGTACTTACAAGGACAGAGCAGTCCAACTGTTTTTTGATGTCAGCACTGGTGGAATAATCCCCACCTAAGGATTTCTTTGACTGCCAGGAACTTGCAGAGATGATGTTAAAATCATAATAAAATAAATTATAAAATATATATATATATATATATATATATATGCCAGGGATAAATGTATAAATAAAAATAATTGGAACTATCAAGTAACCAAAATTTAATATTTATTATACAAAGTTATATTTCTATTAACGCGTTTCGTCATACAGACTTTTTCAAAAATGGAATGCCATTCCATTTTTGAAAAAGTCTGTATGGCGAAACGCGTTAATAGAAATATAACTTTGGTGTTGTACGTGGCTGGGTGGAGGAAGAGACCTTCAATGACATCAATGAGGACAAGGAATGAGACAGGGCTAGCTTGGTATCCAACCTTGTGCAAATGGGGAGTTTGCGGTTGTGCAAATGGACTGTTTGCGGTTGTTTGCGGTGCGTTAAACGGGAAGTTTGGTCTGTCACTGTGAAGCGGGTGTAACCCTTACACTACCTGATCAATACAACATCATACCTGATGTTTTAAAGCACGTTATTCCAAACAATTTAGGAATGTTAGGTGATTATGCCCTTTATGGTTTAAAACCAGACTCTGCATCAACTATGTAATTTTCCACGGGAGTTTTGCCATGGATCCCCCTCCGGCACACCACAGTCCAGGTGTTAGTCCCCTTGAAACAACTTTTCCATCACTATTGTGGCCAGAAAGAGTCCCTGTGGGTTTTAAAATTCGCCTGCCTATTGAAGTCTATGGCGGTTCGCCCGGTTCGCCGATTCGCGAACATTTGCGGAAGTTCGCGTTCGCCGTTCGCGAACCGAAAATTTCGGGTTCGCGACATCATTTGCGGAATAATGTAAATGTAATCATTAGCCTATACAAATTATAAAAGGACACTGGCATGTGTAATATTGCTTTCTAATATACCAATATCCCAATCTAATAGTTTCATCTATACCATGTGCTAGGAATGGTGATCAATGGTGTGGATGAACAAACACATTTTTATTGCTCTGTTTTTGATATTTTACTGCTCTAAAGTCATTTAGTTTGATAGAACATTATAATCCCTGGGCAGTGAACTCTCTTTTCACTAAGTATCACTGAATGACATCGTGGCCTTTCTACAGCTACAGAATGGCCAGTCTTTAAAATAAAACAAAAAAAAAAACACCAGTGTCATTACTAGGGTGGTCTAAGCCATGCAATAATTTATGTGTACTATTTTTTTTAGCCCCAGATATTTCAAGGCAACACAGTGTTACCTTGCTGGTTGCTGGAATGAAAGCATTGGTTGTTTGAAATTAATGTTTATTTTATTTAAATAAGCACCTAATTTATAGTTATTGATCAGTCATTGCTTACTTAATGCATTACTGGATGCTTTAAGATAAGTGAATACAGAGCATCCCCAAATATGCAAGGGGATGCCTCTGCTGTAATAGGCACACTTCCAGAGTTGTCTTACTTAGGAGAGACAGTCCTTTTTTGGGGGCCAAATCTGTCAATCTCTCTTTTTTATCCTAAAATAAGTTTATTGTATTTTCTAGGAGCTTCAATTTGTTGGCATGCATTAGTGAATAACAGAGCTTCATAGAAATAATACTCACTGTATTGCATCATAACATACAATAGGTTAACAAATCAATTTGTGTAAATAAGAAGTATTGTTCTTGTTCTAAATTAAATTTTAGGTGATACAATTATTATCAGTAAGTCATCTAAAATGTCTTAGAACAGCCCCTGCCTGACTACACACCCACTTACACCCCTAAAATGAAAATGTCCCTCTTTGATAGGAGGTATAAACACGTCCCATGTCAAGTATGCTTTTTGGTTTTTGTCCTATTACCCTGTTGAAGGTATGCACCTCCTGTGTTTATTCAAACTTCTGATCTCATCAAACATGCTGACCTATCCTAAATCTGAGTACAATGCTGGTGTATACCAACGTTACATACATGATTGAAGCCATAATCTTTATTTTGATTTAATGGTAGAGGCTGTCAGTTTCTGCCACACCTGACATCCTAGCTGTTGTGGAATACGACTCCCATCATGCTATGTTGAGCTTCACTGTGCTTTTTTTGTAGCAGCTGAAATAACAAAACATGCAGGTTTTGTCCCTTTAGATGTTTTTATTTATTTGACAGTTCATATATTGTGCTCTTGGAATGGCTGTTTAAAACATTTACTAACTCTTACTGATTACATGACGAAGCTTGATTTGACTTGTTGTCACTGCAGTTGTAGGATTCCCCCTAACCATAAAGTAATACATACAGACATAAAAAATAACCATTACAATCTAGTTATAGCTTGATATCCCAAACAATGACATATTTTATTTGCACTACCTCTACAGTGAACAATTCTTTGTTTTCATATTTAAAGGGACACTATAAGCACCAAAACAACTTTAGCTTAAAGGGAAACTATAGTCTAGGAATACATAATTGTGCCTCCTCGATCGCATGCCCCCCACCCCATAGTGCACAAAGAGTTAAAAACCCTTAATTCACTTACCTGAATCCAGAGCCGATATCCCTCATCTCTGATTTAGACTCAGCCTCCGCTTTTCCTCCGACCTAATGTGCATGTGCAGCTATCGCTGCAAAAGAATTAGGACAACCCTGTAGGAAAGCATCAAATCAATACTTTCCTAAGGGGTTTTAGCTGATGCTGAATGTCCTCATGCATAACGTGAGGACATCAAGCATCAGTTAGGTGACCAAAAGTCGCCCAATGATCCATAAGCACCTCTAGTGGTTGTCTGGTAGATGGCAACTAAAGGTTGAGTTAACCGTGCAATGTAATTATTGTAGTTTCTTAATAACTGCAATAATTACCATTGCAGGGTCAAACTGACAAAGACAGTGCACCAAGACTACTTTAATGAGCTGAAGTGGTCTGGGTGCCTATAGCATCACCTTAAATGATACTTGCAGAATGGCAGTATATACTATAAATGCATATAAAATAGTGGTACATAATGCTGAAATGTGTGTAATATCCTATAATAAGGACATTAAAGAATTCTAGAGAAATCATAACAAACTATGAGACTAAACGATAGGTGTCTAAGCTGAGAAACAGGCAAAAATATAGCATATATTTAGAATGTGCAAAATAGATTATTTGACAAAAAGGAATAATGGAGACAATATTGAGAGGACGTGATGACAGAATATCAAAGGTATAATAAATTGGCAGATTAAAATGGGCAGAATTAATAAGGAAGCTAAATGAATACAAATGCAGACATTTGGGAGGGATTGTAATTGACATGTCTGTACATTAGGGTTAGGACCTTTAATTTAATTTAATTATAATAATAAACAATAAGGAGCTGAAGGAGGTGATAGAATCGTAGGTCAGCTAATAAAAAGGGTGAGTGATTAATTATTTATCTTGGCTTTTTTCCTGCAATGACTACATATACATATGCAATGTCGTAGCAACAAGAAAGTGTCTGAATTATTTTTAGACAATCATCACTCTCCCACAGAAATGTAGACTTGCACTGAGTGTGCCCACGTGATATCATCACATACATTAGACTATAATAGTTTTCTAGGAAAATTATCCTGGAAGTACAGTACGGCTGCAAGAACTTTGTTACTTCAGTTCAATCTTGTCTGATACAACAGTGCATGCAAATGTCCAGAATATGGAATATAAGGAATATGTTAGTTTAACCCATAGAATGTACTTCATTATGTCTGCAAACACTATACAACTAACAACATGCATATTAAGAAAGGTGTCAAAACATCTTTAAGGGACACTCTAGTCACCCAGACTACTACAGCTCATTAAAGTGGTCTGGGTGCAATGTCCCAGTCTCCCTTAGTCCTGCAATGTAAATCATTGCTATTTTCAAAGAAACTTCTAGTGGCTGTCAATCAGGCAGCCACTATAGTAACTTCCTGGTGGTTAAGCAACTCTTGGTCTCCTAATTGACACTGGATGTCCTCATGCTCTGCATGCTCTACATCCAGCATCAGTAAAATCCCCATAGAAAAGCGTAAAAGTTTTCCTATGGGGAGGGCCTAATGTGCTCGCGGCCCTGGAATCAGATAAGTGTGAAAAGGGTTTTTAACCCTTTCTATGCCAGGGGTTAAAATTTTTTATTCCTTATACTACAGAATCCCTTTAACTTTAATATGCATGTAAGATTTCCACGTGCTTATTGTGTCCTTTTAAATGTGTTCAGTGTGCGATGCCTATAGTATAGTCAAATAGTATATTGTTTTTTTTTATTTATTAAGAGCATCTTACACAGCTGAAATATGATATTTTTTGTAATAGCCACTTGAGAGCAAAGCTGTTGCACATTAATTGTTGGAATATAATGAACATATGAACTCTGTGTTTGGCCTTTTATGTAGAAAACAAATTCAATTCACAAGTCAATCAACTACAACTTTAGAGAACAAACAAGGTTTTGTTCCAATAATATTTATTGCATTTGTATTTGTTTGCTACACACAGCAATCTTTCATTGCAGGGGAATGACATATTTTAAATTGCTTGTATGATGTATTCTACTGTGGGCTAAAAATCATGATACATTGTCATCCAAATGTCATTTGTACATACAGGGGAGTAGTGTGATAAAAAAATGTGTTTTTGGAAGTAACTCATTTCTCAAGTTGTCAAAGCAAAAATTAGTTTTGCAAAAGGGCATTAGATGAACCCTGTTAATTTAGTTGTTCCTGATATTTTCAAAAAAAAAAAATCTGATTTACAATCTCTAAATCTACATTTCTGATGGCCATGCCATTCCTATCACCAAGGAGAGAAGTTTGGAAGCCACTATGTCACATGCTTGAACTTGTATGGAATATCAGTTTCCACCAGAACAAATCAGAAAGCCTTATCAAATGATAATAATTGTGCATGATGTGCACAGCAAATAATTGGCATAATCATTGGGTTTTATTATTATTATTTCTAATTGATGCTCAGAACCTAAGTAATTTGCCAACTTTCGTAATTGTTGTATAATATGTTATTGTATTTCTGAATGTAAAAGTTGATAATTCCATTTTGTTATATTTTCTATACCACTCTATCCTGCAACTGAGTTGGTTATAGTGTCTGGAATTCTTTGGCACTGTCCCTCCATTCAGGGTTGAACAATTCTTAAATACTTTAAAACTAAGAAGGTTGCTCGGTCACCCATAGCCTGGACCCTACTGGAGGAAAGGTTAAGGCAGAGATTACAGACTTCTTTGTAGCCACATGAAATAATACCACCAGTGGGCACTGTGATAGGCTGAAAGTGGTCAGCAAATACTTTCAGCCAATCACAGTTACCCATTGCTGCTAAGGCTAATGCTTACTCATTACCCCATGCGGTACAAAAAGAATGGGCTGTTTGAAACTCTCTTTTAGCATTTTACCATTTTACCATTAGAAATGATTAAACGCTGAATGGAAGGACAGTGACAGGTCATTCCTGACATTATAACGACTTCAATGACATGAAGCAATTACAGTGACTACAATGTCCCTTTAAATGTAAAAATCCATAAAACAAAATCCATCTCTGTCCTGAAACTGAGTGCCTTCATCTCATCTCCAGAATACTGATGACTGCCCTTTAACACTTCTTACTCCTATATATATAAAGCAACACATAATGTCCTTTTACTTATCAAATGCAACACAACTACCTACCTTTTGCATGCTCTCACCTCTGTAATGTTAACCTCATTCACTTATCAATATGCTCCTTCTTTGTTTCCCTCATTCTCTCTTTAAGTCCTTACTGCTGAAAAGCTCCCATTTCATATCTAGCCAAACCTATTACTTATGACTCATGAAACTCATCTACTTACAGAAGTGTTTCATTACCCAAAATGATCACCTAAGCAGATTTTATTTAAAAAAGTTATGTCACCCTACAAGTTTGTCTCTTTATTCCCTAAATGGAACCAGTGTACCCATCTGCCTTACATACACAAATATTTCATAACACCTCATTAAAAACAACAACAAATCTTTTTTTTTAATCCACATATAAAAATATAGCACAACATTCTTATTAATAAAGTTCAGCAGTG
Organism: Pelobates cultripes; assembly: GCA_933207985.1. NCBI lineage: Eukaryota > Metazoa > Chordata > Amphibia > Anura > Pelobatidae > Pelobates > Pelobates cultripes. The sequence goes on from OW240913.1 coordinate 95,839,407, forward strand.
AACATGAATATGTCAATACAGCTTGTATTCAGATATATATCCACATAAGAAACAAGTCCGTCTTGCTTCTGATTATAATGTCACAAAATACCAAGGAAGATAAGCAAAATAAACAAAACAATGATGGCAAACTAAATAATTGGATAATCTTGGTTTAGTATAGTGTTAATCTTAACACAATCTTAGATGTTACTTGTTTATCAGTTTGGGAAACTTTTTTTCCAAAACTGTATGCACCCTTACTTATATTATTATTATTATTATTATTATGTTATTTATATAGCGCCATCGAATTCCACAGCGCTTTACAATGGGCGGACGAACAAACATGTAGTTGTAACCAGACAAGTTGGACTTATATGTAGCTTTATATTGATGGTCTAGTTTGAGTAGTTGTGTGCTTCTATATACTAATGTATACACTAATAGAAACATAGAAACATAGAAACATAGAGTGTGACGGCAGATAAGAACCATTCGGCCCATCTAGTCTGCCCAATTTTCTAAATACTTTCATTAGTCCCTGGCCTTATCTTATAGTTAGGATAGCCTTATGCCTATCCCACGCATGCTTAAACTCCTTTACTGTGTTAACCTCTACCACTTCAGCTGGAAGGCTATTCCATGCATCCACTACCCTCTCAGTAAAGTAATACTTCCTGATATTATTTTTAAACCTTTGTCCCTCTAATTTAAGACTATGTCCTCTTGTTGTGGTAGTTTTTCTTCTTTTAAATATAGTCTCCTCCTTTACTGTGTTGATTCCCTTTATATATTTAAATGTTTCTATCATATCCCCCCTGTCTCGTCTTTCCTCCAAGCTATACATGTTAAGATCCTTTAACCTTTCCTGGTAAGTTTTATCCCGCAATCCATGAACCAGTTTAGTAGCCCTTCTCTGAACCCTCTCTAAGGTATCAATATCCTTCTGAAGATACGGTTTCCAGTACTGTGTACAATATTTCCCTTAATTGCCAGTGTTAACTACTCTGATTTCACAGGTTTATACTGTTTAATGTTCATTGTGCATTCTGAATACAGTTTTACTTAAGTAATGTAAAATAAATAATGAAGTAGCGAGGAAAGTCTTGTATTTTATGTACTCTTCATATTAGTGAAATATCTCATCCCTTTCTAGATTCTAGCAGCAAAATATGATAGGTTCAGGGTTCATTAGAGATGTATTTATTTCAACACTCTGTCCTTGCTATATGAGGTTATGGTCCTAGCATATCTGAACTTGATTAGTGCGCTGCCACAGACTGCAGAGTGCACAGTGAATCATAATATGCTTTAAAAAAGGTGCAGATCCGGCCCTGGTAATACAGATTGCTAATGATCACTAATAACACAAAGTGCTGGTTTGCCTGCTTATAACAATCTCTGTCCAAGGTGCTGAAACACACTTCAACCCACAAGGAAAGATATGCTTTTAGCAGGTACAGTATAAGTAATGAAATCCCCACAAGCCTTAATGCTTTTTAGTTACAGATGTAATCAGGCGTAAAATACCTTTACAATTTAACTGGATTTTCTACAATATTTTTCCGTCAGTCAGAACAAAAAAGGCTGTGGAAGTCGATGAAATCTATTTATCTGATTAAGATAACAGAAAATGAGTTAAAGGGAAACCATTGTTTAACAAGAAAAAAATTATATTTTTACCCTCTGACACCTATACTGTGAGATAGAGCACATATCATTTGAATTACAGAGGAATAGAGACAGTCCAGTAAAAGTCATTTAGCTATTTATTGTAGCTCTGTCTGGCTGACACGATAAGTAAATATGGAATAAGTAACATAGTGAGATCATGCCTCAAATAGTTATTGTTATCTATCTGTCTTTATGTCTCTCTGTCTATCTGTCTCTCTGTCTGTCAGTCCATCTATCTATCTCTCAAACACTTTCATATGGGTATCTAAATCCAGTGACATGTTTACATATTCAAAGTGCAGATACTCATATATAATGTTGCTAAGAGGTTTGAGTGCCAGGATTCAGGTTAGCTCAATAGAGCTAAATAAGAGTATTTTTAAAATGTTGCCTACCTTATCGAATGTCTGTTAGTCCTTTAATGTGTTAATAACCTTGATCATCATGAAGTAAGGTTCTAAATATCTTTTGATTAACATTTCTGTAGAACAAAAATACATTTAGGTTCCTATCAAGAAGTGATTTTGTAGTTGTTTGCATGCTACAAGGTCAAACGTCTAGCTAAAGTATATATTCCATTCATTTTTGTTTACAAAGAGGATGATTTGAAAAGTAAAAACATAGCATTTGCATTTTCAAATATACAGTTAGTAGACACATTTCTTAGACACCAAACAATATGTAACCATGAGTTTTTCATTTATGTAGAATCTTGACAACAACAACTCATACAACACCACTTTGGAATTTCATTGCAATTCCAACGTAATACAAACATATGATAATCCAAATTAGGGTATTCTCTGTTAAATGGACAGGATGATTTCTATAAAACTTCTCCACACATTTCCATATCCCATTAGCTGCTCAGATCAAAAGAACAAGATGAGATCATTTATGGTTCTTGTGGGATCTTCTGTAGACCCCTGTATTGTACTCTTGAACATAATGCTAGCTTGGAGTTCTGTAAACATCCATAAACCATTTGACCTTTGGTCTTGTGGTTTACGATGTTTTCAGAATAACTGCTAGGCATTATATTGCCATAAATCATGGTTCACTTTCATGCAATAAATGTACACATAAGATATTTAATAGATTAATACTTTTAGAGGTGGGCCTACAATATTAATTGTTTTTCTCTTGATCAGTATATTTACCAGCAATTCTGCCAACATTAAAATATTTGGAAGCATCTAAATATGCTGAAATCCTGCCCAATAGTTTTTTTTACCATTTCTACTTTAAGCATTTTTGGTTTGTTATTTCTGTTTTAGTTTAACATGTGGATAATATATTTGGTAAACATTTTATATCCTGAAATGCAATTAAATTTATTGTAACATATCATAGTTTCATTATCCCATTACTCCATTCATCTTCCACACATTTAAAGTTGAACTACGGAATTCAGTTTGCATTCCACTTATTGCATTTTTATTTGCGCGAAAGTGGCTCTGATATAAGGTCCGGGCTTTTGCCAGTTTTCAATCTCCTCTTGCTGAAATATGACATATTTTAAATTGCTTGTTTGATACATTACACTTGGGGCTAAAAATCATGATGCATTGTCAGCCAATTATTCATTCAAACAAAGCATATCAAGGATACATTGTCTACTACCCTGCATAGAAGAATGCATCTATTGTTTATGCACATTGCATGTTTAAATGGTTATCAATATAAATCATACATAATTCAATATCATGTACATAAATGTTGCTAAAGTTCACTATAAAGCAATGCTGTCTAATTTTGTAATCTGGTGTGCCATATATCATTAAGTTTCAGATTGGAAGACGAAAATGTATTTGATTAATTATGGGTCACTTGTGTTTCTGAATATACTTAAAAAATAAATAAATCTGAAATCAAGTGTGTGCTGTGAAGAATGTGCAAACACTAGCTATGCGGAGATATTCCATGTAGTGTGTCATGGAGCTTTTAATATTAATTTTGTTATCTTTGGTCATTTGTAATTGTTTTATGACATATATTAAATATCAGTTCTATTGTAAATAATAAAAAAAAAGTTGGTACCATTCTTCCATATTATAATACAGAGGAATGTGATAAATATTTAACATTTAAATATATAACTTTTTATTATTTTATTATTTGTTCATTAAGACTTCTGGATCTCATGTGACCTCTTGGATCTGCAAGGAGTTGCTTTACCCGCAGGAGTCTACAGATTCACTGATTATCACTTGGTTGAATCCCACAGTTAACTAGCCAGGATCACTTCCACAAATGTGCCAAAACTGTGAAAAGTTGATTTGGAAAGAATGGGCTATGTACCACAAAGTTGAGATTGTAACTGATGAGAAATATCAATAAAGTAACTTTTGTTGAGTATGAAGAGTACTGTATGTAAAATGTGTAAAATGGATTTTAAAAATGAATTTCTATAGAATGGGCCTGTCTGAATTATGTTTATCTCCACTGAAATTTTTATTGGTGTTTTCAAATTGTGCAAACTTAAACAGAAGGTGGTAATGTCCAATTTACGTAGACACGGAGGTTCTTTTAATTTACTGGGTGCAATAAGGTTTAATTCAGTAAGGACCTGAATCAATACGTTTTTCATTTCAATATAATGTGCTGACAAAGATTTCATACATGTATATTTTTACAACAATAGGAATAAAACCAAAAGATAATTAAATAAAATTTCTATGAATTTATTAGAATGCTAAATTATTTTTGATAAGAGCCATACTGTTTTCTGCTTTATAATTAAATGTTAAACTTCACTTCAGCTTCAGATGGAGACAAATGGTAACCATTAACTTATTAGTCAAGTTACTTGTGACAAGTGTCTGTTTCTGCATGTGAGAAGTCATTATTTCACAAAATGTCAAAAGGCTCATCCATGGCAAAATCTTATTTTACCAATGTAATGCAACTTCTAACAAAGACATTTTATGTGACCTAATATACTCCAAACTTGCTTCTACAAATTTCACTCTATTTACAATGTTTAAAAGATGAGTATTCACATTTCCTTATTAACATAATTCTATACATTGTAAGTAGGAAAAAATATAGGAAAAATTACTGATCATCAACTACCTTGGGATAATTTGTTAAATGAGGAATCACCAGGGCGCATTTAAATAGGTGACCATAATAAAATGTAATGGCGATTTTAATTAATTATTCTTGAATCAAATTGCAAGAAGTTTATTTTATCTCCTAACATCTCTACCATAACAAAAGTGTTTTACCATATTGCAACATACTTTAGATATGTAGGTTTCTCAATGTTGAATTTCTAGCTATGGACTGTCAGCTTCAATTCTATATCTTTTACAATAACAGAGAAAAAGATGTCCTAGAAAATTAATCAAGCCTCCTAATCATGTCAACTGTGTATTCTACATTATTTTGGCAGTCGTTCCAAGGTACCATCTTAATAATTTATCTTGGATGCTTCAACCATCCATAATATTTTTTCAGATTAATGATGCAGTGCTGATATTTTTGTGCATGCAAATTGCTACTTGAAATTACATATATCATTAAAATAAGTAAACTGATATGATAATAAGAATGTTAAACAAAACTATGAAAAAAGTTATCAACATGGGGCATTAATTCAATCCTTGGAGTAGTTTGTGTATATATTATATCTATTGTATGTGGTTGAGTCATATTTCTTGTATAAATTATATTTAATCAAAATATATAATTGTTATTCTGTTGCAATCTATTAATACAATTTCATCTGTTGTGTATTTTAATACATATTCTTTGGATGTTAAAAGGGAGATGTCACTTGTCTTCGATTACACATTGAAATTCATTCATAACTTGTGTTAACCTTTTTTTTTTCATGAGATGCACCATTTTCTTTTAAATTTATATTGAAGATTTTGCAAATTACATCATAATCCAGTTTAGCCGAGCCCAAACCAGGGCAAACATTATAAATCAAGAGAATAAAAAGAACTATTGTATCACTTTCCTCTGTATGCTTTCTCCCCATTTAGTATGCTTGTAAATGCTGGCTGAAATCCAACAATTTTTTTGTACTTTGCCATTAGTGAATATTGTTAGTATGGATCATTTATAAGCAGCTATCTTAAAGTAATGTATTATTACTTTTTTTGAGTCATTTTCTGACTTACTTGAAAAGTCAATGGTAAGTGAGAGATCTATAAAATTAGAAAACAAATCTGATTGGCTGCTCTTTGAAAGTTGACTTTGAAGAACAGGATTTGTTCTATATGTCTTGACCTCTATGCAAGCTAAATTAAAATAATCCTCAAAGCCCTGGTGCAATCCCAGTGTAATCTATCAGCTTGTTTTAGCATTGATTGACACTTACCTGGGCCCTTACCCTTACTGCTTGTTCTCGAGAAAGAGAAGCTGAATGCTGATGTGGGTGTTCATTCATTTCTTGAGAGCATCATCAGAGCTCTCTCAGACAATGTGAAATGCGATTATTATTCAATTTAATGCTGATTATTCTACTATCTTTAGAAGGCTGGGTTGACACTGTCAGAAAAAAACCTGCGCCAAAGATATACTGCAGCTGGAGCTCTAACCTCTGAGCTATCACAATGAGCTAAGTGAAGCTGTATCCAAGCTTTTAGGCTATATTGAGTTTTAAAGACTGAGTCAGAGGCAGCAAAGCTTCTCATGGATTGTAGGAATGTCTAATCTGTTAGCAATCAAGAAAAAACACAAAATCTTCCTTTCCAGATTGTAGAGGTTATTGTACTACAGCACTGTGCACTTCAAAAATCTATGACATTCAGTAAACGCCAATAAATATTAGAATAGAGTCACAGGCACCATGTGTGAAATATGATTTATTGAATTAATATTTGTATGCCAATATTTTAACGTTGGACAGAGGAGTAGAATAGCTGTGCTATTTAGAAAACACTTTTTATATTAGTTTTCATATAACCATTAGGCTGAATTATTTGTATCATAGTGACATAAATTATATTTATATCTTTTTTTGTAAAAAAACAAACCTTGCATATAAAATATATTGATTGCTTAAAGAGTTTACAAATGACTCCTCCATTAGTTGGAAGGTGATTTGGTTTCTATATCATATTATAACATTGCTACTTAAAAGGGCAGTCACGTAGTAACTGAGAAAAACAAATACATCAATTTATCAGTGTAATTGGGTTCCTTGGTGTCAATCACTCTTAAAGTGAAATATTTACTTATTTGCATGTTGTGAAAATTGAGCATTTTATTCATCATGTCCAAGGAAATCATTCTTCATGTTATGCTATACCACAGTAATATCTGTCTGACTAATGACAACATCGGACTTACTTTAGTAAAGCAGTAAAGTGCTGATTGATTATTTATTCTGAAGATAACAAAGAGAAGATGTACCAACAAATGGAAATTTTTCTGCTACTCTTAATGTTTGCAGTTATGACTTTAACAGTTGCAATGTATAGAAAAGCTGTATTACTTTGATGTTATAGGAGGTAAATGGTTGACAAAATAATTTTTTATGAATGAGGCAGTAATTAAACAAGATAAAACATGGAATATAAGATATCTCATCCACAACTGCACTTGTGAAAACAGACAGGTGCCAGATTATTATTATTATTATTATTATTATTATTGCCATTTATATAGCGCCAACAGTTTCCATAGCGCTTTACAATATTATGCTAGGGGTGATATAACTATAAATAGGACAATTATAAGAAAACTTACAGGAACGATAGGTTGAAGAGGACCCTGCTCAAACGAGCTTACAGTCTAAAGGAGGTGGGGGGTAAAATACAATAAGATATGAAATAGCAATCAAATAAGGTGGGAGTGAAGTAGAGCTGGAGGAGAGAGTAAAGTGCTGCCCTTTAGGAGAGAGCAAGAGACAGGTATGTGAGGTAGAGGTTACTCTGAGAGGCCATAAGCTTTCCTAAAAAGATGGGTTTTAAGGCACATCTTAAATGATTGAAGACTAGGGGAGAGTCAGATGGCGGTAGGCAGGCTATTCCATAGGAAGGGAGCTGCCCGCGAGAAGTCCTGCAAGCATGAGTTGACCATACGGGTGTGAGCAGCGGACAGGAGAAGGTCACGAGTAGAGCTGAGAGACCGAGAAGGGGCATACCTATGAATCTGTGATGAGATATGAAAGGGGCTAGAATTGTTCATTGCTTTATATGTATCAGTTAGCACTTTGAATTGACTCCTGTAGGATACAGGAAGCCAATGTAAGGACTGACAGAGGGGTGAGGTGTGAGAAGACCGACTAGAGAGGAAAATCAGTCTGGCGGCAGCATTCATTACAGACTGTAGAGGGGCAACATGGCTTTTGGGAAGACCAATCAGGAGAGGGTTGCAATAATCCATGCAGGAAATTATTAGAGCATGGACAAGCTCCTTGGTAGCATCTTGTATAAGAAAGGACCGGATGCGGGCTATGTTCTTAAGATGAAATCTACAGGATTTGGCAACATACTGGATGTGAGGCACAAAGGTGAGGACAGAGTCAAGTATGATGCCAAGACAGTGCGCTTGCAAGGATGGACTTAAGTGGATACCACAAACTTGAAGGGAGAGCGAAAGAGGAAGATCAGTATTAGGACGAGGAAAGACAAGGAGCTCAGTTTTAGAGAGATTGAGTTTCAGAAAGTGGGAGGACATCCAGTCAGAGATGGAAGATAGGCAATCAGTGACACATTGCAGGATGGTAGGGGAGAGGTCCGGAAAGGAAAGATATATCTGGGTGTCATCAGCATACAGGTGGTAGTGGAATCCAAATGAGGTAATACATTTGCCAAGAGAGGCAGTATAAGGAGAACATAGAAGGAGACCAATGACAGAGCCCTGGGGGACTCCAACCAAGACAGGATGAGGGGAAGAAGTGTCATTAGAAAAGTAGACACTGAAGGACCATTGGGAGGGATAAGAGGAAAAGCACGAGAGGACAGAGTCACAGAGACCGAATGATTGAAGAGTTTGAAGAAGGAGAGCATGATCAATGGTGTCAAAGGTAGCAGAGAGGTCAAGAAGAATTAGTATAGAGTAGTGGCCTTTGGATTTAGCTGCATTTAGGTCATTAGTAACTTTTGATAAGAACAGTTTCAGTAGAGTGGAGAGGGTGGAAGCCAGATTGAAGAGGGTCAAAGAGAGAGTTGGAATTGAGGAAGTGAGCCACATGGGCAAAGACAAGTCTTTCCAGAAGCTTTGAGGAAAAAGGGAGCAGGGATATGGGACGATAGTAAGAGGGGGAGGGGAGGGGATAAGATACGTTTTTTTAACAGCCAGGACTCATACGTTAATATAGTTTTAGGGTTGTTTTTTTGTTGCACTTGATGTGTAAACATTTATACAAAAATGTGAGAATATGCTTATTTCATTTTAGTCCTAATTTGAAATATTAAATTCATACTTAATGTTGTGTTAGGTAAACGTATATGATATTAAATTAAAGCCCTTTCTATCCTTTAAAAAAAACAATATACAATATGTAAGAGGGCAATTGAAGAGAAACCCTTAAATTACTGTGGAAAAAAACATATAGCACACATTCTAGGTATTGTCTTGGTTCAGAAATGGATTGCATCCATCCTTAAGGGGATAAAAAAAAGTAAGAGATAAAAACCTTTAAATTAAACACACTATGCTGTAAGGTCTGTTTGAAAATGTACACATATTTTTATGTTGGTTGTGTAAGTCACAGTCACAGGGGAGGTGTTACTTGGCTGCATAAACAGAAACAAAAGTGATCTAACTCCTAAATCACAGCAAATCGAACTGTGAAACTGCAATGGTATGATCTATACACCAAAACTGCTTTATGAATCTAAAGTTGTTTGGTGCATGGAGTGTTGTGTTCCTTTAAAGATGCATTCCTGGAATCCAAAAATGACCCCTAATAACCCATCAGTCATTTTCTAGTCTGAATGAGATTGCCAAATTGGCGTTTTGACACAAAATGCTAATTTATAGTGATTTTTAATATTGTCAAGCTGCTTGCAATTGGGCATATTTCTATTCAGTTTTATCAAACTCCAGTACTCATGTAATCCTGAGGTCAACACAGCCCTATTAGATTCTGCAAAAAAATCCATCTTGGCGCAGATCATCAAATCATATTTCTCAGAATTCACAGTCATGTCAACACAGTATGCTGGTCCTTTTCTGCCAAGTCTGGCAATATAAAATGTGATATCAGTGCTGCTTTTTCTCTATCCTATGAACAAGGAGACCCTGCAATGAAGGAAAAAGGGGGGGGGGAAAGGAAAAACACACACACCCACCCCTCCTTAACCCACAAGGGTCAGCAGAAAAGGAAGCCCCTACCTAGAAAGAAATGCTAAAACTTAACCTTTAATAAGAAAAAAGAAAAAAAATGTCATAATAAAAGTAGTAACAAGAATGGAATAAAAGGAGAGGGAGGGAGCAAATGGAAAAATGGGTATAGAATGTGACCACTAACGGTCACCTAAAAAGAAAAGCTATAATAGCACTATAAACATACTCAGGTCCAGATTTGTAGAGGGGCTAGGCAAGGGTAATTTAGTGGAGAAATTGCACAAGCAAAATAGAAAATTGCTGCTCCTAAACAGGAGACAGAGATCTCTATAAAAAACTACCAAAGATTAACAGTGGTAGAGACCCTGGTAATTGCCATGAACGGATACACGGTGCAATGACTAATATGTTGCAACTAAATGTATAAACTTGTATCCACTCATAGATATTGAGTATTGTATAAAGATAAAATCCCACCACTGGTACCCAGCATAATGAACAACCCCCAAACAAGCTAGTAATCCTTGCTAGAAAGACTAACTCATAACTTGAACAAAAATAAAGAACGGCTCCCTCAACAACTACCTAGTCTAAGTCTGCCTAACGCGCGTTTCGGCGCAATTGAAAGCGCCTTCCTCAGAGGCATCAAAGAAGGTCCCATACCGGCCGGTGTATTTATATGCGGCTCGGTCCAATACGGATAGGGGGCGTGGTCATACACGTACGCGTTCGGACAAGACCCGCCCCTTCAATCAACTATGTCACTGAATGGGCAGGAGATAATGAATATATTAAATGCCCGAAAAAAGTGTCTATTATGTAACAGCTCATGAAGAGGTTATATTTATAGTAGTAATAATGGGCACCCTGCGCCATTCTATATATGGGTATAGAGATGAACTTATCATAGGAGCACAGCAAACCTGCTAATCTGAAAGTGGGTGCCCATGCCCAGAGGAGAAGAGAAGTATATATGACTCGAACAATCAAATTATGAACATATGAATAATCTGTGTACACAGACACAAATGAATTATTAAAGTGAGCATATGGGCACATTTCTATATATGGGTATAAAATAAACTCATCATAGGGGCACGAGAGACCTGCTAATCTAAAAGTGAGTGCCCATGCCCAGAGGAAAAGGGAAAGTGTATATGACTCAAGCAGTCAAAATAAGAACATATGAATAATCTGTGTAGACAGACACAAATAAATTATCAAAATGAGTCACATAAACATAAGGGCATAAAAATAAATCTACTAGCAAATGGTGAAAATTAAATTAAAGTGACATAGTAATCGATAAAGGACAAAGGACCACTTTAATCCATAGTGAGTCTAAATAATCATGATGACATTGATTATACTAAAATATAAATCTATAAAGAAGTTGCATTAACTAAGATGACAAATCATTTATACTCCTTATAACTCATTTGTCAATAAAAGGGGAAAATATAAAACCCTCATTTAATCCATTGGGGGCCAGTGTGTTAAATCTATAGATCCAAAAACATTCTCTCTTGAGAAGGGTGCGATCTAAGTCACCGCCTCTATTGCCTAGTTGTACTTTTTCAATCCCTGCAAATTTAATGCCTTGTGGGTTGCCATGATGATCACTTTTAATGTGTCTTGATACCGAGGTATCTTTAAGGTTTTTAACTGAGTGTACATGTTCCATTACGCGCCTCTTAAAAGGGCGAATGGTTTTTCCCACGTATCTAAGACCACAAACACACGTCAAGAGGTAAATTAGGCCCTTGGTATTACAGTTAAAGAATTGTGTAACTTGGCACACCTGATTACTGCTTGAATCTGATAGAGTTTTTGAATTTTTCATCATATATAGTGATGTCGCGAACCCGAAATTTTCGGTTCGCGAACGGCGAACGCGAACTTCCGCAAATGTTCGCGAATCGGCGAACCGCCCGAAACGCCATTGACTTCAATGGGCGGGCGAATTTTAAAACACACAGGGACTCTTTCTGGCCACAATAGTGATGGAAAAGTTGTTTCAAGGGGACTAACACCTGGACTGTGGCATGCGGGAGGGGGATCCATGGCAAAACTCCCATGGAAAATTACACAGTTGATACAGAGTCTGGTTTTAATCCATAAAGGGCAGAAATCACCTAACATTCCTAAATCACAATGAATATGGATTGACACCTGACATATGACATTGACACCTTGACATATGGATTGACACCTGTCCTCAGAGCCCCTGATGCACACGGACACAGAGCAGAATAGAGACTGGTCCCCTACATAGGGTCACTTGGCAAATATGGATTGACACCTGTCCTCAGAGACCATGATACACACTGACACAG
>OW240913.1:95853857-95923422 GCA_933207985.1 Pelobates cultripes
GCGTAACACACCCGCTTTAAGGACACTGACTGCTATTTCAATCTATAACAGTGAAAAAAGATTATTTTTTTTTTAAATCCAAACTATTGTGACACCAGATCTAATTAGTGGCACTTGTCAGCGTATCCACTGTTAGCGTAACACACCCGCTTTAAGGACACTGACTGCTATTCAATCTATAACAGTGAAAAAAGATTATTTTTTTTTAAATCAAACTATTGTGACACCAGATCTAATTAGTGGCACTGGTCAGCGTATCCACTGTTAGCGTAACACACCCGCTTTAAGGACACTGACTGCTATTCAATCTATAACAGTGAAAAAAAGTTTTTTGTTTTTTAAATCAAAACTATTGTGACAGCAGATCTAATTAGTGGCACTTGTCAGCGTATCCACTGTTAGCGTAACACACCCGCTTTAAGGACACTGACTGCTATTCAATCTATAACAGTGAAAAAAGGGTTTTGTTTTTAAATCAAAGCTTTTTGTGTCACCAGATCTAAGTGGTACTTGTGGTCACCGTATCCACTGTTAGCGTAACACCAGCTTTAAGGACACTTTGACTGCTATTCAATCTATAACAGTGAAAAAAGTGTTTGTTTGTTTTTAAAATCAAGCTTTGTGTCACCAGATCTAAAGTGGTGGCACTGGTCATATATCCACTGTTGAAGTAACACACCGGCTTCAAGGACACTGACTGCTATTCAATCATAACAGTGAAAAGTGTTTGTTTTAAATCAAGCTTTGTGTCACCAGATCTAAGTGGTGGCTGAGGAAATGGGCACAGTATGCACTGTAAGAGCCTGACACAAGCTGGCAGCAGTGGCAGACAACTGACTGCTATTCAATCTATAACGTGAAAAAAGTGTTTTTTTGTTTTTAAATCCAAGCTATTGTGACACCAGATGTAATTGGTGGCACTGACTGGGGAAATGGGCACAGTATGCACTGTGAGCCTGACACAGAAGCTGGCAGCAGTGGCAGACAACTGACTGCTATTCAATCTATAACAGTGAAAAAAGTTTTTTGTTTTTAAATCCAAGCTATTGTGACACCAGATGTAATTGGTGGCACTGACTGGGGAAATGGGCACAGTATGCACTGTGAGCCTGACACAGAAGCTGGCAGCAGTGGCAGACAACTGACTGCTATTCAATCTATAACAGTGAAAAAAGTTTTTTGTTTTTAAATCCAAGCTATTGTGACACCAGATGTAAGTGGTGGCACTGACTGGGGAAATGGGCACAGTATGCACTGTGAGCCTGACACAGAAGCTGGCAGCAGTGGCAGACAACTAAGTGCAATTACATTACATAGAAAAAAAAAAAAGCATACCCTAACCCTAACCTAGCTATGCTTTTCCCTATCTAATGAACAGCAGCTACACTTTCCCTCCTCTTACTAAGCATGCAGCTTGAGAATGAATCTAAAATGGATGCTGTCCAGTAGGTGGGAGGGTCTGCTAGGCAGGGTGTGCTGCTAATTGGCTGGAATGTGTCTGCTGACTGTGAGGTACAGGGTCAAAGTTTACTCAATGATGACGAATAGGGGGCGGGTCGAACCGCGCATATGTTCGCCCGTCGTGGCGAACGCGAACATGCTATGTTCGCCGGGAACCGTTCGCCAGCGAACCGTTCGGTACATCACTAATCATATATTGACACGCAACGCATCTACCACATTGGTAGGTGCCTTGTACTGATAGCCAAGATTTTTTTTGTTGAAAAATGGCTAGGGACCAAGGCCTCTTTAAGGTTCTTACCCCTACGTGCCGTAAGGGAAACAAAAGGGGTCACCTTTCCCTTGAGTTGGGGATCTTGAGCTAGGAGGGGCCAAAATCTACCCAGTATTTGTTTAGATTGATCCCAACCAGAGTCAAACGTCGCTATACAGCGAATAGGTTCCTGTTTGAATGGTATTATCTTATCCTTTAGTAATTCAGACCTATCACTCAGGAGGGCCTTCTGATAAGCTCTTTTGAGGCATCGATTAGAACCTAGTTCTAAGGATTTTAGCCTGGTCAATGAATTCTTCTGTAGTGGAACAATTTCTCCTCAAGCGGAGATATTGTCCAATAGGGATGCCCTTTTTGAGTGTAACAGGATGGTGGCTGTCCCACTATATATACAACATTGTGTTGGTCGAGGTAGGTTTCCTATACAGAGTGGTCTTGATTTTTGAACCTTCAGAGATCTTAAAGGTGCAGTCCAGAAAATTCAAAGAAGATCCACCAATCTCCATTGTGAATGTGTTGGTCGAGGAAGGTTTTCTATACAGAGTGGTCTTGATTTTTGAACCTTCAGAGATCTTAAAGGTGCAGTCCAGAAAATTCAAAGAAGATCCACCAATCTCCATTGTGAATCTAAGATTCAAATCATTGGAGTTTAAGTTTGCAACAAAGGACGTGAAAGAGCCCTCCGTGCCCGTCCAGACAACGAGGACATCATCGATGTACCTTTTCCACAAAAAAATGTGTTTCGTGAACTCAATATTTTTATCGGAAAACACAATATTCTCCTCCCACCACCATATATGCAGGTTGGCGTATGATGGGGCACAAGACATCCCCATAGCCGTTCCTTGCACCTGATGGTAAAATTGACCGTCAAATAGGAAAAAATTATGGGTCAATACAAATTTCAGCAGATCAATCACAAAACAAGTATGACGTCCATGCAACAGACCACGTGTTTCAAGGTAGGATCTAGTATGTAATAGACCGGAAGAATGGGGTATTGATGAGTAAAGGGCCTCAACATCAAGACTGCAAAGTAAAGCACCGCTTGGGACATTAACAGAAGCTAAACATTGTAGTGTGTCCTTAGTGTCCCTCAGATATGAGGGGAGCTTTTCTACAAATGGTCTCAGTACTCTGTCAATATACATGCTGGCCCTACTTGTCAAGTTATTTGAACCCGAAACAATGGGTCTGGCAGTCAACTGCGTAGACTTTTTGTGTATCTTGGGTAGACAATAGAAGGTAGCTACCACCGGATTTTTCATGTAAATATAAGCATATTCCTTCTTGCCCAAGACACCATCGTCAAACGCTGAATGCAGAAGATTTTTAAGTTCAAGTGAAAACTTAGTGGAGGGGTCATGATGCAACGGACGATAGGTGTTCAGATCTTCGAGTATATTCATTGCTAGCTGGACATAATGTGTTCTATTGAGTACCACAACATTACTGCCCTTATCTGCTGGTTTTATGATGATGTCCTCGTTGTCCTGTAGGGAACGGAGGGCCCGCCACTCCTCCCCTGAAAGATTGCTATGTGGATGTGGTATTAGGGAATTGACCTTTAAATCTTTGATCATGTTACATGTGTATTCTACGAACATATCAATGTTCTTAAATTCCTTAAAGCTGGGTGTGAATTTACTTTTAGGGCACAGATTTGTATAGGATTGTGTAATAGTGGTGTCATCATTCTCCTCTAGAAGGGAAACCAGGTCATTAAGACAGTGATATTCTTTCAAGGTAAAGCCTAGGTCTTTGGCTCGTTTTTCATCAATAGAAAGAAAGAACTTATATAATGCCAGGCGTCTACCAAATAAGTGGATGTCTTTTATCCACTCAAATTTGTTGAAAGGGGGTACTGGGACGAAGGATAACCCCTTCATCAATACTGATTCTTGTGCCTTTGTTAGTAAGGTATCTGAAAGATTAAGAACCTTGGTGTTTGAAACTAGTAGCGTTTTCGTGCCCTCCCCCTGTATCGTGTCTGTCTGTGTTGTGATGGAGGTTCCCCCTCGCGGGGGGTTTGCCCTATAAAAGTAACCCCTTTTTTAAGGATACTTTTTGATTGTTCGTTTATGGTGGATACTGAGGATGTATTCCCCTCATTATCAGTGTCGGACGTCTCATATTCAGACGTGATATAATGATCTGAGTCAACACGAACTGTTTTTTTGAATTTTCTGTATACTCTTTCATTTTTATAGTCTTGATGGTCCCTTAAGAATTTGCTGTGTTTTCTATTTTTAATGGAATCTCTATATTTGTTCAAATTTTGTTGGAGATTTGACTCTTCAGTGTTAAAATTAGGGTCATCTTTATGGCCTTGAGTGGCTTCTTGTGCTTCTTTTACGTTATCATTGACTTCAGTCAGCCTTTTATTTTCAAATCTACATATAATGTCCATGAAAGTGCGGGAGCAGAGGTTTGCCGCCTCTTCCCATTCCTTCAGTAGGTTAGTATCATCCATATTTATATTTGGCATAACTTGCACCTGTAAACCTCTTGGTATCATAGATTTAGTAAGGTAGTTTTGGAGAGATGATATTTCCCACCCCATTCTAATCTGTTGTTTGCAGAGATTGGACAATTGTCTGAATTTATATTCGATGCTTATATCAGGTGATAAAAAGGTACTCTCTTTTTCTGAGAACACCTTCTCAGCATCTAGACACCATTGGTTTGGATCTTTTAACTGATTAAGAAAACTGGCCATAATGAGTATATAAGGAGTACAAGGACGGGACACATAAAGGTATTGAAACCTATTGTAGTACAAACATAAGAAAGGAAAAGCTGGCAACCTAAAAAGGAAAAACAGCCCTATGTGTGTCCAGGGGCAACCTAACTTAGGGGATAACCCTCCAATATATGGAATAAATGAACAAGGAGACCCTGCAATGAAGGAAAAAAGGGGGGGGGGGAGGAAAAACACACACACCCACCCCTCCTTATATCAGGTGATAAAAAGGTACTCTCTTTTTCTGAGAACACCTTCTCAGCATCTAGACACCATTGGTTTGGATCTTTTAACTGATTAAGAAAACTGGCCATAATGAGTATATAAGGAGTACAAGGACGGGACACATAAAAGTATTGAAACCTATTGTAGTACAAACATAAGAAAGGAAAAGCTGGCAACCTAAAAAGGAAAAACAGCCCTATGTGTGTCCAGGGGCAACCTAACTTAGGGGATAACGCTCCAATATATGGAATAAATGAACATGGAGACCCTGCAATGAAGGAAAAAAGGGGGGGGGGAAGAAAAACACACACATCCACCCCTCCTTAACCCACAAGGGTCAGCAGAAAAGGAAGCCCCTACCTAGAAAGAAATGCTAAAACTTAACCTTTAATAAGTAAAAAGAAAAAATGTCATAATAAAAGTAGTAACAAGAATGGAATAAAAGGAGAGGGAGGGAGCAAATGGAAAAATGGGTATAGAATGTGACCACTAATAGTAACCTAAAATGAAAAGCTATAATAGCACTATAAACATACCCAGGTCCAGATTTGTAGAGGGGCTAAGCAAGGGTAATTTAGTGGAGAAATTGCACAAGCAAAATAGAAAATTGCTGCTCCTAAACAGGAGACAGAGATCTCTATAAAAAACTACCAAAGATTAACAGTGGTAGAGACCCTGGTAATTGCCATGAATGGATACACGATGCAATGACCAATATGTTGCAACTAAATGTATAAACTTGTATCCACTCATAGATATTGAGTATTGTATAAAGATAAAATCCCACCACTGGTACCCAGCATAATGAACAACCCCCAAACAAGCTAGTAATCCTTGCTAGAAAGACTAACTCATAACTGGAACAAAAATAAAGAACGGGTTGTTCATTATGCTGGGTACCAGTGGTGGGATTTTATCTTTATTGCACCGTGTATCTGTTCATGGCAATTATCCGTTCATGGCAATTACCAGGATCTCTACCACTGTTAATCTTTGGTAGTTTTTTATAGAGATCTCTGTCTCCTGTTTAGGAGCAGCAATTTTCTATTTTGCTTGTGCAATTTCTCCACTAAATTACCCTTGCCTAGCCCCTCTACAAATCTGGACCTGGGTATGTTTATAGTGCTATTATAGCTTTTCATTTTAGGTTACCATTAGTGGTCACATTCTATACCCATTTTTCCATTTGCTCCCTCCCTCTCCTTTTATTCCATTCTTGTTACTACTTTTATTATGACATTTTTTCTTTTTTCTTATTAAAAGTTAAGTTTTAGCATTTCTTTCTAGGTAGGGGCTTCCTTTTCTGCTGACCCTTGTGGGTTAAGGAGGGGTGGGTGTGGGTGTTTTTCCTCCCCCCCCCCTTTTTTTTCCTTCATTGCAGGGTCTCCTTGTTCATTTATTCCATATATTGGAGGGTTATCCCCTAAGTTAGGTTGCCCCTGGACCAGGGGCGTATTAGCCGCGAGGCAAACAAGGCATTTGCCTTGGGCGGCATTTTTCAGGGGGCGGCAAAAAACGCCGCCCCCCAAATGCCCAGGGCAAATGCCTGGTTAGCCTCGCGGCTAACTGACATCCCGAGCGGGCGGGCGGCGCTGGCAGGCGGGTGGCCGGCGAGGGAGCTCTTCCCCTGAGCTGACTGCTCAGCTCCCTCGCGCGCCGCAGAGTGAGGATGGGAGCCGGAAGATGATGTCATCTTCCGGCTCCCAGCCTCACTCTGCAGCCGACGCGCGAGGGAGCTGAGCAGTCAGCTCATAGGAAGTGCTCCCTCGCCGGCTGCCCTCCCGACCTGCAGCAACTGGACCACCGGACCACCAGGGAGAGAGACACCCCCCAGCACTCCCAAAGGTAAGGAGGTTGGGGGGGGGGGATTTAAATTTAAAAAAAAAGTTAATGTGTGTGTGTGTGTCTGACTGTGTGTGTGTTTGTGCCTGACTCTGTGTGTGTGTTTGTGTCTGACTGTGTTTGAGTGTGTGTGTGTGTTTGTGTCTGACTGTGTTTGTGTGTGTGTGCGTGTGTGTTTGTGTCTGTGTATGTGTCTGACTGTTTGTGTGTGTGTGTTTGTGTCTGACTGTGTGTGTGTGTATGTGTCTGACTGTGTTTGTGTATGTGTGTGTGTGTTTGTGTCTGTATATGTGTCTGACTGTTTGTGTGTGTGTGTTTGTGTCTGACTGTGTGTGTGTCTGACTGTGTGTGTGTTTGTGTCTGACTGTGTTTGTGTGTTTGTGAGTGTCTGTGTGTGTGTGTGTCTGACTGTGTGTGTGTGTGTGTCTGACTGTGTGTGTGTGTATTTAGAAGGTGGCGCGGGGGGAGGGGGGCGCCTGAGTTTTGTCCTGCCTAGGGCAGCACAAAACTAGGATACACCACTGCCCTGGACACACATAGGGCTGTTTTTCCTTTTTAGGTTTCCTTTCTTTTTCTCTATCCTGTCAAGTAATTGTAATATATCAGAATCCACAAGTACTTTCATGTCTTTCCAATGAATCCTGAACTAGACTTGTGCATGGTGAGAAAATTTGGCTCTGACAGACCATTTATTCCAACAACGGGACACCTCGATTTCAATTACATGTAGTTTGGCGGAACAGGATTTCAGTACTGAAAAACTGAACTGGGAAACGACTGTCCCCTAGCAATCAATCGTCTTGGTGCCACACACAGAATTCAGGCTAAAATTAACATGCTTGGCCACTGAATGTTTTGGTTTATATGGGTACATATTGACTCACGGTTCAGGAATTCTCCCTAAATCGGCATGACTTGCAATTTGGACAAAA
Source organism: Pelobates cultripes (assembly GCA_933207985.1). NCBI lineage: Eukaryota > Metazoa > Chordata > Amphibia > Anura > Pelobatidae > Pelobates > Pelobates cultripes. Next base: position 95,861,335 of record OW240913.1, read on the forward strand.
TTCAAATCTCTAGTCTATCATCAACACCCCATCATGGCACAGCCTTGTGAAGCCACCATAATCCAGTCATACTTTGAATTCAACTTTTCTGTCAAGTTACCTTTCAGTTTTCTTTTCTAGTTTTGCCAAACTGTTTTTATATATCATAGCCATGTCAGTAGGGAGAAAAGTTCCGACATCTGGTAATATCCAATGGCTCGTTCTGCAGGCAAATGTGGAATAGATATTGTTTTCAATAAATGCGATGACACAGTATACCATTGGTACATAGTATTTTTTACATGCTAAATGGTTAATAAAATGTGTCATAATTTTGAAATGTTTGACGGTTAAGCAGTTTTCCTTCCTTTTATCTTATGCCTCAAAGCACTACTTGTACATTCCAATACTAACTAATATAGTTTTGTGATGGAGTTTTAAGGAGCTGGTTTGCATAATGAAAAACTTGTACTTATTTTAAGACGACTTGTTGTAAGGAGTAATTTACATGAACTGGGAAAGGAAGCGATTCACATATGCTTATAGAATTTGAAGATGAACTCTGATGTAAATCAAATGTCCATAATTTATGAATCTAATATAATCCTTTCATGTTCCACATTTTTAGTGTTACACATGGAGTGGATGATTGGAGAAACCATTGGAATAAAAACCAAATGAGTGGCACAATTGAAGTGTTTCCCCTTCTAATATATATAGCATAGCTAGTAATTTAGTATGGTAGAGTCTGTAGTCCTACGAACATGTTTAAATATGGAAGGTGCAAATGTGTTTTTTTTTTGCTTATTATTAGTGTGAGGTGAAAAGACTGTGAATAATGAATTGAGTTGTAGAATAACTTCAGTTTGAAAGATATTTTGAGGAACATGTTATGCTGCAGAATATTTAACTGTTAGTGGTAAAATACTTTATTTGCTTACAGGTTAATTTAAATGAAAAAATAGTCTTTAATAATTTCAATGAATTAGCAGGTGTTTTTTCCTATTAAGAAGTTTAGAACAACTTTAGTTGTAAACACGTTGATAATAGCCTGACTCTCTTAAAGGCAGCAATTTTAATATTCTAATATGTTGGGCCATTTCCCTATCCAATGGGATTTTATGGAATATATATATATATATATATATATATATAGAGAGAGAGAGAGAGAGAGAGAGAGAGAAAGGCAAAGCCCTGTAATTGTGGGAGGGGTTATCTGGCCTATAAAAACACAGTCCGCACAGGCTGCATAATAATGCAGAGAAGTTAAGAAAGGAATGGAATATCACCTCTAGGTGACATCAAATATATCACCCCAAAATTGAGCATAAGGACATTAAGTAGCAAAAAAAGGAAAGGATACATATTTCTACAGAGAGGAATGAAATATCAGCCATAGGTGGCACCCTTACATAACAGTCCAAAGTTAAACATAAAGTGGCAAAAGAAGGAAAGGGATACATACTTCTACTGTACCAACTGTTGCAAAATATTAATTAATTATTGAATGTATCAACAAGGAAAAAAAACTACCACATAAGGCAAAAGCTACCACATAAGGCAAAAATGAGTTAAAGTGTACATACACTAAAGAATCTGAAATCTCTTCTTAATGTCATACTAAACATTCATCACTTAATAAATGTACAAACAAAAAAATGACAAAGACAATTGCTAAGTAAATATAACAGACCTATCCTCTAAATTCTGCAATCTAGAGAACAATATACTGTATTATTTTTCTTAAAGCCCCTCAGTGACAATATATCAAGTACGAAAATCCAAAACGCCCTCTCTTTTCAGGAGCTTCTTTTCCTGGTCGCCTCCACATGGTACAATTATTAATCTCCATAAGTTTCAACATGGGGTGGGAATGTCAAGCTTGAAGAAAATGTCTCACCACTGGGGAGGCTATCTCTTTATCTCTTACTACTGCACGGATAGAGGGCCTAAGTCACCATATATGTTTACCTAGGTCATTAACCATTTTGTAAAAACAACTACTTGCATATACTAAGTCACAAGGGCACTGCAATTTGCATAACAAAGGTGATTGCATAACTTATTCAGCAGCAGATCCTGTACTGATGTCCCTCATGTGGATGGTAGTCATGAAGACAGTACGTGAAAATCATACATCTCACATTCAGGTGGCCGTTGAATTTTTGGTTAGATTGGTCCATGTAGACCAGAAAGCATCTCAAGTTGGGATTTCTCTTGTAGCTAATAAGAGCTTGTCGTTTAAAAAATTCAGATAAAGATGGATGATTCTCTAGTATCTTCTAGTTCTCTTTTAGTTGTTTGTTTAGATCTTGTGTTATACATTTGTGGGAGCACCAGATGTTGTCCCCTAAAGAATTCCATATTTTTCTCTTAATTTCTCGCAAGCTTTCGTCAGAACACATGAAGCTTCACTTTCAAGGTCACCCTGGTTTTTGGTTTCCGGGCAGGGTATTTATATGTGTTGTGTGTGTATTTAGTGTCCTGATGAAAGTCTCTTCTGAGACTGAAACATTGGTGTATGATGTATGAATAAAGCAGTGAAAATAGGTTGTTGTTTTTTTAAATCCTTGAGTGCTCCTCTCCTTGATTCTAATATTTGTGGCTGGTGGCTGCACTGGAGTACCGTATATACTCGAGTATAAGCCGACCCGAATATAAGCCGAGGCCCCTAATTTTACCCCCAAAAACTGGGAAAACATATTGACTCGAGTATAAGACTAGGGTGGGAAATGCAGCAGCTACTGGTAAATTTCTAAATAAAATTAGATCCTAAAAAAATTATATTAATTGAATATTTATTTACAGTGTGTGTATATGATGAATGCAGTGTGTGTATGAGTGCGCAGTGTGTGTATAAATGCAGTGTGTGTATGGATGCAGTGTGTGTGTATGAGTGCAGTGTGTGTGTATGAGTGCAGTGTGTGTGTATGAGTGCAGTGTGTGTGTGTGTGTATGAGTGTGGTGTGTGTATGAGTGCGGTGTGTGTGTGTATGAGTGCAGTGTGTGTATGAGTGCGGTGTGTGTGTGTATGAGTGAGGTGTGTATGAATGCAGTGTGTGTGTATGAATGCAGTGTGTGTATGAGTGTGGTGTGTGTGTGTATGAATGCAGTGTGTGTGTATGAGTGCAGTGTGTGTGTATGAATGCAGTGTGTGTGTATGAGAGTGTGTGTGTGTGTTATAGTGTGGTGTGTGTATGTGTGTGTGTGTATGAGTGTGTGTGTGTGTATGAGTGTGTGTGATACAGTGTGTGTGTGATGATGTGGTGTGTGTATGAGTGTGGTGTGTGTGTGTATGGTGCAGTGTGTGTATGAGTGTGGTGTGTGTGTGTATGGTGAGGTGTGTATGAATGCAGTGTGTGTGTAATGCAGTGTGTGTATGAGTGTGGTGTGTGTGTGTATGAATGCAGTGTGTGTGTATGAGTGCAGTGTGTGTGTATGAATGCAGTGTGTGTATGAATGCAGTGTGTGTATGAGTGAGTGTGTGTAGTGTGTGTGTGTGAGGTGTGTATGAATGCAGTGTGTGTATGAAGTGCGTTGTGTGTGTGTATGAATGCAATGTGTGTATGAGTGCAGTGTGTGTGTATGAATGCAGTGTGTGTGTATGAGTGCAGTGTGTGTATGAATGCAGTGTGTGTATGCGTGCAGTGTGTGTGTATGAGTGCAGTGTGTGTGTATGAATGCAGTGTGTGTATGAGTGCGGTGTGTGTGTGTATGAATGCAGTGTGTGTATGAGTGCAGTGTGTGTGTATGATTGTAGTGTGTGTGAATGCAGTGTGTGTGTATGCGTGCAGTGTGTGTGTATGAATGCAGTGTGTGTGTGTATGAGTGCAGTGTGTGTATGAGTGTGCAGTGTGTGTATGAATGCAGTGTGTGTTTGTGTTGCAGAGCCTTGGTGGGGGGTGGGCATTTTTATAAAAAAAAAATGTTATTATTATTTTAATTTTTTTGTTATATTATTATTTTTTTTCATTATTTTTTTATTATTATTTATATTTATATATTATTAATTTATTTATTTTTTGTCCCCCCTCCCTGCTTGATACATGGCAGGGAGGGGGGCTCTCCTTCCCTGGTGGTCCAGTGGCATTGGCAGTTCAGTGGGGGGAGGAGGGGGGCTGGCAGAGCTGTTACTTACCTCTCCTGCAGCTCCTGTCAGCTCTCTCCTCCTCCGCGCCGGTCTGTGCAGCTCCTCTGTCAGCTCACACTGTAAGTCTCGCGAGAGCCGCACTATGACCCCGCGGCTCTCGCGAGACTTACACTGGGAACTGACCGAGGTGCTGACCGGACCGGCGCGGAGGAGGAGAGAGCTGACAGGAGCTGCAGGAGAGGTAAGTAACAGCTCTGCCAGCCCCCTGTCTGTATTATGGCAATGTAAGTTGCCATAATACAGACACTGACTCGAGTATAAGCCGAGTTGGGGTTTTTCAGCACAAAAAATGTGCTGAAAAACTCGGCTTATACTCGAGTATATACGGTAAGTACATATTCACTAAACAGTGTGTTTGGTTCTTGTTATACGTATGTATATATTTAGTAGCTAGGCGTGCAGTGTTTAAAATACTTTGGGATTTCATAAAAACACATTTGCTAAATAAGTAAACATAAAATTAAAAATCCTTGGAAGTGATGGTTTCCCTTTAAAACTTATTTATAATAATGCAACAAATACTACAATTTACAAATTAGAACATGAAATAGTACCATTCTATGTATTGGAACTATAGTATTCACTGTCATTTCCTACATTTTTTTTGCTGTATTGATTGATAAATATATCAGCACATGATTAGATGAAGTTGCCTGCAAGTCAATGTTTAAAGGTCAGGCAATTTTTTAAGGTTGTCTGATTTCCATGCTTGGTCTAGGTTAGGATTAGCTACGCTACTGGGTACACAAATAAGTTATAGTGAGTTAAAATGCCAGATGAAGCACGGTACTACTGTGAAATTTTGCTAAGCAATTATTCTGACTTTATACCTTAGACATTTCATCTGTTCTTTGCCTGCAAACATACTCATAAAAAGGTAAGTCTGACATTTGTTCAATATAACAAGAAAGATCCTGTAACCAGCCACCTGCATTCCAAATGAGAACTGCAATTATGTTCACACTTTGCTTTACACACAGAATGTGTGCTGGATGGCATTGAATAAAGCTGTATAAACCAGATTTGTGTAATTTATTTCTATATAAATCTGTCTGTCTGCCTGTCTGTCTGTCTGTCTACATTCACATACACATGTACAAACATGCACACATATCTATCTATACTGGAGCTATAAAGTATATAGAAAACCAGAAAAATGGTATGCACTCATAGGACTTATGCACAACATATCACACATATCGCAAATGTATTATAAATAGAAATGCTACATTTTGGTCCTTGGCACGAAACATTACTAAGCATTATTTTGACTGATGAATATTAGAGTGAAAAAATTGGTTTTACATTCACTTTTTATATTGGGTACTAAGGGAAATGATAAAAAATAGACTTTTGCCAGAGTGAGATGTTCATTGTCCCCCACACAAACGCAAAAAAGAAACAATAGACTTGAAATATGTTATACAAATGTTCTCCAAATCGGTTTAATGGGAGCAAAGTCGGCTATGTTGGCCTATATTTTGCAGCTCAGTTTTCCTCATATAAGAACGCATCATTGTATGATTTATCCCACATTTGACTACATTCTGCTGTGAAAAGGGATCATATTTATAAATGTATTACATTTTATGTTGTTATTGTTTTCTAATTAACCACCAGTCAAATAACTATTTTCTTAAGGCCAAATAGTTGGAAGTTCATGATAAATAATCCAAAATAAAGTCTGTGATTCAAACAGAGTCTGTTAATTTCAGAAGAATTGCAGAAATGCTTTAAACTGTTGATCACTCATCACTACGCATGCATGTGTTAATATCCTATACTTCTGCTCTGTAATTAGAGCATATGTTCTTTTGGTGCAAACGAACATCAAACTACGAATAATCACGAGCAATATTGTGATCATTCATTTGTATTGCTTGCCCATATTACACAACATGAAATCATAAATTTAGAATGACTACAACATTTTCAAGAAAACTGATAAATCATATACCAAACATTCTTTTAAAAAATCATTAAAATGTTCACAGAGCCATTAAAATTGCTCTTAGGCATATTTTATGCTTCCTGATTAAAGTATTACATGCTACGATTTATCAAAATGCCAATTCCAAATGCTCATGAAAATATTGTATATAATTATTAAGCAATATGCCACCCTAGTACACAGCATAATCTATTCATCCAGGAACCATGCCAGATGCTTTGCAGATGGTGATTTTTGACATTGGGTAGCATAGGTGATATTTATCAATTAATAAATGAGGTAGCAGCATGCACTGAAAAGGCACAAAAAAACAAACAGTGCTCATAAACCCTCAAATCCAAACATTTTAGATAATGTAAACTGTAAGATTTAAACAGAATAAGTAGTAAACAAACTTTTTAAAAACCGTGAGAATGTATTATAAAACTAACATGGCAAAAAAAGATAGACAAATTTCTCGAGCACACCTAGTTTTCAAGCACTGTTACGTTGGCCGGAATTTTAGAATTTAATTGTCAACTCACAGTCTGTCAATCTTAAAATTATAACCTTTTTGCCTTTTTATCATCAAATAGAGTAATGGCACAAGCATTGCCATGCACATTTGAGTACAAATAATATGATATTATGATGAAATGATAGCTATATAAGTACAGTTTTAATGGAAGGAGGTGGATTAAATTATATGAATAAGAAAAAGCTCAGTTCCTAATTTACGCGATTTGTAATAGTGTTCTCTTTTTCTAAGATGTTAGGTTATTCAGTTTTTTTAACTGCAAACAGATAAGAAGAGGGTCTAGGTCCTTGATGTAAATTTGTAGAGCTAAAATAGCTCTATCTAGATGTGCCTTGGTGGTATAATCCCTGCCTAAGTAATTCTACCAAGTCCAGAGCAAATTAGGGTATTGCTCACTACACAAAGTTCATGTGGTGTTTTCCCCACAAAAGGAATATCTGGTCCCAGGCTCCACAAACAATCAGGGGGAAGTTCAATAAAGTTTAAAATATGAACTACTTTATTACATTTGCTATTTAATAAAACAATAAAAAACAATATAACATAGTAAAGTATACTTAACGCTTTTCACCTATCCAATGGCTTTTGCAAAAGTGATTTTTTTAAGTGTTTATTATTCTGTGGTCTCTATTGGCCAATTATATATTAAAAATCTTCCTTGAATCAGATCATAGCAAATACTAAACAAAACATTCAATGCTTTGGAAACCGCAAAATATAAGTCTGTGTTAGAAATAGTTCAGATCAATAATATATGTTGTAGTTTGCCAGCACAACTTGATTTATACAGATTAGAAAAAAAAACTGGTACAAAAATACATCTGAATTGAAGTATCTCACAGCAGTAAATACAGTAAATAAATGAACATTTAACATTAAAAGAAGACCTTTCAGAAAAAAATAAACAGTGAAGATACATGCATTTTTCTAGCAGTACATGGAAAATTCTTCACCTATCAGACACTATATCCGTGCATGGCGGAAATATTAGGTTCAGTCTAATTAATTAGAATAAATAACATTTAATTAATCTAGACCAATAGTTGTCCATGTGCCAGTTTAGCACATTCAAATGTTGGAGAAATGATTTGGACAAACCAAAAAAGTACAAAAACCTGCCAATCAGTTTACGGCAAAATATATGCATAATATAAATATTGTATATATTATGTATATACTTGTATATATATTGCAGAACAGACCATATTGAGCCAGGCAAGGCCTAGGAAGAACAGTGACATGTGAGTGTGAGGGTAGTGTATACCGAGGAATGTGGTAAAGTGGTCTAGGGACAGTGGGTGGAGTAGTAAGGGGTAGATGGGTGGGGTATAAATAGGTTGCCATCTTACAGGACAGCAGCAATCTTAATTACCAGTTGGTAACAGCTTCCTGTCCTCCCTACCCTTATTTATTTCATGTTTGTTTGTCTGTGTATTTTGTCTGTCACAGCTTGGTTGCCCAGCGGGCATGATGGATGCCCAGCTGGCATTGTGGAAGCAAAGCAGGCTATTTTGGTGCCCAGTGGGCATGTGCAGCGATGTATCTTACACAAGGCAAACAAGGCCCCCAAATGCACAGGCGGATGCCTTGTTCTGCGGGCGGTAGCTTCTGTTGTGGTCGGGCAGTGAGGAAGCATGCTCATCTGAGCTCTTACTGCTCAGCTCCTTTGCGCGCCACTTAGTGAAGCCGGGCGAAATAATATGACGTCACTCTAGCTCCCGGCATCACTAAGCAGCGCGAGAGGGAGCTGAGTAGGAAGATTAGAGCCTACTCTGCCTACTCTGCCTGTCCACCGCCTAACTGCCCACACAGCAGCCCCACTGGACCGCAGGTAATTAATCCACTCCAGCTCTCACAGGGAGCCTTGGTGGATTTAAATTTAAAAAAAAAATAATAATAATAATTTGTGAGTGTTGGGGCAAATGTGTGTCTGTGAGTACATGTGTGTATGTATCTGTGAGTGTGTGTGTGTCTGTAAGTGTGTGTGTGTCTGTAAGTGTGTGTGTGTGTCTGTGAGTGTGTGTGTGCGTGTATCTGTGAGTGAGTGTCTGTCAGTGAGTGTGTGCATCTGTCAGTGAGTGTGTGCGTCTGTCAGTGAGTGTGTGTCTGTCAGTGTGTTTCTGAGTAATAGTGTGTGTGTATGTCAGAATGTGTCAAATCAGTTAGTGTGTATATCATTGTTTGTCAGTGTATATGAGAGTGTGTGTCTGTCAGTGTGTATGTGTGTGTGTCTGTCTGTTTGTCATTGAAAGTGTGTGTTGGTTAAACAGTATGTGTGCCAATGACTGTATCTTTTAGTGAGTGTATGTCAGTGAATGCATCAGTAGGAAAGTGTCTGTCAGTCAAAGTGTGGCCTTGATATGAAGGGGTGGGGAAAATTTTAATATGGGGGGGTGCCCGAGCACCGTCCTGCCTAGGGCAGTACAAATCCAAAATACACCACTGGGCATGTGGTCGCCCTGCGGGCATGTGGTCGCCCAGCGGGCGTGTGGAGGTATATGGCCTTTGTTAACCAGGGGTTGGACCAGAGGTCTGTGGTGGGTAGGGCTGTCTATCCCCTAACCTCCGGTACAGTTATGAATAATGGACGTGCCCACTGAGCCAATAAACAGCTAGTGGTTAGCATTACATCAGGGAAGGCCCAAGAAAAGGCCTTGTACGGGTTGGAACAAAGGGGGCGGGGCAGCTGCCCTAAGTTATGTTTGGTTGGCAAGGTGGTACTCAGTGAAGTATCTATTTACTGAGTAATCATCTATATAGTGTTTATGTTAAAGTTGAATTTTTCATTTTTATATATTTATAATAAAGCTGTGGCCTATTTACTCCAAAGCAAGTTTGCTGAGTTTCATTTTGGAATAAATGGTTGGGTATCAATGGAACCATACACAGTTACCCTCTACCTACACACATGGCCTTTGTTAACTAGGGGTTGGACCAGAGGTCTGTAGAAAGTGGATGGGTAGGGCTGTCCCTCCCCTAACCTCCGGTACAGTTATGAATAATGGACGTGCCCACTGAACCAATAAACAGCTAGTGGTTAGCATTACATCAGGGAAGGCCCAAGAAAAGGCCTTGTATGGGTTGGAACAAAGTGGGTGGGGGCAGCTGCCCTACATTATGTTTGGTTGGCAAAGTGGTACTCAGTGACGTATCTATTTACTGAGTAATCATGTATATAGTGTTTATGTTAAAGTTGAATTTTTCATTTTTATATATTTATAATAAAGCGGTGGCCTATTTGCTCCAAAGCAAGTTTGTTGTGTTTCATTTCAGAATAAATTATTGGCTATCAATGGCCCATACACAGTTACCCTCTACCTACACACACGTGATAGACATGTTTTCCCTCCATTTGGTTCACAGATCAAGGGACAAAAAGTAATGAATAGAGGGAAAAAGAGATGGAGCAGTAAAACGGTAAAAAAATCCTATATGTATATATTTATATACTATATTTATTTTATAAATTATATACATACATACATATATATATGTACACCCTGTTCCAAATTATTATGCAAATGAGACTTACCTAAATAATTACCTAAATAATTGATGTAAATAACAGTCAGCATAATTCTCATGTTATCAATTATTAAGAGTATAATTCAAATTTTATTGAACAAACCTCCTAATGATAACAGTATTTTTTTTAAAACATAAAAAACTTACAATGCACTGTTCCAAATTATTACGCACAGTAAGTTTCAAAACACTTTATAGGTTGTAAAGAACTAAAAAATTGTCATTGGTTGTGTTTGCAACATATTTACTGAAATCAAAAGCTATTTCAATCAAACGTATAACATTTTAACTTTTTAATAATTTTAACAGGTCACATTTAACATAGGACCCCTTATTTGATAGCAGATTCACAAGTCTTGCATCCATTGAACTTGTGAGTTTTTGGACAGTTTCTGCTTGAATTTGTTTGCAAGATGTCAGAATAGCCTCCCAGAGCTGCTGTTTGGATGTAAACTGCCTCCCACCCTCATAGATCTTTTGCTTGAGGATGCTCCAAAGGTTCTCAATAGGATTGAGGTCAGGGGAGGATGGAGGTCACACCATGACTTTCTCTCCTTTTATCCCCATAGCAGCCATTGATGCAGAGGCATTCTTTGCAGCATGAGATGGTGCATTGTCATGCATGAAGATGATTTTATTATGGAAAGTTACCATGGAAGAAAGTGGTCAGTCAGAAGCTCCACATACTTTGCTGAGGTCATCTTTACACCTTCAAGGACCCTAAAGGGGCCTACCAGCTCTCTTTCCATGATTCCGGCCCAAAACATGACTCCACCACCGCCTTGCTGACGTTGCAGCCTTGTTGGAACAGGGTGGCCGTCCACCAACCATCCACTACTTCATTCATCTGGACCATCCAGGGTTGCACGGCACTCATCAGTGAACAGAACTGTTTGAAAATTAGTCTTCATGTATTTTTCTGCCCAATGCAGCCGTTTCTGCTTGTGAGCATTGGTTAGTGGTGGCCGAGTAGTTTATGCACAGTTGCAAGACTCTGGAGGACTCTACACCTTGATGTCTGTGGGACTCCAGAGACACCAGCAGCTTCAAATATCTGTTTGCTGCTATGTAATGGTATTTTAGCAGCTGCTCTCTTGATCTGATGTATGAATCTGGCAGAAATCTTCTTCAATGTGCCTTTATCTGCACAAACCTGTCTGTGCTCTGAATCAGACACAAATCTCTTAATAGTGCGATGATCACGCTTAAGTTTTCGTGAAATATCTAATGTTTTCATACCTCGTCCAAGGCATTGAACTATTTTACTCTTTTCGGCAGCAGAGAGATCCTTTTTCTTCCCAATATTGCATGAAAAAACTATAAAAATAAATTAAATATATACACAATATATACACAATTTATTTTTATAGTTTTTTTTAATGCTTCATCTGAAAACGAACAAGTTTAGCACACATATGGTTAAGCTCACAGTGATCAAATATACCAAAAAAGTATTAATATTCAGTATAATAAACATGTTTACTATGTTTACTATGACCAATGCTTGATTTCATAAAGGACATAAATTCTAAAAAGCTTTCAACTGCAAAAATTGTAAATGAATAGTTTACTCCTCCCACTGTGCCTTAATATTAGTTAAAATATGTACTAGTTTTGCTCTAAATGCATTTCCATTGCAGCTTCAATAATACATTATTAATGTTTGCTCTTTTAAAATGTGATAATCTGCAATTATTTGAATAACCTTTGGCCAAAATATGAAATTAGAAGAAAAAAAATGTTATACAAACATTCAACCTTTATTTGCAGGAATTGTACTATGTGGTTATAGCTAAATGGTTCATTTAAAGTTATTGTAATCTGTTAATGAAAGTATGCGGTATGTTTTATTAAAATATAGTTGCTTTTTTATCATTGCGTACTTTTAACATAGCTTGCTTGCGTATCATTTTAGACTCTGCTATAAAAGATGACATATGCAATCCTTGTGTGCATCCACTGGTCAATGATTGATGTTTTCAGTGATGAAGTAATTTAAACTTCTAACTTCATGTGTGTGCTGGAAAAGATCTGGCTTTATCTCTTAACACATTTCTCAATATCTCAGTTTATGAGTCTGCTTTCAAAATTAGCCTATCGACTTAACTATAGATTGAGTAGATATTTTTTTTTTTATTTGCTGCTAATGGTTTTTATTTTATGGGATATTAACTTCTAAAAGAAATATATTCCCACACATATTTAAATATTGTATTGTAAAATGATTAGAGCAAAAAACAATATCCCTTTATTTAACATTAATTTGACATATCATATGGATCTCTTCACCTACTGTTTCCCTATGTCAAATATGTTCTGTTTGAATTGTTTGTCAAACATGTTCTGTTTGAATTGTTTTGTACAGCATTGCGGAATTTATTATTATATAAATAATTAGAATTGCAATGGAATTCATCCAAACTTTTGTCAAAGTTTTGCCCAAAATGAGATTATGATGATAAGCTATCTTCTTTCTTTAAATCTTTTTTTTTTACTTTTCATTAACCCATGCCAGAACATTTATATGTCTTACCCCTGTTTATGAAATTGATATTATCCAGACTTTTATATAAAAAAAAGATTGTGCCATAAACAAGAAATGTGCACAGGATCTCAATGAATTGGTCTGAATACTTCATGATAAAGAAGATTAAAGGGTAACTCCTATTCCAACCCTTTTTTAACCCCTTAAGGACACAGCTTCAAAAGTTTATCTTACCCTTAAGGACACAAGCCATTTTTGCATTTTTTGCTGTTTGTTTACAGATAAATGCTCATTAAATATAAAAAACAAAATGTCAAAAAATGCCGAGCTTAAAAAAAGTAATTCAAAATACATTCATTTATGTGTCTTGATTTATAGATTCCATAATATGTATAGAATTTCAGCTTGTTTTGAAAGTTACAGGTCAAAAAATACAAGGATTAAAATAATAAGTTGGTATGTTTGTCTTGTAGGTTTTAGTAGCCATCACAGAAAACAAAAGTATATATTTATATAAAGTAGACATCACAGGCTATTTACCTAAGGTTAGTTTAACACTTTTTATGTAGCCATTTCATCACCAATCTCTGCCAAATATTGGAGTAAAATGTTGTTGTTTTTTCTCTATTTTGTCATATACACATATAACAAGGTAAAGCTGGTGTGTGCTATTCCTGCATAGAACCTCATATTGTGTTCAGCTACATCTGCTGAGTATAATGATTACCCCATTGTATGCCTTTGGCACTATTCTATTTCAGTTTCTACAGTTAGAATTTTCGTAGATGGATTTGATGGGCCTATGTCTCATTTTAGGGTATTATAGTGAACAGTGTGACTGTTCAAATACCCCCACAATAGGCTTTCATTTGATAAAGCAGACACCCCAGGGTATCTTATATGGTGTACATTTTGCCTTAACGTTTGTGGTGAGGGGGAAAAAAAATGGCATTTTTACATATATGTTGCATTTTTGCTGAGTATTTCTTACACTTGATATGTACCACTGTCATAAAACCCCCCAAATTATGCTCAGGTACATCTTCTGAGTAAAACAATTTGTCCAATGTATGACCTAGACACTATTTTGTGAAGTTACAGTGCTGTAAAAGAGATATGACAAGTTCAGGATTTTAAGTGTGAATTTTCATGGAGGGTTTTGATGGGTCCGTGTCCCAGTTTGGAGCACTTGAGGCGGCTACATATTCCAACTACACCATAAAGACATAACATTTCTTAAAGAAGACACCCCAGGGTATTTCAAAAGGCATATTTTGAACCTTAGCGTGGGATTTTTTTTCCACTAGCTTGTGTCAAGTGTAGTGGTAATAAGCATTTTTTTCTGCCTTTTTGACACACAAAGTGAGTTTGCACAGTTTATTTTGCAAGCTTTATGTGTGCTACAACTGTATAATACTTCATATGTTGCTCAGCTATGTCTTCTGAGTACAGCAATACCCCCATATGTACGTTTTCCAGGTATATGTGGATGTGGAAGGGGCACATTTGAGACGCCGCTTACGCAATTTTTACACTGTGTCCATTTTGGAGTAGTTTAGCCGATTAGTTATTCAAACTTCAACACATACACATACTATTTATTAAAGAATACACCCCGGGGTAATTCAAAAAGCATATTTTGAACCTTAGCATTGGATCATATTTTTCTAGTCTGTTCCAGTTGTTGTGGTAATGAGCATTTTTTAATGTATTTTTTTACTTTTTAAAACTTGTTTTACTTTTTAAAACTTGTTTTACTTTTTAAAACTCGTCTTTACACTGTTTTTACTTATTACATTTTTAAACTTTTTAAAACTTTCTTAACTTTTTTACATTTTTTATAAACTTTTTACCGTTAACCCCTAACTATCAGTAAGCAGCACTAAAAGTAAATTACCTAATTTCCCATAACACCCATCCCACCCCAACAAAATATATAATTTCAAAATATTTAATTGAATATTGAACCCCTGAGGGTTAAAAAGTAAATAAAAGTTAATCCTCAGGTGTATAATACTGTGAACTGTATTTTGATCACTGGAGGCAGTGATCAACTGGCAGTGAAGGGGTTAATTTTTATTTGGACTGGGTAAAGGGGGGTGGGATTTTTTTTCATTTTTTTAAACATTTTTAAAACATTTTTTTTTAGCTTTTTAAAACATTTTTTTATTTACTTTTTTTAACATCAACCTCTTGCTAGCCTAACACCAAATTCCCCAATTCCCCACTAACTTCCATCCACCCCAGCTAGCTAAATATATAATTTTAAACTATTTAAATTAATTAATAAAATAATAAAATAAATTTAACCCCTAAGGGTTAAAGAGAAAAATCAAATGACAGTAAAATGTAGTCCCTGCCAATTGATCATTTGGCATGGAAGGGGTTCATTTGACGGAAAATGTCTGTTTTTGGTCGGGAAGGGGTTAAAGTTAGATTATTTACCTTATAGTGCCCTTTTGGGGATTTGTCACTTAGTCCCCTAGATTTTATATCTTTTTACATTTTTATTAAATGCTAAACCTTACCTTGAATCCAGCACAAGGCAAAGTTCTTCTCAATCATTTCCATGCCTCGTCTGTCATCATTGTGAATCAGACCATTCCAAGGTCTCATAGAGAAGCATTTGATATGACAATTCTCACAGGCTCAGAGTGCATGTGCATGCTCTGAGCCCTTGAAGGGAGGAAGGTGGTCAAAAGTAGAGATTAAAATAAAAATCTGGACCCTTGATAGAGAATATAAGGAGATGGAGAGGGCTGGGATGGATCAATAGAGGAAAAGAGAGGACCTAGAAGCTGATTATGTCGTCACAGCTAATAACACATATAATTTTTGTACAGATTTAACATTAGTCAGTCCAGAACAGAGTTCTGAGCTACTTAAGTCACGTATGCCCGGGGTACAACTATACCCTGCACAAAACTGCAGATATCTATGTATGTGCAGCATTTTAAAACAGAAAGTCATGGGGAGTTGGAGTAACCATTTAACTAGTTTTATTAACAGTTTAACAGTGAGTAGCAAGGCTAGATAAATGGCATACAGAGGCAATGTCCTTTATAGGAACACTATAGGGTCAGGAACACATATTTCCTGACCCTCTTGTGTTAAAACCACCATCTAGCTTCCCTCCCCCTCCAGCCCTCTCTTGCCTCCCTAAATACATTAAAATCTTACTTGTATTCAAGTCGGCAGCTGCTGCCTCTGCCCCTCTATGCCTCTGGCCTGCCTGCTGTCTGCTGACATCATCAGAAGTAGTAGGCTGTGTCAATCACAATGCTTCCCTATAGAATTGGCTGAGACTGTGAAGGAGGCATATCAGGGGCAGAGCCAGCACAAATCAAACACAGCCCTGGCCAATCAGCATCTCCTCATAGAGATTAATAGAATCAATGCATCTCTATGAGTTAAGTTCAGTATCTGCATGCAGAGGGTGGAGACACTGAATGGCAGTGCTGCACACTGGAGTTATCACTACACTGTAATGTAAACACTGTATTTTCACTGAAAAGACAGTGTTTACTGCAAAAAGCCTAAAGGTAATGGTTCTACGCACCAGGACAAATACATTACACTGTTGTTGTTCTGGTGACTATAGTGTCCCTTTAATAGGTGAAGAAAGTAAAAACATTCCAGAAACTAGAAAAGCTAAAAAAAATTGGGAAACTGTGTGAAGTGTTCTTGCCTCCACCAGTAGTCTAAAACTGGAGTGGGCGGAGTAACTGGGTGGAGTGGCTTGAGTAACTGTTGTGTGGTTGTAGTAACTGTGGAAAGCCTGGACTGGGCAGAGTAACTTTATGGAGTGGGCAGAGTAACTGTGTGGAGTGTTTGGAGTGAGTAAAGTAACTATTTGGAGTGGCTCTAAATATATTTATTAAATGTGATATCAGGACTTTGGCTTAGCCGTGGGTTTTTAGTGGCAGCAGGGATAGCTGACTGTTTTGATCTAAGATTTGTGTAGGTGGGCTTGAAAATGAGGGAGTGGTGGCAGTTTAGAAATCATGTCCTGATTTTTCAGCTCACAGTCTAGCTTTTGTCAGTTCCCACTCTAGTTTTGAACATTCCGCCATTCATTCCTATAGGACCAATTTCGCCACAAAAACAACAATATTTCATGAACCATTGGGTGAAACGTTCCACAAAGTAATAGCACACCGATCGGGAACAATCCGCACGTTTCGGTATATTACTGTCTATCTAGTGTAAAAACTGTGGGAGGTGTTAGGGTGGTAAATTTGGCTTTAATAATAATAATAATATATATGTGAGATAATAGTTAGTGGTCTTGCCATGCAAGAACACTTAATAAAATACATTAAGTTAATAAAACTAGCCAATAACTACTTTATGACTGTAACAATTCAGAGAAGCAGGTTTGGAACTAAGTAGTTTTAGTTTGTCGTGTTGCTTGATTTAGTATATGGAACTGCAACAATGCTAGGTCCTATAGTCAATTAGAAGAATCTGGATTATGTTGGTGCAATAAACTATAGCTTTATTCAATCAAAGTGGCATATAAATAAATAAATAAATAAATAAATACAAAGTTGACATAGAGAGGTTACAGCAGGAAAGACGCTTAAGGGTTTCGTGTCTATAGAGCACTTGTTCTGAGGAAATGAATCAGATTTTGATTAATAGGCCAAATGCATCAAGTTGACCAGAGGTTGTTGGAAGATTTTATATCATATTATCCTATTGACAATGATATATCCCACATGCAGGTGCCTAGGTTTGCCAATAGGCAAACCCAACAACAACAACTAGCCAACCAAGTTGGTTTAAACTGGTTGTGCAAGTGTAATAAATCTAATTAAATAACAGCCAGATAAACAAAAGGTGATGGATTTAAGAATTAATTCTATTATTTGTTTCTGTCCTTTTTTGAACTGTGCTGTTTATTTGAGCTGTGTATTTTCTTACTAACCACCTGTCAGGATTACTAGTTGATTCAGCACGTAGAATCATATCACACCTAGGACTAAAGATAACGTCTTACCGGGCCTTAGAATGACTTAACGTACCTGAGAATAGTCAGAATACTTGCCGAGGTCAGGGACACAGAAGGAGACACAATACTGAGGGGAAGCCAAAAGTCAAGGATACCAGAATACAGGGAAGTAAAAACAAAGCCAAAGTCAATAACTAGAAGTAAACACTCAGGAACACACTCTTGGATCACCAACTAAGGGAAACCACGACAGGGCAATCAGTGAAAGGAGAAGTTAGTTTAAATAACCCTCTTGCAGATCCGATTGGCCGTAACCGGCCTTTAACCCCTAAACATGCACGTCTTTTACGTGACGTCACACGCACGTCAACGCCATCATTACCATGGGCGGATGTTGGGCTATAATATGGTGTGGATCCGCAGCGGCTGGCGTCCACAGATATGCTGCAGCAGTCAAATATACCAGCGCCGGACCGTAGAACGGCACCTCCATCACTGCTAGGAAGGCAATTCCTATTGCCAACACCACAAGGTGAGGTTGAATATGTGACATTATCCCCTACCTGAAGACTGCCCACTGGGCAGGCAGGACCAGGTTTGAGAGGAAATTTGGCGTAGGAAAAAAAACAACGAATCTTGTGACTAGCATGCATTTCAGAAGCCGGAACCCAAGAACAGTCCTCAGGCCCATACCCCCTCCAGTCCACCAAATACTATAAGGAACCACGAGAAAACCTGGAATCAATTATGGGGGAGACTTCGTACTCCTCCTGTCCAGAAATGAGCAAAGGAGGAGGGAGAACAACCGGAACTGTATATCTATTGCAAATAAGCAAGGAGACATGGAATGAATTAGGTATACGCAAGGATGCTGGAAGGGCCAGAGAATAGGAGACAGGGTTAATCCTTCGAATAACACAAAATGGACCAAGGAATCTAGGAGCGAACTTCATGCTAGGAACTTTTAATTTGATGTTGCGCAATGATAACCACACCCTCTCACCCACCTGGTAAACAGGGTTGGCACCCCGCCGTTTGTCAGCTTAAAGTTTGAAACGAGCAGCTGCAGTTTCAAGAGCAGAGTGAACTTTGGACCAAGTCTCACGAATAGAAGTAAGGCGATCATCCAGGGCAGGAATAGCAGTGTCAGAGAAAACAGCCGGCAACAAAGCAGGATGACGACCGTTATTGGCAAAGAATGGGCTATGTCCAGAGGAGTCATGGGTAGCATTGTTTCTGGCAAACTCTGCCCAGGGCAGCAATTCAGACCAATTATCCGGAGTGCCATTTACAAAACAACGCAAATATAATTCCAAAGATTGGTTAGCCCTTTCTGCCACACCATTGGTTTGGGGATGGTACGAAAAAGAAAAAGATAATTCAATACCCAGCTGTTTACTAAAAGCCCTCCAAAATCGACACACAAACTGAGAACCCCTGTCAAACACAATAATTTGAGGAATACCTGTCAGGATTACTGTTTGATCCAGCATGTAGAACTGTACAGCACGGATGACAAATAAGTAACCTATTACCGGTCCTTAGAATGGCCGGATTTAACGTACAAAGAATAGTCAAAAATACTAGCCGAGGTCAGGGAACACAGAAAGGGACACAGCAATGAGAAAAGCCAGGAGTCATGATACCAGAATATAGAGAAGTCAATAAACAAAGCCAAAGTCAAAAACCAGGTAGAAAACTATAAACAGGAACGCGCTCTCGGACAACCACAAGGGAAACCACGACAGGGCACTGAGGAGGCTGAGAACTGGGCCTAAATACCCCTCCTTTAGTTCTGATCGGCTGTAACCGGCCTTTGACCCCAAAGTCAGTTACCAGGTTTCATTTGCATAATTGCTGCTCAGCATTAACCCTTCTGTGGATTAGGTTGCTGCACGGCACAACTTTTCCTGTGTGGACAGTAAATGTCATTAACCACTTTTCTATAAGCGGATGAATACGTGACAATACCATACAGTCTGACAATGTCGCGTATAAAGATAAGAACCAGAGCTTGCGAAGACGGCAATTTTTTGAGTGGAATAAAATGAGCCATCTTAGAAAAGTGGCCAACCATCATAAGGATGGTTCTACGATGAAATCCATGGATAAGTGGGACCATGGAACACTAGGTACAGGGAGTGTCTGCAACAATCCACATGGAAGTTTATGAGGAACCTTGGAGACTGCACACACAGAACAGGCCTCCACATACTCCTTGATATCTCTCCTGAGTGAGTACCACCAAAAAGATCTAGAGACAGCAGAAATGGTCTTATTAATTTCCAGATGCCCTGTAGTCACATTGTCATGGAATACCCTCATTACTTTCTTTTTTTCAGTCAATGGAATAAACAATTTGTGCCGCCATGATAGCATAAAGCAAAGGGGATGACAAGGAAAGAACAGTGGAAGCAATGATACACTCAGGAGGAACAATGGGATGTCTCTTGTTCTGATTCAATAACAAACTGTCTAGAGAGGGCATCAGCTTTAACGTTTTTGGGACCAGGTCTGTAAGTGATAATAAAGTTAAAGCGGGATAAGAACAATGACAATCGGGCCTGTCGTTTAGCATCACCAATATATGCCAAATTTTTGTGATCAGTGATGATCAAAAGGGGATCCTTGGAACCCTCTAAATGGTGTTGCCATTCTTTAGCACTAGTATAATGGCCAACAATTCCCTGTTGCCAATTAGAGATGTCACGAACCGTTCGCGAACTTCCCGCGAACGGCTCGCCACGGTTCGCCACGAACCGTTCGCGGTGAGCTCCGGTCAGCTGACACATCCCGGCCAATCTCCAGCAGACCCTCCCTCCCAGACCCTCCCACCTCCTGGACAGCATCCATGTTGAACCTGCTGGGAAGTTCGCGAACGGTTCGCGACATCTCTATTGCCAATATCATAATTATGCTCTGCTGGAGACAACGTTCTAGAAATGTACATACATGGATGCAAAGGAGTATCCTGACTCTCCCTCTAAGATAGGACACCCCCCACCCCTGTTTTGGATGCATCAACCTCCAGTATGAAGGATTTGCTGGTGTCATGATGTATCAATATGTCAGCAGAAGAAAACCTTTGTTTAAGACGTTCAAAAGCTTCTCTAGCTTCTTTAGACCGTTCAGTACTACTAACCCCCTTACTTGTCATATTGGTGATAGGGGATATCACAGAAGAGAAACCTTTGATGAATCTCCTGTAGTAATTAGCAAAACCAATAAACATTTGAATTGCTTTTAACCCATTAGGTAGTGGCCAGTGTAGAACAGCCTCTAGTTTTCCAGGATCCATTTGGAAACCAGAGGCAGAGATATTATAACCCAGAAATTTTACCTCTGACTGGTCAAAGATGCATTTTTCAAGCTTGCATAAAGACAAATTTTAAGCAAAGTTTGCAGCACTTGTTTGACATGATCACGATGAGTCTGGAGGTCCGGGGAATAAATAAGGATTTCATCCAGGTACACAAGAACAAAAGAATAAACATAGTCTCTGAGCACATCATTTATAAAGTCCTGAAATACGGCCAGAGCATTACATAAACCGAAAGGCATGGCAAGGTACTCGTAGTGCCCACTTCTACTGTTAAATGCCGTTTTCCACTCATGATCTTCCTTAATTCTTACTAAATTGTATGTGCTCCTAAGGTCAAGTTTAGTAAATATCCTAGCACCCTGTCAAACAATTCAGAGATAAGGGGAATGGGATAGGCACTTTTTATGGTGATCTTGTTTAAAGCCCTGTAAACAATGCATGTCCGTAATTCACCATTTTTTTGGGAGACAAAAAAGAACCCTGCTCTAGCAGGCAAGGATGATTTACATATGTGGTCCTTACTTAGAGAATCTTTAATGTACTCATCCATATTTCTACTCTCTTTCCCCTTCCCCGAGGGGGCATAGCACCAGGTAGCAGATCTATGGAGCAATCATATGTGAGGAGGTAGAATATTAATCTGGCTCTTACTGAACACCTCTTTAACCTCCCAGTACTGTACAGGAATTTCAGAGGACTGAGACGTTGTGGTAGGCAAAGTAACGATGCTCACTCTCTTGGTAATTGGTAACATACATCTCTGTATATAGTTTTTACCCCATTCCAGTATTTCACCCTTAGCCCAATCAATATGAGGGTTGTGCTTAATGAGCCAAGGAAATCCTAATATGATGGGACAAGAAGGAGAAGCAATTATCTGGAATGTTATGTCTTCCTTGTGTAATGCTCCGATAGACATGTTAATAGGCATGGTTTCGTGGGTAATCAGAGGTTGAGAGAGAGGTCTCCCGTCAATAGCCTCAACAGCCAGAGGTGATGATCTCTCCTTGATAGGTATGGAGTGTTTCTTTACAAAATGCATGTCAATAAAGTTTCCCGCTGCACCTGAGTCAATCAGGGCTTTGCATGAAAAGCTTTTCTTGTTGCAAAGAGCAGTGATGTCAAGAAGAAATCTATTTTGGTTATTATCAGAGGACGTATCCATCACACCTAAGACCTGTCCCCTTAAGGTTCTCAGTTGCCCGTGATTATGACAGTTAGTATAAGACATAGACAGCGTACCAAAAGCCTGGGCAAATTGATCCATACGGTGATCATTCTCTTCTAGCTTTCTCTCGCAAGCTGTTATGTGCTGACACAATTTTACAGGATCTATGGCCATGTCATAATGTCAGGATTACTAGTTGATCCAGCACATAGAATTATATCACAACTAGGACTAAAGGCAATGTCTTACCGGGCCTTAGAATGGCCAGACTTAACGTACCAGAGAATAGTCAGAATATTTGCTGAGGTTAGGGACACAGAAAGAGACACAATAATGAGGGAAAGCCAAAAGTCAAGGATACCAGAATACAAGGAAGTCAGAACGAAGCCAAAGTCAATAATCAGAAATAAACGCTCAGGAACACACTCTCAAATCACCAACTAAGGGAAACCACGACAGGGCAATGAGTGGAAGGAGAAATTAGTTTAAATAACCATCTTGCAGGTCCGATTGGCCGTAACCGGCCTTTTACCCATAAACGTGCGTGCGCTTCTGTTACATGACGTCACACACACGTTAACACCGTCATTACCGCGGGTGGATGTGGGGCTATAAGGCGATGTGCATCCGCAGCGGCCGGCATCCACAGATGTGCTGCAACAGTCAGGTATACCAGCGCCGGATCATTGAACGGCACCTCCATCACTGCTAGGAAGGCAATTCCTATTATCAACACCACAAGGTGAGGTTGATTACGTGACACCACCTCACCCAGTCTTCTAGCACCATGTCATCCTCTGTTTCTGACCGCTTCTTAAAAACATCACTCAGTACTTAGCCTACAAAAGCCAGCTCTGTGTCAATTCTTGCATTGCTGCTAATTATTTGTGAGTGGTATTCCTACTATATAATTACTCTGAAAGGTTCTTTATAAACACAAAAGCTATAAAGAAACATTACTGAAATATGTAAATAATGCATATGTTGTTAAGTCACTTCGGTAGAGTTATAATTTCAAGTTATTATTTAATTATGGTAGCCATTGAACATTGAACATTATTACGTCTACAGGAATTAAATATGTTAGGGTACACAAAGTTCATTTTCTAGTTCATTTTTCTGCTGCTGTTACTGTATATTCCTGTATATTTTGCTGTATAATCAGATATTCTGAAAGTGAGAGAAAGCAGTGGCCTCTCAGTAAGAGGAGAGACCTTGACTTGTGAGGATCTTGTCTTAGATACATTGTAAGCTCCTTGTGGCTTTGTGCAAGTACTTTATCTTTTTGTGCTTCGGGCACAATAAAATGAGATTGTACGTTCATGTAAGGTAGTCACTTCAGCAGTAATCTCTGCGCAGATCACTGCATAAAATGTTTGTGCAATAGAAAATGTGAGCAGTATCATTATTACAGTTATTGAAGATAGGATACAGCATATTTCCGTAAATAAGCATTCCCTTGTACAGTATTTTCATATTCAGCATAAATAGCTTTGAAACATTGTGTATTATCCTTGAATGCATGTAAATGTTTTCCATGAGATGCGTGGGTCAGTGCTATGAATTTACAGAGTCATTTGTGTATATTAGACAAGGCACAGGAAGCACATTGTCTTTGAAGCTGAATAATAGTTTTAATTGTTTGTTTTGGAATGTACAAGGTGTCAGGTGTATAGATGAGCTATATTTAACATTTGATTATCAAACTGATGATTACAATGAGCTAGATGTTAGGATTGTCTATGTTTCAAGCTGGAAAAAAAAAACGCTACTGGGCACTATCCCAAAACCCTATGCATATTTTAATAATCAGAGGGTTTTTAGTATCAATCCAGTGGCCATTTGATGTTTACTATAGTTGATGCTGCCACTAGGAGTATGAGCGCAGGTCTTCATTTTGTATATTGAATCCTGGACATGGGTTCTAGATACCTCTAGCCATTGAAAATATGTTACTGAAAAGAGTTGACAAGGTATTTACTAAAACTGAGAATTCTGTCTGTACGTGGTGGTAAAGTATTGGGTACTTGAACTTTTAGGCTTTTATAAAATTCTAGTGAACTTTCTTTTTTATTCAGTTGCCCGTGATTATGACAATTAGTAAAGGACATAGACAGCATAGACAGGGGTCAAGTCCTGGGGCATAAAATGTGGGAACTCACCCAAGTTCCACTCCCCCTTCCACCCCAACAAAAATACACTTGTATGCATATATAAACATGTGCACACACACTGAGAGGTGCACACATACACACACACTCAGACACACACATACACACACACACACACACACACTCAGACACACACATACACTCACAGACACACACACACTCACAGTCATACACATACACACTCACAGAAGCACACACATACACTCACACACAGACACACACACACACATAAACTCATACACAGACACACACTCACAGACACACACTCACAGACACACACACACACAGATACACAGATACACACACACACACATACATACACTCACAGACACACACAAATACACTCACAGACGCACACATACACACTCTCACAGACGCACACACACACACACACTCTCACAGACACACACAAACACACACACTCACAGACACACACAGACATACACACTCACAGACACAAACACATACACACAAATTATTCCTATTTTTAAAAATGTTTAACAATATATACACCCAGCCTCCCTACCTGGAGAGCTGGCGTGGACCTGTCCCTAGAGTCCAGTGGGGCTTCAGTGCGGCGGGCGCCTGTCTTGCTTTCAGACGCGGCAAGGGAGCTGTGTCCTCTCTGCTCCCTCTAGCCGCACGGGCTGTCTACTGATGCAGGGAGCCCGAATATAACGTCATATTCCGGCTCCTGGCATCAGCAAACGGCACGATAGAGAGTAGAGCAGAAAGGCCATAGCTCCCTTTCCGCATCTGACAGTGAGACAGGCGCCCCCAAGGGGGGTCCATCAGGTGGCCATCAGGCCACCTCTTGGCCCCCCCATGACAGGCATTTGAGGGCAGCATTTTTTGCCTCCCCCTGAGTGCCTGCAGGACCACAAACAGGAACGGCGTTCCTGCTCTAAAAAAAGTGTAGGATCGCTGTTCCCATGCGTTCCTGCAGGACTCGAGCCTTGGACATAGAGCTCCATAATGTCTTCATTTTTTAATTTTCTAGTAGTAGGTCTTTCAAAATTTTTTACAAAGGAGTATATTCATCGGCACCATATTACCTTTCATCAAACACATATATTAATTCTATCTGGAGGCTCTTAGAGTGAGCCATTAAAAGCAACTGGAGCAACTGGTGAAGTAAGCCCCTGTCGGATAATTTGTCATGGGAAAGTTTCCAGTTTTATACTATTCAATATAACAAGATAAGAAGCTTTATATTCTAGACCCATCTCCATCTGTGGTCTTATGTTCTGGTCCACATATTTATTTTCCATTTCTTCGTGCCTTATTCTGATTATTATGCTTGTTTTCACATCCCGTGTCTCTGATATTTTATTTATGAGTGTATACAAAATACATTGATATATACGATACCATTCTTTCTGCCAAGTGATTTAACTCCCAAATGGAAGAAAATTAAGTAAGCATATGATAGGGCATTTGTCCTGTTCAATAGGTAATATTACTGACTCATATGTTATGACATCTTTGGTAGGGCTTGCTTCTTTTTGCCACGTCAAACTTAAATTATCACACAATACCATCAAGTTATATCTCACCGGTATACAGCATCATATGCTAAATCAATGGCCCAGCAATCCTAGTTTCATGTCATCATACCAAATTAAAACAATACTTTAAGGCATTCAGAAATCCAGCACACAAACACAAAAGAGATTGCCTATCCATAATCACTTATTTCAATCACTATCAGAACTGATGCACTCTGGCCCCTTTGAATCGCAAACCAATCTAGTTATTAAGACTGCTATGTACCTGGCATTTTAGTGCTTTCTTAGGCCATGCAAATTCACCACTACAACCACAACTAACATTCAGTATTATCTCAGATGTTCTCCTATCACTAAACATTCAGACCATTACATGATTTCCATACCCCACATGAAAACAAGTCAAGAGGGTCAGCAGGTAGATGTTCCATACCACCCTACTCAAAACAAATGGTGCCTGGTAAGAGTATTAGATTCCTACTTACTCTCCCCTTGCAACCACCCTTCACAATTTTTACTATCACTACACGGGTCAGTTCTTACAACAGCTAAATTTATGCTATACGTCAGGACATTAATCATGAGACTAGGTATTAACCCTACCAATTATTATGGTCACTCTTTCAGAATAGGTGCGGCATCTGCAGCATCAAGCAGGAATATACCAGTCTACATTATTAAAACATTAGGTTGCTGGAAGTCCTCAGCCTATTCACGGAACAAGAACATTAAACTTTTATCAAAATGACATTGTAAATAAGCATTTATATTGATTGTTGATTGTATTAAATATTTTGGCATGTATCTCTTCTTTTTGCCCTCTTTATTTAAAGGCCTATCGCATTGTGGACTTTTTTTCTTTCTTAATTACGCTATTCCTAATTTTCTCACTATCACTCTATATGGCCTTCGTGCCCCTAACACAAATATATATATAGAGCAAGAGAAAGCAATGAATGAACGGATCACTCCACAGGATTTTTTCAAAGTGTGTTTTGAGAGAATCAACGTTTCGACCCTCCTGGGTCTTTATCAAGATTAATAATAACTAGTACAGTGCCTCAATATATAACAAATAAAAAATGAGTGACTTACCCGGAAGTGTGACGGTAGAGTGCGCATGCGTTGATGTGTGCGCAGTGTGTAGTGACGTCATGCGTGAAGGAATGCCGTGATGGCTGTGTATGGTAACCATAGGAACCGGATCCCCCACCTCATAAAGAGTAGTGGAGTACTGTGAAAACCAACACAGTGGACAGATTAAAGGCACAGAGCATAGAGAGCTGGAGATATGATACATGTAGTACCAGATATGTATATATATAGGAAATACAGTTGCAAGAAAAAGTATGTGAACCCTTTGGAATGATATGGATTTCTGCACAAATTGGTCATAAAATGTGATCTGATCATCATATAAGTCACAACAATAGACAATCACAGTCTGCTTAAACTAATAACACACAAAGAATGAAATGTTGCTATGTTTTTATTGAACACACTATGTAAACATTCACAGTGCAGGTGGAAAAAGTATGTGAACTAATGACATCTCCCAGAGCTAATTGGAGTGAGATGTCAGCCAACTGGAGTCCAATCAATGAGATGAGATTGGAGGTGTTGGCTACAGCTGCCCTACCCTATAAAAAACACAAACCAGTTCTGGGTTTGCTTTTCACAAGAAGCATTGCCTGATGTGAATGATGCCTCGCACAAAAGAGCTCTCAGAAGACCTACGATTAAGAATTGTTGACTTGCATAAAGCTGGAAAGGGTTATAAAAGTATCTCCAAAAACCTTGCTGTTCATCAGTCCACGGTAAGACAAATTGTCTATAAATGGAGAAAGTTCAGCACTGCTGCTACTCTCCCTAGGAGTGGCCGTCCTGTAAAGATGACTGCAAGAGCACAGCGCAGACTGCTCAATGAGGTGAAGAAGAATCCTAGAGTGTCTGCTAAAGACTTATAAAAGTCACTGGCAAATGCTAACATCCCTGTTAGGGAATCTACAATACGTAAAACACTAAACAAGAATGGATTTCATGGGAGGATACCACAGAGGAAGCCACTGCTGTCCAAACAAAACATTGCTGCACATTTACAGTTTGCACAAGAGCACCTGGATGTTCCACAGCAGTACTGGCAAAATATTCTGTGGACAGATGAGTTGTTTGGAAGAAACACACAACACTATGTGTGTTGAAAAAAAGGCACAGCACACCAACATCAAAACCTCATCCCAACTGTGAAGTATGGTGGTAGGGGCATCATGGTTTGGGGCTGCTTTGCTGCCTCAGCGCCTGGACGGATTGCTATCCTCAAAGGAAAAATGAATTCCAAAGTTTATCAAGACATTTTGCAGGAGAACTTAAGGCCATCTGTCTACCAGCTGAAGCTCAACAGAAGATGGGTGTTGCAACATGACAATGACCCAAAGCATAGAAGTAAATCAACAACAGAATGGCTTAAACAGAAGAAAAGACGCCTTCTGAAGTGGGCCAGTCAGAGTCCTGACCTCAACCCGATTGAGATGCTGTGGCATGACTTCAAGAAAGCGATTCACACCAGACATCCCAAGAATATTGCTGAACTGAAACAGTTCTATAAAGAGGAATGGTCAAGAATTACTCCTGACCGTTGTGCACGTCTGATCTGCAACTACAGGAAACGTTTGGTTGAAGTTATTGCTGCCAAAGGAGGTTCAACCAGTTATTAAATCCAAGGGTTCACATACTTTTTCCACCTGCACTGTGAATGTTTACATGGTGTGTTCAATAAAAACATGGCAACATTTCATTCTTTGTGTGTTATTAGTTTAAGCAGACTGTGATTGTCTATTGTTGTGACTTATATGATGATCAGATCACATTTTATGACCAATTTGTGCAGAAATCCATATCATTCCAAAGGGTTCAGATACTTTTTCTTGCAACTGTATATCCAAGAGACCAGATAGGAGCAAAAGTGTAAAAAAGTGTGTACAAGACTATGGAATAAGCAAAAAAAAAAAAAAGTGAGCAAACGTGGAGAGTGTTATTGACAAACAAGCAAACATAGATAAAACTGTTGTAATAAACTAAAGTAAATGTGTAACTTCCGTGTAAGAAATATGTGCTAAGAGTGTAGTGTGAAAGGGAAGAAAATAAATAAAAAAAGAGAAAATAGAGAGGACAAGAGAAAAAATTAATAATGTGGGTCAAGATACCATCACCACTGTACATATATATGGCAAATATAGTCACAACCATAAGTAATATGCTAACTGCAAAAAACTACCAAATAACAATGTGGCATGCGGTCCAAAAATAAAGAAAACATGTAAGAAAAATTTACAACAAATGTAAGACAATATATTAATACTTATATAAGTCCAAAATGTAGTACAAGAAATATTCTAGTTTTATTAAAAAAAATTAACCAAAGCTGATGTCAAAAATAGACTTTAAAATGTCCTAAATCACCATCCATCTAAAACTCCTTCCGATCAAAATAAGGAAGAAGGGATGCTACAGATGCACATCCACATACAGGCAAGCGCTAAACCATTTCCCATTACATCACATGTCAATCTGACCCTGTCATATACCTGATTTCCTGCCCCTGTGGTTTATTCTACATGGAAAAAACAGATATTACACTTATTTATTTATTATTTATTAATAGCAAGACCACCTAGTGTTATCTCACATATATATTATTATTATTATTATTATTATTATTAAGTGTTCTTCCATAGCAAGACCACTTAATGTTATATCACATATATATTATTATTAAGTGTTCTTGCATAGCAAGACCACTTAATGTTATCTCACATATATATTATTATTATCATTATTATTATTATTATTATTATAGCCAAATTTACCACCCTAACTCCTCCCACAGTTTTTACACTACATAGGCAGAAATATACTGAAACGTGCCGATTTTTCCCGATTGGATTGCTATTAATTTGTGGAACGTTTCGCCGAATGGTTCATGGAATATCGTCGTTCTTGTGGTGAAATTGGTCCCATAGGAATGAATGGCAAAATGTTCAAAACTAGAGTGGGAGCTGGCAAAAGCTGAAAAATCAGGACATGATTTCTAAACTGCCACCACTCCCTAATTTCCAAGCCCACCTACAAAAATCTTATATCAAAACGTTCAGCTATACCTGCTGCCACTAAAAATGTCCACGGCTAAGCCATAGTCCTGATAGTTTTCACAATATGACCATTTGTTTGCAACTCATGCTGTCCATTGACATTCATTGAAACTCCACTCTAGCCAGCTAAAATTTGAAGGGCAATTTCTAAACTGCGACTGTGCCTTCATTTTTAATATTTCAGAGACATACTCTGTAGGTCTGGGTCTTGTGATTCTCACAATATAAAGCTCTGCTGTAGGATGTATAGTTTTATAAATACGACCATTTGAAGATGGCAACCGCCAAAATACTCTGACCTGTGCCAGGCTGGAGCAGCAAGCGATGTCATAGACAGGGCCTTTTGTACACCTGCTAATGTTTTTATAAATGTATGTTTTAATGTAACTGTGAAGCACTTTGAGTAACAACGTTGCAATTAAATGTGCTATGTAAATAAATAAAAGTTGAAATGCATTTCTCACTCTATCAAGCCATGCACTTTTTAAATTTGATCAATTAATTGGTTAGTGTAATGTTTACTATCTTTACTCACTCCAAACACTCCACACAGTTACTATTCCCAGTCCAACCTTTCCACAGTTACTCCAGCCACTACAATCACACAACAGTTACTCAAGCCACTCCACCCAGTTACTCCGCCCACTCCAGTTGTACACTACAGGTGGAGGCAAGAACACTTCACACAATTTGCCCAGAAATTGTAGCTTTTCTAGTTTATTACTGGTATTTATAAAGTGCCAACAGATTCTGCAGCGCTGTACAATTAGTGGAGAACATACAATATACACACACAAATACAAAAGGTAGAGAGGGCCCTGCCCATAAGCTGAAATCTAGCCATTTAAGCTATTTTATACAAAGTGCATAGGTAGATAGCCTGTGACCTTACAATCTAAAGGATACTGTGGGGATTTAAGACAAGAGGTAGCAGGGGAAATTTGGGAGTGATGGGTAAATAAGAAAACAGAGAGTTGCAGATATTGGTAGCATAGAGGGAATGAAGAGGTAAGTGATAATTTTAAACAGCTGGAGGAGCATGTTATAAATTAAGGGGGAACCTGGGTGGGCGGGAGGAGGGGTGTGCGGGTGGGTGTGTTGAGCCAAGTAGAATTGTAGAGGCTTGCAGTAGGGATGGTGTGGAAAATGGGCCTAGAGAGGGAGTAGAGATAAACAGCTATATCAAGGTATTTACTGATAGGAGTGGCAAGCATGGGGGGAGTAGTGGGAGGGGACAAGAAACAATGGTGGTTTACAATTTAGAATTTTGCCAATCAAATCCTAACAGCCAGATTATTAATTAATGCATGTAACTGCAAGTACAAGATACTACAGTAATACACTATAGATAACAATGAAAACATTATTATAAAGAAGTAATCTAGTGGCAAAGGTGAAAGAAATCCGGTAGAGCATCGTCTGAGTTCCAAATATGTACCTTAAAGCTGTAGCTTTAAATTGTCTTATAGTAGGGATGGTGTGGAAAATGGGCCTACACTTAGGGACAGAATTCAATGGCATAGATCAGCCATCATGACTGCGTTCAGGGACAGGAAAACCGAAAAACCTGTGGCAAAACATTATCTTCAATTCCAACACAGATTACCAACATTGAAGTTCATGGGAATTG
The DNA here is from genome assembly GCA_933207985.1 of Pelobates cultripes. Lineage (NCBI taxonomy): Eukaryota > Metazoa > Chordata > Amphibia > Anura > Pelobatidae > Pelobates > Pelobates cultripes. The sequence continues at coordinate 95,892,843 of OW240913.1, forward strand.
ATATGATACCAGAATTACTGAGAGGTGGGGATCGCTCAAATTTACTCCTACAGAAGGAAATTTTTTTGATGCGTCAACTGGACACTATTGATCCTAAGGGTTTGAACAAATACATATCATTCAACTCATTTTTGGAAACAAGATAAAGATGGATGGTGATTTAGGACATTTCAAAGTCTATTTTTGACAGCAGCTTTGGTTGATTTTTTTTATAAAACTAGAATATTTCTTGTACTACATTTTGGCAATATATTGGAAGGCTTGGTGTGAAGTTGTGGGAGACGCTATTGGCCTTTAAAAGGGAGTCTCCTCCCCTTCCCTACAATGCTGTGATTGGTCTAGACATACTGCTGCACAGTTCGTGTTCGTGTCGTCACTTCTGGGTGAGAGCCGGATCGCTGCACAGAGGTCCTGCCACTGCCAGATGCCTAGCTGCTCCAAGAGGCAGTTTTCCCATGGAAACAGTGAGTGTACAGATGAGTACAGCAGTACGCTCTCTGTATCAATAACTAGGGAACCGGCTGACTCTCTGGGGTACCCGGCACCGAGGTTCAATGTAAACCCCACATGTACACGAGACCCCCCCACTGACACACAGGGTTCACGGAGGGTAGTGTGATCCCCTTAGGGAATTGCCGCATACCGGCTTTCACTTAGCAGAAAGTTTGTCTGATTATCCCTCACCAGAACACGAGCTAATTTTACAAGCATAATTTCTTATTTGCGTGCTGCGTTTGGCACTTTTCATTAAATGTGAGGTATGAAATTGGTTTCTTGGCCCGAGACACACAGGCCTCTCTGTGTAACACTGAGCTCTGCAACATCCTACCACTTGCAAACTGTGGTTTATGTTCCTTCCTCAGACACCTTCTTTCTATCTCTTTCTGTACAGAGCTGTCTCGCACACTCTCTACCTGTCTCTTTCCTTCAGGCTGGCAGAGGATCAAGGAAATGTTCACATGAGAAGTGCCACTCTCAGCACTCTCAGCCATTGCTGGGCCATGTCATGCATAGTGAGACATAACACTAAAGATCCTGAGACAGGTGAAATGCACAGTGGTCCCCAACCAAACGTTACCAGCTGCCATACTGTTTAATGGGGGCAGTTACCATCTTTCTATATTGATATATTTTTGCTAACCCAGTCATAGCAGGCTTCCTCTTAAGTTCAAGCCTCATTTAGGTGGGTTCAGACTTTTTCGTACACCGGGTAATCAGGTTACTGAGCCGCATATCGCCTGGTGGCCTTGTTACAATATTGACGGATAGCAATTACTGTGACTTTGTATGTTATATATATTTGTAATGTATGTTAAATTGTTTCCTAAAGGAGGTTAGTTCCTTCATTCAGTATGATTGGCTAGCATTTTAGCCCTGGAACGTTGCAGACATCTTTCTGTTAAGTCAGTATTTGTCATTGGATCTTTAGGTCTGCTTCTCGTGATTCATTGACCTAATCAGAGGGCACAAGTGTTTTGTTCTTACTAATTGGTACATGCATATGTAACAGTTACACGTTTCTTATTGGATGTTATATGTTTTATATTACTGCAACCTCAGTTATTGTGATCATTTGTTTACGTAAGTTTCAAGACTGTACTGATTATGCGGTTACTGAACCAACGATAACACTATATGACATGTTTTACAGATTCAGGGCACCAAGCTAAGACAAGCTTGGCTCGTCAAACCTCAACCCTAAAGTCAGAGGTGGGTAGTCCTTAGTGGTTCAAGTCAACTCAGTTATGGTCTGTGGCCTAATTAATTTGGCAAGTTACATAACTTGCACTGGGCATGTAATCATACGCTCACGCAAGGGTCAGACTGTATTGGTTATGCTCTTACTGCACCAAGGATTAACGCTTTATGACATGTTTTTACAGATTTTTACAGATTTCACAGTTCCAATCTAAGGGAGGCTTGACACGTCATACCTTAAAAGTTATAGGTGGTAAGGCCTTAGTTGATTTAAAGTCTACGTACAGTTGTTGTCTTTCAGCAGGACTTGGTATCTCATACAAAATATATATATTTACTTCCTTCTACTATATTGTTCACCTTTTCGGTTTAGGCCTCCCTCCCTAGCAGGAAGCTCAGACTACGGCTGGGTAGATATTCAAGCATACACTTGACCAACAGGTACGTTACTCCAGCTCCATTACTCAGGGTTAAAAATTATAAAGTTGGTGGCTATATAGGGTTTTGTAGTGGCTATCTAGGCTTTGTTCAGGCATTCTCTGCTTTAGTCACAGTGGTCCCGCAAAGCAGACACCCATCCTCCACGCAAGAGATAATACTCCCCATGGGTCAAATCATAGCTAGCCACCTCGCTTGTTGTATAGAAAGGGCCTCACCCCTGTTGGGTATATGTTCACCGAGAGGCCAAAACCCCGCCACAACGTTAGGTGGCATGATACCCTTTGCGTCAACTACTAGGTAGAGCCTCTCAAGCCACTTGGCAACTAGTAGGGACTCATTTGTCACTAACTTAGTGAATTTATTGCCTCTTGGCACTAGCCAGCCAGTATACGTCCCCGGTCCTAAACATATGATTCCTATACTTCAGTATGTCCAGGTTCCTGATGACGGAGATGATATCTCAATCCCCAGCACTCAAGCCAGGTCTGCTACTCCCACACGCAAGGGTGACACCGGTAGCCCAGCGTCCATAAGATCATGGACTATTCCCGGAATCACAGCAAATGGAGGTCATTTAGTTACTCCAATGGCCATTGGAGGGAATGCCCGCCTGTCAACGTCAAGGCAGACCCCCTAAGCGGGTCCTAATGCTACGCCCACCAGCTGGGTATCACAGGTCATTAACCCAGCCCATGGTACCGGCCAATCTTAAGAAGGACATCCTGGAAGGCAAAGACGTTAATCTTGTCTATCTTCTGATTGCCTCCCAGGATGTCATAGAGAATCGCACATACGCATATGGAAATATCTCGGTGGTACTGAAGGCTAGAGACCCGAGACTCAGCAAGAAACTGTCAATTCCAGATTTTGTTATTTCTTACAGGATTTACAGGGATGTGTCATGTTCAGTTTACCCACATAGAAGGGAGGAGCTGGACCTCTATATACACAAGCTGGTGGATGTTGGCAATAAATACGGTGGTACGTCTTTTTATGACTACCCTCGGTCATTTGCAGCGAAGGCATCGGCAGCTCTGGCCCAGTACAATGTCAGGATGGATTGGAGCCAACTGGACACGGAGCTGTTCCTCAGACACTTCGCTGGACTAAGGACCCCAGCTTGTGCAATATTCGCAGCAACCATGCATTCGGCCAATCCCTGTCAGGTTTCACCTGACACTACCCCGGCCATGGCCATCCCAGGAACTACGAGGGTAGAGAATCAGGGCAAGGATAAATTGGGCCATCCGATAGTATACTTAGTCAAGTCACAAATATGTAATAACTTCATTGGTGGTGCTTGTGCTTATAGTGCCTGTCGACTGTTACACGTATGCTCTCATTGTTTCAGGAGACTCGTTTAGGATAGGGCCTGCATCTACAGCATCAAGCCAGGACATTCCAGTTCATGTTATTAAGACTTTAGGTCACTGGAAGTCATCAGCTTATACAGTATATATACCCCAACCAGTACAGGAAATACGGAAGGCATTCGTTAATATCTTCTAGTAAAATTTATGTGTATTATAACATGTTTCTTTCTGCAGTAAATTTATTTGAGCATGATTGGTATTCCTTTTTGCCCACTTAATTTACAGGCCTACCACCTACGTCGGTATCGGCACACCTCAACCGACATTTTCTATTAGGGGGACATTATCTCAATTCATATCATAACCAAGATTGCCCCGAATACAAATTGGAAGGCTTGGCCTGAAGTTGTGGGAGGGGCTATTGGCCCTTAAAAGGGACTCCCCACCTCCCCTACAATACCGTGAATGGTATAGACGTACCGCTGCCCCACCCTCCACTCCCTCTATTCACCATTCTCTTCTAGGGTAGGCCCACTTTATTTACAGGCCTGCCACCTACGTCGGTAGTGGCACACCTCAACTGACTTTTCCCATTAGGGGTTGGTGACTATTATCTCAATTCATATCATAACCAAGATTGCCCTGAACACAAATAAGTATTAATATATGGTCTTACGTTTATTGTAATTGTTTCTTAAATGTTTTCTTTATTTTTGGACTGCCTGCCACATTGTTATTTGCCAGTTTTTTCCAGTTAGCAGATTACTTATGGTTGTGACTATATTTGCCATATATGTACAGTGGTGATGGTATCTTGACCCACATTATTTATTATTTCTCATTTTCTCTTTCTTTTCTTCCCTTTCACACTACACTCCTACGACATATTTCTTACACGGCAGTTACACATTTACTTTAGTTTATTACACCAGTTTTATCTTTGTTTGCTTGTTTGTCAAGTACACTCTGCACGTTTGCTCACTTTTTCTACTATTTCTTATTCTATAGTATTGTATACACATTTTTACACTTTTGCTCCTATGTGGTCTTGTGGATATATTTCATATATGTATATGTATATATGTATATATATATATATATATATATATATATATATATATAAAACCTCCAAGAAAAAAGCTAGCACTCAAGGACTTCAACAAAAATCTAGGCATTTAATCCAAATGGTCAACGTTTCAGTTCACAGTTGTGAACTTTCCTCAGGACAACTGTGAACTGAAACGTTGACCATTTGGATTAAATGCCTACATTTTTGTTGAAGTCCTTGAGTGCTAGCTTTTTTCTTGGAGGTTATATATATATATATATATATATATATATATATATGCAGCTGAGCACCGGGCCAAAACTTAAAGGAGAGCTGGAGTGCAAAACTCCCATGGAACTGTATATATATATATATATATATGTATATATATATATATATATATATATATAGTACAAGGTATCATAGTTCAGCTTTCTATGCTCTCTGCCTTTAATCTGTCCACTGTGTTGGTTTTTATAGTTCTCTACGAGGTGGGGGATCTGGTTCCCATACACATTCGCCATCACGGCATTCCTTCATGCAGAACATCACTACACACCGCGCGCACGCATGTCGGTGCTTGCACACTCTACCAACACACTTCTGGGTCCGGACTCACAGATGAGCATTATCACACACCTAGGGTAAGTCACTCATTTATTATTTGTTATATATTGATGCACTGTACTAGTTATTATTAATCTTGATAAAGACCCAGGAGGGTCAAAACGTTGATTCTCTCAGCACACACTTTGAAAAAATCCTGTGGAGTGCTCCGTTCATTCATTGCTCTATATTGGAATTATTATTTTACTTTGGGTGAGTGCCAGAATATTGGACTATTTTATAAATACACATATATATATATACATATATATATATATATATATGTAAAGTAATAATGACCAAAGTTCCTTAGAGAACTGAAACGTTGATCTTCTGTGGCAGATGCCTGAATAAAAGCTAAGTTTTTTCACAATATTTTTGAAGTCCTTGGAGTGCTATCATTACTTTATTTCTATTATTTGGCTGTTAAGCACCGGGCTTTTTACTATTAATCCAGGAGTGCAAGCAATTGGAACTATATATATTATGTTATTTCACCTGCCATCTTTGCTTGTAGAATACAATTTAAGATACTCTATAAAATATTGCAATGTACAGAATACCAAACAGTATTAAATTTTCTTTCCTTTAAAAATGAAAGGATGAAAACAAATATGGAACAAATTCAGATGAATAAATAAGAAAATAATTAAGAATGAGCAAATGTATGCTAAAAGTCTTCCTGAGCCATGATTGATACATGCAATTGCTAGTTATATCCTAAATCTCAAATAAAAGTTACTTTAATGCTTGTTTTTTTTTGCAATGAAAAGAAGTGGAATTAAGAATGTTCTGGACTAGTTTAGCTCCGGAGAAGGAAATGACCCAGAAGACAAAATGATCAATACAAATATTACACTTTTATAAAAGTTTATTAAAATAAAAAAAATAGTAAAAACAAAAACTCAATTTTTTCCCCCTCTCTGAATAAACCCAGAACAAGAGTCAATGGTAAACAAATCTGTCCAACAGATGGGATAAGCATCCTATTGGTCTGTTTGTATGTCATAATGCTTTGTCTATTTTTTCACCAAGGATGTCATTTCTGTTGTGGATCAAAATAGATATTACCTAATCACATAATAATGTATAAAATGAAGCATGACTCTCACATGGAAAATAAACTGAATTATACACTACAAAATATAAAATAACCAACATTTAACTCTTACAGTGGATAATTATTCAATTTTGTATTAGTCATAGATATTTAAGGAATTGTTATTTCAACAAAAGAGAAGCCCATGTGGACATCATTGACTTAAAGTACTATGTGCATACATACTTGCTATATTGCTGCAAACTCTGCTTGCTACATATCATGTTTACAGGTTGATTTAAAAAGAACACCAGGTGGAGGAGATGCAGTTCACTGCAGAGTCTGGTGGTGTCATCATGTCACCGTGATTCAGAATTGGTGCAGTGCGTGTTTCTGTTCAAGCATTCAATACATTATTCTGTAATTTTTGACTTGGAAGTAATGAGCCCTGACAGCTTTGGCTTGTGTATGATAACAATCCCACACTGGTATCTTTAAAATTCTGCATTGCCAAATTCATAAGGGAAGATATGACTTCTGCAAAATGACAGTAAACATGCTTCATTTTATAAGACATTTGTGGTTAACAACCTGAAACAATTGAGTGTTTTCTGAGCTATAGCTAAACTAATTTGGGCTACATTAAAAGTACTGATCTGGAATTGAAACCACTTTTTATACAGGAAGCGTGAAAAAATATATACCCCTTTAATTTCATGTACTGCAGCTAAATATTTATTTGTATCAGTTTGTAAATCAGTCTGACTGCTAACCACTGTTGTATATATTTTTTTATCAGTTTGCTTGAAATTCTATCAATGTCTTCACTCTCACAATGTTTCGGAATTAGTCCTCAGCAAATACAAGCATTCTTCAACACACAAGCACAATCATACACACACTCAAATATTACATTTTTACATATTAAATAGTTTAATGAATGCATCAATTTAGCAATACTGTGCGCATATTCTGGCATCAAATACAATTTAGATTAAAAGCATTGATTATAAATAAGCCATCAAATATAGATTAGCCATAGGGTCAGAAGTTTCATGGCACCATACCGTGGTAAAGAGGTCAAACCATTTTCAAAGAGTATGACATTGACTTGGTTTTCCTAAGGCTTGACAAAGACCCTAAGGGGTTGAAACGTTGCTTTTTGTTCTGTGGTTCCAATAAAATTGCCTTGTTTGGAATTCATTCGAGTGCCTGGATTATTTTTATATTCAATTGACTTGGTTTTCCGTGATATCACTAAAGTTAAGTAACCATTCTGCTTGAGTAATATAAATTTTGTGTTAAATGGTTTTTATTTTGATAGTAGAGTAAAAGCAAACATACTGCAAGTTGATACGAGAGGCACGTGGTAGCCTACGCAGAGGCATATAGGCCATAGTAGATAATCATAATATATTGCAGAATGATTCTTACAAAGGCAATAGTAAACAGTTTGTAACAACGCAATATCAAGTACGCGGGGACAGCGGGACATCTGATAGAGTTCTACTTTGGCAATTATTTTGAGGATCAAAACCTAAAAAAATTTAAAATGAAAACTGAAACTGAAGCTTGACATGAAAGCATATCCATGTTTAGTATATCAAAGGAAAGCTTCACTAGGAAAAGAAAATCCGCTCTTTTGAGCTTCCATAAGATGCATGGTTAGGCGTTAGGCTACTTGGAACCTACGTGTTTTGTGGCAAAACTAAATCAGTACTTGATGTCAGGGTTGGCTATGCCAGGGGCAGGCAATCTTTGGCCCTCCAGATGTTATGGACTACATCTCCCTTGATGCTTTGCTAGCATTATGGCCCTAAGAGCATTATGGGAGATGTAGTCGAAAACATCTGGAGGGCCGAAGATTGCCTACCCCTTCGTTATGCAAATAAGTCCTTAAACTCAATTGAGCATTGCTCTCGTAATGGTAGCCTAATATGGCATAGTCAAAGTGACAATACCGTTATATACTGACATGAAAGACGACAACAACCAATCCTGAAAGCGTAGGGTATCTTTATCTCTCTAGTATGTGTTTAGTAAATGAGTGTGTATCACTGCGTTATATAAGCATCTGTTTATAAAAGTGGCTTTAAATACTGAGCGTTAGTGCAACTTGGAGCGATCACTGACAGAGTAAACATATCATAATAATAAAATACATGTCAGGGAGAACAGTATCATACTAATCAGTGGCACCCAGGGCACTCAAAGTCCAAATCAGTCCACCGGATCCCCCCACCAAGAGTACATGCACTCCTGGTGCCCCCTGCACCTCCCCTCCCCAGCATCATTAAGCTTCTGTGAAGCGCTTGGACCCTCATGCCTCACCCAGCGCCAGCCACATACTTGGGGCGGGGGCACTTCTCTCACAGCCACCAGTACACCGGAAAAGTCTGTGTATTCCTGTCTCACAGGACTGACTGTGCCAGGGACAATCTTCTCTGGGCCCCCTTAAAGCCCAAAGGCAGGGTTCTCCAGGGGGAAGGCCGCCTGGGGGGTCCATCTGCAGGACAGCAGCTGTCAGGGTCATCAGAGCAGCATAAGGAAGCCTCTCTATGGAAGTCACTATTTCCTTCAATGCCAGCATTTCCATGTAATCATGAACTTTTGCAGCTGTTCCACTGATAGCGAGGGAGGGCACCAGCAGGGCAAATCTCCCATTCCCAGTGACCACCCAGTGTGTTGCCAAAGTATGGGCTGGGATAACCCCTACTGGCTGAGGGGGGGAGTGGGAATAGGCCCCCCATCACGTTATGCGCTGAGCAATGCAGCCTCATGGACATCAGCCTCACGGCCTGCCAGGTATGTATTTGCCCGTGCCTCGTCGGATCTCTGCCCTGCGAGGCCCCATGACTAGACTTGAGTGTAGGTCCCAAGTGCCGGCAGTGTCCGTATCGTATTTCCACTGGAAATTGGATTCGACAGGTAGCTGGCAGGTTCCCCCAGGCATTGCCGATGGTGTTTCGGTCTCTGTTGGGCTCAGGGGGCATAACATTTGCCCTTTTTAGTTGCATGATGCCGGAGCTTTTAGACAACATTGGACATCATTCGTTGGGTGAGAATATCAGCTGATACCCTCAACTAATGGATTAAGGTCAAATAGGAACAAAATTATACTACTAAAATGGAATGGGAATATCAGCTTTCTGGGTTAACCTCAATTTAATGTCCCTCTTTGACAAAACCAATAATAATAATTTAATGTATTTACATTCTATTTTAATCTCCAGCATCCAAAAACATCTCTGTACTTAAAATGTACACTACTAGCAGGGTCAATTTCCCATCAGGAGCACCTGTAGCCAGGGCCGGCGCATCCTATAGGTGACTTTGACAGTCACCCAGGGCGCTCCCTCCTGCCAGTCACTCATTGTAGCGTAGCAGGGTGGCACGGTCTGTGGTACAGGAGCATTTGTTTCCTGTACCCGGCCGGACCGAAAAGAAGTGCTCTCTCTTTGAGCAGTTCCTGTCAGTCCGGACGGGTACAGGAAACAGAAGCCCCTGTACCGCGCTCGCGCCGCCTGTTCACGCTACAAAGAGGTAGGAGGCACAACAGGGAAGGGAGGAGAGACGGCATTAAGGGATGTGGGGGGAGTGTTGGGATCTTACCTGGTGTGGAGTCAGACGTGCAGAGTTATACACTCACCCTTGCAACTAAACACAGACCAAGGTGACCAGATAAGAAGCCACCTGGGCTTTGAGTATCTGCACGGAGTCTGGGCAGGAATTGTGCTCCAAGTCGCAGTACAGGCAAGGATAATCAGAAGAGTAGTCATGAAAAGCCAAAGTCAGGGGAAGCCAGTGGTCAGAGTAAACAAAGAAATAAGCCAAGGCCGGAAGCCGGAAGCAGTCTGGGACAGGTTGGTAACTTGGTACGTTTTATATCTCTGTGGACTCTAATGTCAGTTCATTATGGGCTTAGTTGGGATTCCGGTATGCATAGATATACGCTCACCCTTGCAAATAAACATAGACATCGTCAAGGATAAGCCAAAAGTCAGAGGATGCCAGAGGTCAGAACACACGATAAGAATAAGCCAAGGTCAGGAGCCGACTGGAGAACACTGGATCACGAACACAAACACAGGAAACAGAGTCAATGAACTGACACTGCCCTCAGGGATAGGCAGTGTCTTATACCTGGCTTATTAGGCATCTGCTTCAGGTGGACTGAGATTGACAGGAGCAGCCACAGGTAACGTAAAGCCCCCAGTGCTGGAGACAAGGCAAGGATTAACATCAGGCTGGAACAAGAACTGGAGTGTGACTCAGAGGTAAGACAGCAGGATTTGGGCACAGATGACCACAGTTCAAATCCCCTTAGAGCCACCTGGGGTGTGGTTATGCCTGGTCCTCTGAATGGCACAGTGCCAATAGTGACGGGGGGAGATAAAAGCATATACATAAAAATGCTCTATAGTGCCACCCCTTTGTTTCCCTCTTGCTACTGGAGGTCAGACATACTAGGATACGTACCGCTAGTTGACACTCCTGTCAAGAGTTGCAATTGATTAAATTAACTAATGGGTAAATAACCTTCTTGTTAAACACAACTTGTTTCTAAAAACTTGTGTCACCGATATTCGTTCTGGTGTTAAAGCAATGCAAGAGATTTCCACTGAAGAACGAGGCACATGGACCACCATACAGGTGATTTGCTCATTTATTATGTAATTGAAAGCAATTTGAGACCAAAGACAATCAATGAAGTCTCTGAGAGGTCCTGGTTTTGTACACATCAGGAGCTAGCATTAGGTGGGGGGAGACCACTAAGGGACAGATGGGAGGGGAGGAGAGAACACTAAAGAGAAAGATGGGGGCTGAAAATACTAAGGGAGGAGGAGAGACCATTAAGGGAAAGATGGGTCAGGGGGGAGAACTCTAAGGGGCAGGGGGGAGGGAGAGCACTATGCAAATGGGGGACAGGGGAGAGAACAAGGGGTCAGGGGGAGCATTAAGTGTCATGGCGGCAGGGGAGAGCATTAAGGGATAGGGGTACAGGATGGGAAGGGAGATCACTAAGGGACAGGAGGGCAGTGGAGAGCATTAAGGAACAGGGGAACAGGGGAGAGCATTAAGGAACAGGGGGCAGGGGAGATCACTAAAGGATGAGAGAGCACTAAGTGACAGGGGTGCAGGGGAGATCACTAAGGGATGAGAGAGCACTAAGTGACAGGGGTGCAGGGGAGATCACTAAGGGACAGGAAGGGAGATCACTAAGGGACAGGTGGGGAGGGGAGATCACTAAGGGATAGGAGAGCACTAAGGGACAGGATGGGATGGGAGAGCACTAAGGAGCAGGAGGGGAGGGTAGAGCACAAAGGAACAGGAAGGCTCAGGGACAGGAGGGGAGGGGCCAACACGTAGGGACAAGAGGGGAGGGGACAACACTAAGGGGAAGGAGGGGAGACCTCTGAGGGACAGGGGGAGAAGTGGAGATGAGACCACTAAGGGACGGGGAAAGTGGAAGAGATCATTAAGGGACGGGGGCGGGGGGGTGTAAGTCACACAGAGAGGCTGAGGAAGGGGTGAAAGGGAAGCACAGAAGGGCTGGTAGGGGACACAGAGACACACAGAGGGGTTCAGGAGAGAGACAAACACACTTGTGAGGGAGACACAGAGGGGCCTCGGGGCAAAAGAGACACACCAAGGAGATGGGAAGAGTAAAACACAAAGGGGCTTGGGGGAGTAAGACACGGAAAGGGGTTGGGAGGATTTAGGAGACATACAAAGAGGGGGGATAAGAGACAAACAAGAGGCTTGTAAGAGATACACTAAAGGGGGGCGTAAGACACAAAACTTAAAGAAAAAAATATACAAAAAAATTATATTAACAAAATAAATATAATAATAAAAATAAAGAGCTGCTCCCTTCCCAGCCCCTCTCCTACCCCACAAACCCTCTCTTTCTCACTACACACATACACAATGCATCCTTACACATACACAGAAACACACAATGCATGCCTACACACACATGCACAGAAACATACAATGCATCCCTACTCACATACAGACACACTGAAACATAGAATGCATCCTACACACACATAAACACACAATGCATCAATTACACACACACACACACACACACACACACACACACACACACAATGCATACCTTGCACACATACATGCTTCTCTTAATGCATCTCTTACACACACACTCAATGCACCCCCTATACAAACACACTACATCCCTTACACAAACTGGTATCCTATACAGTGACTACATTCCATAATACATTACATTCTCTACAATAACACATAACACATCCCCTACACACATACACTCCACTCCCTGTGAGCGAACTCATGGGAGGCTTTGTAGGCATAAGGTTTTTGTGGGCCTTGTAGGCGTACTCACGGTCAGGCCCTGGGGGCCCAGACTGTGATCTATGAAAGGAGCCCTAAAAATGGAGCTGCTTCCTGTTCATTGATTTTGTGAGCACTGTCTCCAGAGAGCCTGTTTTAACACCAGACCAGTGGAGCCAGACTGCAGCATGCGCCCATCATCATTCTCTTGTCCTCATCTGATGGTAAGTAGGCAATCCAGTATATAATTAGTGGCACTAATCTCTAATTTACCTCACATTAAGCCCTTAAAGGGACACCATAGTCACCAGAACAACTACAGCTTATTGAATTTGTTCTGGTGAGTAGAATCATTACCTTCAGGCTTTTTGCTGTAAACACTGTCTTTTCAGCAAAAATGCATTGTTTATATTACAGCCTAGTGATAACTTCACTGGCCACTCCTTAGATGACTGAGATCCTTCCTGGGCCATGGCTGCCTAAAATGCATCCAAACATTCAGTGTCTCCACCCTCTGCATGCAGACACTGAACTTTCCTCATAGAGATACATTGATTCAATGAGGAGATGCTGATTGGCCAGGGCTGTGTTTGAATTGTGCTGGCTCTGCCCCTGATCTGTTGCTTCTTTGTCAGTCTCAGCCAATCTTATGGGGAAGCATTGTTATTGGATCAGGTTACCGCTTCTTCTGATGTCAGCAGGACGTGGGCAGGTCTAAAGGAAACAGGGACAAAGTAAGCAACCGCAGACTTGAATACAAGTATGATTTTACTATATTTAGGGGGGCATGATTGACCGGGGGGCTAGATGGTGGTTTAAACCCTATAGCCTGTTTCCTTTAGACATGTTTGTGTTCCTGACCCTATAGTGCTCCTTTAAGGACGCAACTTCTGGAATAAAAGGGAAATATTCCGTTATGTGTCCTTAAGGGGTTAAAGGGACACTATAGTCACCAGAACCATTACAGCTTAATGTAGTGGTCCTGGTGTCTATAGCTTGTCCCTGCAGGCTTTTTAATGTAAACACACTGCCTTTTAAGAGAAAAGACACTGTGTGCAGCACTGGCATTGGCTCATATGGCAGATCATATGGGTGGGGCATTGTGATGTCACATGGAGGGCAGGGCATATGGGGGGATGCAAATTTTTGTTTGCCTAGGGCTGCAAAAATCCTTGCACCGGCCCTGCCTGTAGCCATATAATTTTCAGCTGCCCAAAAACACAAAAAGAAACTCCGATACAAACAGCGTGATACATAATTAAAAAGGGTACAAACATAGAAAATGTCAGCTTCCTTACTGACCAGGGGCATAGACCAAAATGAGGAACCCACTACACACTAAATAAGGTACCTGCTGCACACCAAATAGTAGTAACGGGACTTAATTACAATTCACAAGCAGAATAATTAAAAAAAAAAAAAAAAAAACTCTCTCATTAGAACGTAATTTTACACTATGTTTGACTAAATGAACTTCTTAGATCAGGAGAATAATAATGATACAAACCAGGACTAAAGTACAAGATATACATACAAAATAGAAAAAAGATAACCGATAATTCAAAATAAAAGCAAAAAATAAATAAAATAGTATCAGTCTGTGACAAGTGTTACCTTCTATTTGTAGAGACAGGATACACATCATGAAATGTTTAGGCTCAAAATCACATCCGTGGTGTCATGGAACCTAGATCTATTGGACTGGTTATCCATGGAACTATTTGGAGGTTTACAGTCCTTGCCTTTTACATGGTGTCACTATCAAAAGAGATAAATATTAAAAACATTAATGAAGAGTTCATAAAATCAAAGATAAATACATATGAGAGAGGTGGATATGGAGAATTTTGTAAATATCTGAAAATATTAAGGCCCTATTTGGATATCTAACATCACACTGTCACTAAGGGTAAAACCCTAAAAGGGAGAGAGAAACACCACATCAATGACAGCAGCAGAAATGTGTGGCTCTGTGTGATTTGCAAATAACGCACATGTGCACGTCTTGCCAGAACCCATCATCATGGCTACGGAGTGCTGGGGGTGTGGATTATTACGAGGGTAACTATGGCAACACTGATGAACTGATCAATTGGCCATTTGTGGTCTGGCTTATAATTTATTGGGGGGAGTTTCATTTCCTATTTATTAAGATGCTTTTTTTGGAGAGATTTTACCCTTGACAAAGGCTGTTTTGAGCTGAAATGTTGGATTGTGCATGTCTCCTGCTTCTATATATTGATAGCAACACTTGTCATAGACTGCTGCCACATTTATTTTGCTTTTTTTGTACATGGCTTGATTTTCATTTTTTAAATTTTGTATGCATATTTTGTCCTCCTATTCCTAGTTTGTATCATTATTATACTCAGGATTTAAGGAATTCAATTGGTAATGAAGTTTTACTTTTTGTAATTTTTTTTGGCCTGTGAATGTAATATAGTGCTATTTTACTATTATTTGGTGTGCAAGTTCCTTATTTTTTACTCTCTTGTCACCCAGTCTCCACATATGAATATAGGTATGTGATGTAAACATTTAAAAGCTGTGTGCAGCATTCATGCATACATTAAAGTGTCACTAACTTCTCTTTGTTGGTATTGTGATCAAACACTTGATTGTTTAATGTATGGTGCAGGGCCCATTTTCACTAATCTAATTATGGTACGATTGTTGGAAAGTATTTGCAAAGTGGGAATGTCGATTGTGTCAACATTTTAAACAACATCTATAATGATCAGATATGATCTTTTAATAATTTCAGATCTGTTATAAGAACACTTACATGGTAATTGAGTAAACATAATGTACATATGATGTGGAAATTCATGCATTTGGTGTAGCTGAAAATACATGTATGTAAAACGTGTGATATCAATGCCTGAAAAATGTGTGCATACTATACAGGTTAAATATAGTAAATGCGTTAAGTGTGCATGATTAGTAGCGTGTAGGTTGCTGCCAAGCCCTGCCGAATACACACGTTTAGTTTTTTAGTTACTACCTAAATGAGGTGACTATTTAGACTGTGACATTCTTAAATGTGGTAAGGCAGGGTAGACCTATCAGTCAAAAACACCACTCTACACTCTACAGTTTTTCCTAGATAGTAAAGTCACATAGTGTCTCTGCCAGGGTAATTCACTAGAGTGTGAATGGTCAGGAATGCAGTGAATTTCAAATGTATCGCTGATCAAGAAGCATAGCTGAGTTGGAGAATTTCTCCAGTTCAGCTATTGTTTCCTTAAATTTGAAATTCACTTTGAATTCACTTTGAATTCCTGTAAATTCTCACTTGTGAATATTCATGCATGATAATCATTCTGAAGAAGACAGGGTTATGCAAAGACCATCACTCTCACATAGCTTGACCCCCATAGACACGATAACATGTTCTTTTGCAGACATGATATGTAACAATGCCATTTGGGAAACCCCAATAGCAGAACCAATTGTCCATACTGCCCTAGAGAATTTGCCACAGAGGCAGGGGACACCTTGTGTTTTTTATTACTCCTTAAAAAAATAATAAAATAAAAAAATTACATAGTAGTTCCCTGATGTGCCTTATTCCTATGTACCTGTCTATCTGCACATAAGTATAATGCACATCAGGTACCTACTATGTAACTCCCTCTAGTAAATCTAGCTCTGCTTAGAAGCAATGATTTGAATGACCAAATGTTATGCTATATTATGGTCAAACGTTTAGCTTTAGGTCATTATTGGATTTTTTCATTATTCCTCCAGATCAACATTGTCAGTCAGCATTGTCCTCAAGGCACTCCAATAGTCCAGATTTTCTCAGTATCACCCTTTAGAACAGAATTGGTAAATGCCTGAATCCTGGACTATGTGTGTGCCTTCTGGATTGGTTTGGGGGCCATTGCTATAGAATTCATAAGTGCAGATTAGGATTTGGATCCCAGAAGCCCAAGGGCCCTAGGTAGGTTATCAGGTAGAGATGGTAAATGGGACCATGCGAATTCATGATTATGGGGCCACTGTGTAACCCCTGGACTCTAGATGGCTGCATAGGTTCACCCTGGTTGATTCTGCTTTGGATAAGTGTGAATGGCTGCTAGTTAGGCTCCCACATGTATGTCATGTAACATGCATAATTTTATATGTCTTTAGAATGCATCTTGAGTAAATGTACTATTGGTGATACAGAAATTATATACAAAGAAGGCTATACAATTTCTGTGTAGTATTTTACTGTTTGGACATATGTAACTCAACAATAAATAAAAATAAATAAAAAGAAGAGAATAACTGATAAGCAAACCCAGCAGGCTATTCTTGTCAGTCTAGTTCTTCAACACTTGGGTATTTTGTGTTTAATAACATTGTCATTTTTAATGAAAGGCACTACAAATTATGAAGATATTATTTTGAGATATGGTAAAATATTTAATTGCACGTTTCTGCATATAGATATTTTAAGTTTATAATTTAGCATAATCAAACACTGTACATTGAGAAAATTGTAAGTCATATGTATTGACAAGGAAGAGCTTGATGGACTGCAAAATGACAGTACTGCTCATTTCAGGGATAGCCAAGTTCAGGGTGATGTTTAATTGGGTGACTTTGACAATTTTCTTGGCTGTAAAGAAATGGTGATTATCATAGAAATGAATATTGCCACATATATTGCAGAGGGAGCATTATTGCCTGTACACTCTCTGCAAACAATATACATGAGATTGCACAAGGGAGGAATTGATTTTGGACCAGTGGATTAAAGAATAGTTATAAAGAAATTGATGTGAATAGAGGTTTGAGGGTAACAATGTTCTCCGTCATGTAATATGCAACAGGATATACGGAAAAAAAAATTACTTTTTTTTTCTTATAACACATAAAGGGAAATGATAATAGCATAGCCCACATTTATTGATGCCTTAACAGTATTAACACCTGCCGATGAGCCATTAACAATGTCGACACAAGCACAATGTCCCAATGTCGGGGCCAGACAGGGATTTTAGTTTTCTGTTAGTTTGGTACTAGGAAAACACTTGCTTAATTCAAATTTTTTTGCTTTTATTACACCCGGAAGCATACTTCCCAACATTTGCAGTCTCAAAATTGGAAGGTTGGCAGTAGGTGAGTAAAGAGGGAGGGCGCCAGGGAGATGATCACGTCATTGCCTCTGCTGAAAAGGAGGCAGACCCACCTGGAAAGGGGGGCAGTGTCCACTCACATTACTGGCAGGTCAGCCAGGTGTGAATACACACCAGGCTGTCTGCGAATCATTTCAGCCTGCCCTCCAAAATCGGAACAGGTGAGAGGCAAGGAGAAGCAGGACAGTACAGATATCACACACTACATCCATTATACATGAACATGCTACAAACCCTATATGCACACATGTTTTATCCCCTATAACACACATATTACAGTACCTAAACACATAAGCTGAAATTTAACAAAAAATATTGTACTGGTTGTTTTCTTTTTTCTTTTAATTTTCTAGTTAAAATATCAGCATATGAGAACCCCGAGAAGCACAATTTATTTTCTTGTCAACTGCTATCCTTAACCAATATTAGCCTAATAAGCCATACATCCACTGATTACCAATGAAAATCATGGTATAGTCATAGTTTCAAGACAATAAAAAAAATTTAATTTTGAAAGGTGCTATTTGTAGAAAATGGTTTGTGAAATTTAGATTGTGATCGTTTTGATTATTATTATTATTATTATTATTATATTTATATAGCACTAACAAATTCCGTAACGCTTTACAATGGGTGGACTAACAAAAATGTAATAGTAACCAGACAAGTTTCATGCACAGATACAGATAGGGTTAAGGGCTCTGCTCGATGAGCTTGCTTGCTAGAGGGAGTGGGGTAAAGTGACACAAAAGGGAAGTATTAGGGAAGTAGATTGGTAGAATAGTTTTCAGTGAAGACTTAGAGTGGGGTTTTTGGAGCCATTAACAGTTTAATTGATATGCTTTTGTGAAAAAAGTAAATTTTTAATGATTTTTTGAAAGAGTGGAGACTGGCATCTAACGGAAAAGGGAAGAGAGTGTTACACTACTTGGGTGAATTGGATTGGAATTCAACTGCAGCTTGTAAAACTCCCTAATTACAATTGTGAAGAAACTGAGAATCTTTAAGGTATCAATACTGTAGCTTTAAGAAAAGAAAGAATCACTGGTAAATTCAACAGAAGTTTTAATAAATGTTAAACTTAAAATGAATTGCATTTAGGCAATAATCCAATAAGAAGAAGTGCAAGTAATCTACAACACAAAGTTCATTAATAAGTATTTCCTCAGAGATGCATTAAGAAACATTCTTTATGTTAATGAGAATAATCTTCAATAGTAACTTAAGCAAGTAGCTGAGAATATTTGCAAAGCAGGAACAGTTCATAGTTAATAAGCATGATGGGAGTTGTCCTCCTTATAATTAGTAGCTTGAAGCATTGAGTGTCTTTGCAAAGCAAGAAACAGTTCATAGTGAATAAACATGATGGGAGTTGTCCTCCATAAAATTAGTAGTTTGTAGCAATGAAGATTTGAGTACGCAAGCATTAGTTCATTAATAAATGATATTGTAGACAAATAGCTGAAAGATATACTTAAAGGACCACTCTAGGCACCCAGACCACTTCAGCTTAATGAAGTGGTCTGGGTGCCAGGTCCTTCTAGGGTTAACCCATTTTTTTTATAAACATAGCAGTTTCAGGGAAACTGCTATGTTTATGAATGGGTTAAGCCTTCCCCCTTATCCTCTAGTGGCTGTCTCATTGACAGCCACTAGAGGCGCTTGCGTGCTCCTCACTGTGATTTTCACAGTGAGAGCACGCAAGCGTCCATAGGAAAGCATTGTAAATGCTTTCCTATGCGACGGGCTGAATGCGCGCGCAGCTCTTGCCGCGCGTGCGCATTCAGCCCAGGAGGAGGATCGGAGGAGGAGAGAAGGAGGAGAGCTCCCCACCCAGCGCTGGAAAAAGGTAAGTTTTTACCCCTTTCCCCCTTCCAGAGCCGGGCGAGAGGGGGTCCCTGAGGGTGGGGGCACCCTCAGGGCACTATAGTGCCAGGAAAACAAGTATGTTTTCCTGGCACTATAGTGGTCCTTTAAGGTTAATATGTGTAGTCCTCCAATAGTTCAGAGATATGGTCCACTTGTAAAGTAAGTGAGTTTCTGTTCTCCAGTAATCCTCTATGGCCTGAAGTATACTTTTCTTAGCCCAGAAGGCTAGGACGACATCAGAGCTTGTAGAGCCGGCGTGCATACTCTGAAGCAGGACCCCCATTGTCTGTGGAGAGGTAAGTCTGGTGGAAGTAGCTCCCAGTATCACCAAGCACCCTCTCTCTGGCACAGTCTCCCTAAATACCGTCAGAGCTGTGTCAGAGGGGGGCGGGGTCCGGCTCCGCCTAGCGGAGTGCCGAACCCAGAAGTGTTACCGCATGACAGGGAGTTCCACAAGAAACGGTGCAGCCCTAGGCGAACATCAGAGGTGGGAGTGCGAACAGATGATAGGTGCAGGTTTTCGGCAGAGCGTTGGGGCCTAGACGGGACATACTTGTGTATTAGGGAGGATTGATAGGTGGGAGTAGCATTATGTAGAGATTTGAAAGCAAGAACAAGAATTTTATATTGAGCCCTATACCTTACAGGAAGCCAATGCAGGGACTGACAAAGGAGGGAGGCGTGGAAGGTGCGGGCGGACAGGAAGATGAGCCTCGCTGGAGCTTTAATTATAGACAGCAATGGGCAAGTTGGGAGCATGTAAGACCACTGAGAAGTGGATTGCAGTAGTCAAGGCAAGAGAGGACAGTGGCATGGACCAGCACCTTAGCCGCATCTGGCATTAAGTAGGGGCGGATGCGCGCAATGTTTTTGAGATGGAAGTGGCAGGATTTGGTGATCGACTGGACATGAGTGGTGTAGGAGATCTCGGATGGTAGCACTTTTAACGTGGAGAGAGACAGAAACGGGAGTAGCAACACTTGAGGGAGGAAAGACCAGAAGCTCTGTTTTGGACAAGTTGAAATCCAGTTATAAAAAGCAGAGAGGCAGTTAGAGACACTAGTAGTCAAGAGGGGCAGGACAGATAGATTTGCGTGTCATCTGTATAGAAGTGATATTGGAAGCAAACGGAGCGGATGAGTTTACCAAGAGAAGCAGTATAGATTGAGAGAAAGAAACACTAAAAGAGCACTTGGTGAAGTAGGAGGACCACCAGGAGAGAGCAATATCTCTTGGATTGATATTATGGAGGATGAGAAGAAGCTGTTGATGATTAATAGTATCAAAAGCAGTGGAAAAGTCAAAGAGAATTAGGATAGAGTAATGACCATAAAGTTTTGCAACAAGTAGATTGTTTCATTCTTTGGCCAGAGCTGTTTCAACAGAGTGCTGAGTACAGAAACCAGACTGAAGTGAGTGGAGCAGAGAATTGGACTTGAGGAAGTCTGTCAATCTCACATACACAAGTCTTTCAAGCATCTATCTCGCAAAGGGAGGTCGTTGAACGTGGAGTTAGGGTCAAGGTTGTTTTTTTTTTAGAATTGGGGTTACAGTTGCATGTTTGAAGGGTAATGGAAATATGTCAGATGAGAGGGAGAGATTGAGAATTTTAGTGAGAGGCAAAGCAAGAGAAGGAGACAGAGTATGGATGAGATGCGAGGGAATAGAATTAAGGGTGGGGCAGGAGGACCGGAGTAGATCAGAAACTTATTCCGCTGTAGCGGGTGTGAATGAACATAGAACAGTGGAGGGAGTGAGGTTTGAGAAGTATTGCAAGGGAAAGGAGAGAGATGAGAGATCTCTTCCCTGATTGTAGAGATCTTGTCAGTGAAGTCAGTTGCAAAGTTTGTGTCGGTAGGAGGAGGAGCAACAGGGCAAAGAAGAGAGTTAAAAGTGTGAAATTGTCGTTTAGGTTTACAAGAGCATGTGGTTATGAGGGTATTGAAGTAATTCACTTTTGCAGAGAAAAGAGCCAAGCTGTAAGAGCGCAGCATAAATTTATAGTGGAAAAAGTCAGATGCAGAGTGAGACTTTCCCCAGCAGCATTCAGCAGTTATGGCGCATTTGTGGAGGTATCGAGGTATCGAGGTATCAGCTTGGTGTGCCAAGGTTGTAGTTGGGGGCACTTGCGGTGTTTAAGTGTAGGAGGTGTCATTATGTCTAGTTGAGAGGAGAGAGTGGATTTGTGGAAGGAGATTGCAGAGCTAGGGTAGGTGAGGTTTGAGATAGGTAAAAGGAGAGTTTGGAGGTTAGTGGAGAAGTGCTCTAGGTCATTACATTGATAACTGTCACACAACACTTACCAAGACAGAAAACATTAAAAGAACACCATAGCATTAGGAATACAAACATAGTTATTGCCAAGTAAAAGATAATTATATTTTTATATATTTGCCATTTCAGGTACATTCTTGGTCATTCTGTTCTGTCATATATAAAACCCATAACACACCAAGATATGCAAAAAGTACATTTTATTCACATATCAGTCATAAATACAGTCATAGATTGTTCATATATAAAGTGCATACAGATAAAGTGCATAACAATAATAATAGCAATACCAATAATATATAAGTAAAGTGCATAAAAAGCACCAAAAACAAAAAAGCATCAAAAACAAATTCTAATTAAAAAAAAATTAATAAAATGTCAAGTGTTCTTCACAAAGAAATGAAACAAACACAACAGGATGATGGGTATTCTCTAGGACCTTTTTATGAATTGGTCATTTTACTTGATATAGAATAGTTTTGATTTGCAAATATATAGCTGTTTTAAGTACAATATTTTGCTAGTTATTTCTCTTATATACATCATTGTATGACTTATCTTTTAATTTTAGGGGTTTTTTTTTTGGTACTCCCCAATATCATTCTAACCCCCTAGCAATGACACTCTGATTTTTCTCAGTTTTTAAATTCTAAAACACAGGTTTGCATATATTGTTTTTATATATAAACTTGAGCTACTGTATTGATACTTTTCTTTGACATGGGCTGTAGCCAGGAATAAATATAAAAATAAGACATTTTGGCAGAAAACCTACTCGCTCTCCAAAAAAGATTAATGTCTATTTTCAACAATCTAGATTCTCATGACAACAAGCTGAAACATATTGTCAAATCAATCATGGAATATGTTCAAAAAAGGAAGAATCAATATCCTGGAATAGCCTAGATGAGGCCGCCAGTCAGATTGGAAATGTTGGACAGAAGATGTCTGTCTGTCTATCTATCTATCGATCTACACACATACACAAATATACACACAAGCAATATTATATATAACATACAAGATTCAGCGCACTTGCTCATTCACTAAACAGCAACTCTAAAACTCACATAATGTGGCAGCTTCTTTAAAAACAACTCACCTAGGCAAAAAATAATGTGGGTTTAGTTACAGTATATGATCATACAGTATATTGCATAAGACTGCCACAACGCCAATGTATCCCATTCTTGGCAGGTCCTACTCTAGCAACCTAATGCCTGTAAGAGTAGTACCTGCCAAGAATGGGCAACATTGGCATTGTGGCAGGCTCATGAAATGTATGACCATATACTGTAACTAAACCCACATTATTTTTGCCAAGATGAGGTGTTTTTAAATAAACCTATTACATTCTGTCAGACATGAAATGCTGTTTAGTGAATGAGTGAGTGCGTTGGATGTTGTATGAATTGGCACAAGCAGCACCCTTATAATGTATATATGTTCAGGTAAGTGTAGCCCTCTTGGTTATATACGGTATCTATATATATTGAGTTCCATAAATGTCAGTGGAATTAATGGGGAAAATATGTACCAAGCAATTCAATGACTGACATTTGTCATGGTGACTTCCACCTCTTCTGTTTTGGGACTTTCATTATAAAGATGACAATATTTTCATAGCAAGTAATACCTTTAAGCCTATCGCGTGTCGGCCAAATGGTAAACTGATAGCTGGATCAGCAATGGTTTTCTAATGTAGCAATAAGTCAAAAAAATAGAATTGATTTCAGATTTCAGTTATTTATTGACACAGACTTATATGGTTGGATCCTGCATTGAAAAAACATAAATCCTTCCGTTCCCTATTACTTAGAATATATATACGTAACCTTTGTCATTTGGTATGTAATTTATGGGATGTCATTACAAATTTATTCGGGAAGGCTGAGATTCTGTAGGGAAACTGAGAAAAGTACAAAGGAAAAACATATTACAATTTATGTTTTCAACGTTTTTTTTTTTCCTGTCATTACAACAGAAGAGATAGAAATATGGTCAAAAGAGCTCCTGTGTAGTACTGTGAGATGTACAGGAATATAATTTGTGACAGGACAGGTAAACCATAACTAAATTGTTAGCAAAGGATGTGTCTCTTCCTTAAAGCAATGGTTAGTTGTCTCAATTTTACAAATGTATCTACCGTATGATGTGATTGTTCACCAATGTGGTAAAGATCTAGGTAATAAAGTTTCTGAATTTTTTAATAACATTTACGTTATTAGCTATATTGCTTCAAGTTTGAGAAGTGTATTATAATCAAAAGCTCCTAGAATTAGTTACAGTTCTAATTCAGTATGGATTAGCTTTCTGATTAGCGGATACATTTTTTTTTTTTTTTTAAGTTTCCAAAAAAAAAAAAAACACAACACATTTTCCGTGTGTACATTCTGCAAAATATAGATTGCAATCTTTGAATGTAAGCGGACATATATGACACATCTTATTGAGTTATTGATTTTAACAGGATAACCTGTGTCTCATATGCAGGCTTTAATTACCATTTCCTTCATGTTTGCTCTAGCACCAAGTTTTACGCTGCAGAGAAATTACTTTATCCATGTCGAGACTGTAAATGGCACCCCTCAACGTCTTAAGTTATAATGCAGTGTTTAAAGGCTAAAATATATGGCTGTATTCTATAAACTAGTGAGGGGAGAAGTGATGGTTCTGAGCGCACCACAAGGTCATTTGAAGTCTGCAAAATCCACCTGCAATGTCATGGAAGCATTAAACACATATACCAACATTGTATTTATGTTCTGTTCACACAAAATAAAATTGTTTTGTCACAGGTATAGCCTAACTGTACTCAAAGATATGTGAGCTTCTAAAATACCTCAGACATGAAGAGTTTAATGTACATGAAAATGTTCTTATATAAATTTAAAGGTTAACAAAAAATTAAAATATAATTTTTAATTATTCTTGTATATCAAGGGATTTGATATTTTGTAGTAAAAACACGAGTGTTAATAGAGAATGCTGAGAGGCTATTATAAATCACATGTGTTTACAAAATATTTTTAGATATTTTGTTCTCCTTAGAAGTGTTGTTAGTTGACAATCCTTTCTCATCATAATAGGAGTCAATTATCTTGTTCTTCCTGTCTACGGTAAATGTTTTAATGAGAATCTGGAATCTTAAATTAAAACGAAACAATAATAGCGTAAAATAGTGTAAATGACATCTGTATATCTTTTTTTCCATAGGTTGTCTCCCAGAATAGGTTGTCTCTAGTGATGTCGCGAACCCGAAATTTTCGGTTCGCGAACGGCGAACGCGAACTTCCGCAAGTGTTCGCGAACCGGCGAACCGCCCGAAACGCCATTGACTTCAATGGGGAGGCGAATTTTAAAACACACAGGGACTTTTTCTGGCCACAATAGGGATGGAAAAGTTGTTTCAAGGGGACTAACACCTGGACTGTGGCATGCCGGAGGGGGATCCATGGCAAAACTCCCATGGAAAATTACACAGTTGATACAGAGTCTGGTTTTAATCCATAAAGGGCAGAAATCACCTAACATTCCTAAATCACAATCAATATGGATTGACACCTGACATATGGACACCTTGACATATGGATTGACACCTGTCCTCAGAGCCCCTGATGCACACGGACACAGAGCAGAATAGAGACTGGTCCCCCTACATAGGGTCACTTGGCAGATATGGATTGACACCCGTCCTAAGGATCCCTGATACACACTGACACAGAGCAGAATAGGGACTGTTCCCCCTACATCGGGTCACTTGGCAGATATGGATTGACACCTGTCCTAAGGTTCCCTGATACACACTGACACAGAGCAGAATAGGGACTGGTCCCCCTACATCGGGTCACTTGGCAGATATGGATTGACACCTTGTTACAAACTGCTATTTGTAACGGGCCCTTTAAATGTCAAATTGCCCTGCTTCCCTGGGTTGTGGAGAAGCCTATTTGCCAGCCTCCTCCCGCATGACTATGGCCCCTGGGAGATTGTGAAAATGTATGCACTTTTATTTGGTGTGTATGGCCCTTTAAGACTGTCGGTGGGCATATTGGGGCTTATGGACTCTTTATGTGACTGGTGCTGGCCCTTTAAACACCTTTTTTGGGACATCAGGAAGATTGGGACACTGCCCCTTTAAGGCCGTGTCCCCAGACTTGTTGGGGACACGGCCCCTTTAAGACGGTGTCCCCTGTGTCCCCAGACCTGGTGCAAACCCTTTGTGCCTGCCTGGCTATTTCCCACTTGGTTCAGTAAATGGGAAATTATTTCAGCTGCAGAGACTAAGTCCCATTCGGCGATGGGACTTAGTCGTTTTTTCAGCCTGAAATAGACCGACCTCACAGCCCAAATCTATGGAACTGTTTTGGGCAGGAAAATGTGCTTGCGGTCGGTCATAAAGGGACCTCCAGCTAACTTTTTAACCCCTGGATGGATTTGGCTGATTTTTGGTTATGTTTATGTTTTAAGTGTGCGGATTGAAAAAATGTGATAATTGGATGTCTATGCTAGAGAAGTTAAAGATATTAAGTGAAGTAAAGTAGAGTATGTGGAGGGGTACATCCGGACTTTTTGATCTATAGTGTCTGTCAAGTCCGGATGTACCCCTCCACATACTCTACTTTACTTCACTTAATATCTTTAACTTCATGTGGATTGACTCTAGCATAGACATCCAATTATCACATTTTTTCAATCCGTGCCGGTTTTACCACTGATCAGTGGCCAACCGGCACCGATAGTTTTCTCCGCCCCCTCGTTTGTGATTGGTGTAACATAGACCAATTATTGTAGAGAGCGGCCTTTTTAAACGACCGCCGGCATTCAGCTCGGTTCCCTCGGAAGAGCCAGTGTGGCGAAACGCGCGTCGGGATTAGTGTAGTGAGCGGGTGGTTGGAGCCAGACTAGGGACTACGCTGCAGCAATTGTTACATAATGCTCTGTTTAGACTACCCTCTCCATTTTTCTAGCTACTAGACGAATACTTTTATTTTGCTATCCTCCTATTGAGGCTATTTTGTTATATGTTAATAGCTATTGTAGGCTTTAGATTATTGAGAGTAATGAGTTATAGGACTAGGCTGCTCACAGAGAGTTAGTTTTTCTTAACACTTTACTTCAATATTGCTACATTTGGTTTCAGTTTGATCCACTAGGAATCCTCTCTCTCTCTGTGCCACTATTCTGCCTCGAGCTCTCTTTCTCTCCTATGTTGAGTTATTATCTACTATTAGGGATTTGTTTGTTCCCAACACTTAGTTATTGATTTTAGATGGTATTCTATTAAAAGTTATATTTTATATTATATTTTTTCTAATGGGTTGCTTTACATGTGTAGGGAACCTTTGGGACTGATTGATTTACTTAACCCTTAGGTGTCTCTACATCTGTTTTTGTTCTCTCCTCTAGCTTTGCATTAGTTACTAGGGGTTACCCCCCATGCTTCATTAGCAACCCGACTTTATACCCTGGTTCCTATTTCTCTTTTTAATTTCTACATTTATAAAGTACACACTGGCGGCTTGAACCCTAGTTGGTGGCGGATAAGTCACGCAAGTCAACAGGCATTCAGAGCTAAAATACAGCAGCGTGTGGACCATTTTTAGCCCAAGGCAGCTCATCTCATCAGGCCTTTTTTACATAGGGTCACTTGGCAGATATGGATTGACACCTGTCCTAGGGATCCCTGATACACACTGACACAGAGCAGAATAGGGACTGTTCCTCCTACATCGGGTCACTTGGCAGATATGGATTGACACCTGTCCTAGAGCCCTGATACACACTGACACAGAGCAGAATAGGGACTGTTCCTCCTACATAGGGTCACTTGGCAGATATGGATTGACACCTGTCCTCAGAGCCCCTGATACACACTGACACAGAGCAGAATAGGGAATGTTACCCCAACATAGGGTCACTTGGCAGATATGGATTGACACCTGTCCTCTGAGACCATGATACACACTGACACAGAGCAGAATAGGGACTGTTCCTCCTATATAGGGTCACTTGGCAGATATGGATTGACACCTGTCCTCAGAGCCCCTGATACACACTGACACAGATCAGAATAGGGAATGTTACCCCAACATCGGGTCACTTGGCAGATATGGATTGACACCTGTCCTAAGGATCCCTGATACACACTGACACAGAGCAGAATAGGACTGTTCCCCTAAATAGGGTCACTTGGCAGATATGGATTGACACCTGTCCTCAGAGCCCCTGATACACACTGACACAGATCAGAATAGGGAATGTTACCCCAACATAGGGTCACTTGGCAGATATGGATTGACACCTGTCCTAAGGATCCCTGATACACACTGATACACACCTACTTGGATGGTATAGACATTTTTAGCAGCTCCTGGCCCGAACACCTGACCCACATAGGAGCCGTAATAGACCGGATTAGGGAGTCCGGACTGACCCTAAAGCCCAGTAAGTGCCATATAGGAACGTGTAAAAACCTCCCCAAGATAGTAGTATGGGCCCCAGAATGTGAACAGGCCTTCCAACAGCTCAAGACGGCGCTCATTAAATCACCTGTACTTTCTTCTCCTGATCCAACTAAACACTTTCTCGTCCATACAGACGCTTCTATGCTTAGATTGGGAGCAGTACTGAGCCAAGTCGGAGCAGATGGTGGCGAGCAACCCGGGGCTTATCTAAGCCGTAAACTTTTGCACAGTGAAGTATATTCACTGCCATTGAAAAGGAGTGCATAGAGGTGGTTTGGGCCCTCAAAAAGCTGCAACCTACTTGTATGACAACCGTTTACCTTACTCACAGATCACAACAAATTTGGGGCACTGCGCGTGCAATCTAATGTGCCACCAGATAGGAGTGGTGTGTGAGCCTGACACACCCGCTTTGAGACAACTAACTGCTATTCAATCTATAATTGATGTTTGTTTCACAGGCAGAAAGTGCCCTAAAACATGGCGGCTTGAAACCTAGTTGGTGGCGGATCAGTCACGCAAGTCAACAGGCATTCAGAGCTAAAATACAGCAGCGTGTGGACCATTTTTAGCCCAAGGCAGCTCATCTCATCAGGCCTTTTTTAATCTAATGTATCGCCCAGTGTCAGTCCCTTCGGGATCCATCCCTCATTCATCTTAATAAAGGTGAGGTAATCTAGACTTTTTTGACCTAGGCGACTTCTCTTCTCAGTGACAATACCTCCTGCTGCACTGAAGGTCCTTTCTGACAGGACACTTGAAGCGGGGCAGGCCAGAAGTTCTATCGCAAATTGGGATAGCTCAGGCCACAGGTCAAGCCTGCACACCCAGTAGTCAAGGGGTTCATGGCTCCTCAGAGTGTCGATATCTGCAGTTAAGGCGAGGTAGTCTGCTACCTGTCGGTCGAGTCGCTCTCTGAGGGTGGATCCCGAAGGGCTGTGGCGATGCGTAGGACTTAAAAAGGTCCGCATGTCCTCCATCAACAACACGTCTCTAAAGCGTCCTGTCCTTGCCGGCGTGGTCATGGGGGGAGGAGGATGACTTCCACCTCTCCCCCTGTTAGATTCCCGTTGTGCTGTGACATCACCCTTATACGCTGTGTAAAGCATACTTTTCAATTTATTTTGCAAATGCTGCATCCTTTCATACTTGTTGTAATTCGGTAACATTTCCGCCACTTTCTGCTTATACCGGGGGTCTAGTAGCGTGGACACCCAGTACAGGTCGTTCTCCTTCAGCCTTTTTATACGAGGGTCCCTCAACAGGCACGACAGCATGAAAGACCCCATTTGCACAAGGTTGGATGCCGAGCTACTCATTTCCCGTTCCTCCTCCTCACTGATGTCAATGAAGGTATTTTCTTCCCCCAGCCACGTACAACACCACAGGTACCAGATAGGTGACAACGAGCACCCTGGGATGCCTGTTGTGGTTGGTCTTGCTCCTCCTCTTCCTCCTCCTCAAAGCCACATTCCTCCTCTGACTCCTCTTCCTCACAATCCTCTTCCAGCGTTGCCGCAGGTCCAGCAAGCGATGCTGATAAGGCTGTTTCTGGAGGTGATGGTGACCACAACTCTTCCTCTTCCTCTTCACGCTCATCTACGGCCTGATCCAGCACTCTTCGCAGGGCACGCTCCAGGAAGAAACAAATGGTATGATGTCGCTGATGGTGCCTTCGGTGCGACTGACTAAATTTGTCACCTCCTCAAAAGGACGCATGAGCCTACAGGCATTGCGCATGAGCGTCCAGTAACGTGGCAAAAAATTCCCAGCTCCCCAGAGGCTGTCCTAGCACCCCGGTCATACAAATATTCATTAACGGCTTTTTCTTGTTGGAGCAGGCGGTCGAACATTAGGAGTGTTGAATTCCAACGTGTCGGGCTGTCGCAAATCAAGCGCCTCACTGGCATGTTGTTTTAGCCGCTGGATATCGGCAAAGTGAGCCATGGCAGGTGATGTAGTAACGCCTGAGAAATGGCCACACACCTTCCTGGCCTGCTTCAGGACGTCCTGTAAGCCTATGTACTTATGCACAAAGCGTTGTACGATCAGATTACAAACATGTGCCATGCACGGCACATGTGACAACTTGCCCAACTTTAATGCCGCTAACAAATTTGTTCCGTTGTCACAAACCACTTTGCGATATCCAGTCGCTGCGGAGTCAGCCACTTTTCCACCTGTGCGTTCAGGGCGGACAGGAGTGCTTGTCCGGTGTGACTCTCTGCTTTCAAGCAAGTCAAACCCAAGACGGCGTGACACTGCCGTATCCGGGATGTGGAATAGTACCTGGGGAGCTGGGGGGGTGCCGTTGATGTGGAGCAAGATGCAGCAGCAGAAGAGGACTCAGCGAGGAGGTTATGGAAGAGGATGGAGTA